>OY992877.1:141429039-141454039 GCA_963921405.1 Cepaea hortensis | reverse complement strand
AGATCCACCAGCTAATAGAGCTATGCTGGCGAGAAGGACAAGTCCCACAGGATTTCAAAGATTCAAACATCATAACGCTGTACAAGAACAAGGGAGATCGGAGCGACTGTAACAACTATAGGGGTATCTCACTTCTGTGTATTGTTGGAAAAGTATTTGCCAGAATTGTCCTGCACAGACTTCAAGTCCTGGGAGATCAAGTTTACCCCGAATCACAGTGCGGCTTCCGTCAGAACCGGTCTACTATTGATATGATATTCTTATTGCGACAGATGCAAGAAAAATGCCGGGAACAAAATCAGCCAGTGTTTATTGCCTTCATTGACCTCACAAAGGCATTCGATTTGGTCAGTCGTGAGGGCCTGTTCAAAGTACTAAAGAAGATTGGCTGCCCACCAACTCTTCTGTCCATTGTGGAATCGTTCCACACAGGCATGAAGGGTAGAATCAAGTTTGATGGCTCAACTTCAGAAGAGTTTGAAATTAAGAGTGGAGTTAAGCAAGGTTGTGTACTATCCCCCACCCTCTTTGGGATATACTTTTCACTTCTACTGAAATATGCCTTTCGTGATCAGGATGACGGTATATACATTCACTCACGCTCAGATGGTGGTCTCTATAATGCTCAGAGATTGAAGGCCAAGACCAAAATTAGCAGGGTACTAATCAGAGAGTTGCTTTTTGCGGATGATGCTGCGATTACGACCCACTCTGATGAAGAATTACAACATCTAATATCTGCATTCTCCAATGCTTGTTCTGAATTTGGTTTAACAATTAACAAAAATAAGACACAAATTATGTCACAAGGTGCACGTGGTGTACCATCAATCTTTATTGACGACGCCGAACTGGAGATAGTAGACCATTTTACATATCTAGGATCAGTGGTAAATAGCAAATTATCCCTCGATCAGGAAATCAACATCAGGATTGGCAAGGCAGCAACAACAATGAACATGTTAGCAAAAAGAGTCTGGGAGAACAGGAAGCTTACTGCCAAAACAAAAGTCCTCGTCTACCAAGCCTGTGTCCTTAGTACTCTTCTTTATGGCAGTGAAACCTGGACAACTTACTCACGCCAAGAGAAACGTTTAAACAGCTTTCATATGCGGTGTCTGCGAAGAATACTTGGTATTAAGTGGCAAGACAAAATAACAAATACTGAAGTATTGGAAAGATCAGGTTGTGTGACGGTGTATTCCATGCTCAGTCTTCGTAGACTTAGATGGATAGGACACGTTAGGAGGATGGATGATGGTAGAATACCAAAGGACATCTTTTTTGGTGAATTACAGACGGGTAGGAGATCTCAGGGTCGGCCTCTACTACGATACAAAGATGTGTGTAAGCGGGACATGATTGATACAGGCATTGATAATGCACAATGGGAGCACGTCGCCGCTGAACGTGTTGCATGGAGGGCAACTATCAGAAATGGAATAAAGACAAAGGAGAAAATGATTGCAGATAAAGCACACACAGAGCGTGAGAGACGCAAGATGGTGCAAAATGGTGGAAGTGACAATGTTTTCACATGCACCTACTGTGGACAAACATTTGCAGCAAGAATTGGCCTTAGCCACACTCGCCACCGCAATGGATCGTAGTTATTAAGCCTTTTTGAAGCACAATGTACCAAACTATCGTCTGTCAAGACGGAAAGGTGCCAATGTATAATGCAAGTTCTTACAGCAAACACGTAATGTATATGATCTAACAATACAGAATGTATAAAAGGACTTCGATAAATATCTATTTCCACTCAGTATTCAAAGAACTAGTTTAGAAATAAATAATAAACACACGGCCTGCGTCCTCTGTTTACACCCGTATCGCTCGATCGCCGTACATTATTATTTATGCGCTGACACGCGAATATCACCGATCGCGGCACTGGAATTACCTAATACAATTAATCAAAACAAGAAACAGAGTACTCAAGTTATTACCATAGTGCTTGAATAACTACCGCATACAGCCATAACCTTGTCGAGTGTTTAATAGCCCCATTAAACAACTTATGGACTGCCGAACTGCGCCTGGCTCAGGCGTGAGATCATAGGAGTAGATGAATTACTGCTAAAATGACTGGCTTACGATTTGTAGAGAAATCTCGAAGCACGCAGAAAGAGCTTGTTCTGAGGGGACTCGCTTTCCCCGGTAAACATAGGTTCTACCCACGAAAAATCCATGTTAGTTCAGTTCATAGGTTGACGGGTACATTCCAATAGCTCGGATTATCCCACGAGAAAGCGATCGAACATTCAAGAATCTACATCTTCCGACGGCTTCCCTGCAGTTAAAATTAACTGGGAATTCCGCTAAACCCCGCCTACTGGGATGTGTTACGCGAAGACACACCCCTTTGCTCGTTTCGTGACAGTTAGCCATCGGTGTATATGTACTAGCGTTAACCTCATGTGTTTCTACGATGCACACATTCTATTGTAAATTTTGTTCATCACTCAACTGAGTGAGATTGAAAATGGGCTTGTGTGGGACGGTTTTTCTTTTCTAGACTGGTCAGCATTGATTGTTTGAAGTGTTGTTTTTTCTTTCTTTCTATCAAAGTCTTTTAAGTTTGCACACGTTAATGCTCGTTTTTAAATTCACACACCCACAATTTAGTTACCATTAAGTCTAGTTAGTTTAGTCGTTGGATAAACATCACGGCACACGGTTTAACCCATCCATCCATCCATCGTGTGCCATGCCGGTAAGCGTGGGCGGTCATGTTTTGCCATCTCACTCGATGACCAGAATCGTGGATCAGCTCTGTGTTTCTGTCTCGACCATGCCACAAGGCCAAGCCATCCAGGTACTTGTTTCTAGGTCTTCCCCTTGGTCTGTTCCCCTCGATCTTGCCAGTTGTCACCAAGTTCTCCAATTCATTTCTTCTCATAACATGCCCAAAAAATGTTGACTATCTACGTCTAATGTCTATAATCAGTTTACGATCTTCATTTGTTTCTTGAAGAACTTGTTCATTGGTCTTTCTGGCTTTCCATGGTATTCTTTGCATTTGCCCGAGAAACAACATTTCTACAGCCATCAGATGTTTTTCAGCCTGGCTGCTCATTGTCCAAGCTTCACATCCATATAAAAGTACAGGTTCTATGTAGCATCTCAACACTCTTTTTCTCATTTCAATTGACATCTTTTGATTGGTCAGTATGTTTTTCATCTTGCTAAAGGCTACTTTTGCCATGGCGATTCTTGTTCTAATCTCTTCAAGGCATCTCCCATCAGATGTTATTACTGTTCCGAGATAATTGTACTTATTCACTTGTTGAAGAATATTCCCATTTACTTGTATATTACATTGTGGTATTTCGTTCTTCCTAGTGACGACCAATCTGTGTCTTTTTACAATTTAATTCTAACCCTCGTTGTTCACTGTGTTTAACAACCGCATCTACTAAATTTTGCAGGTCCTGTTCATTGTCTGCTATCAAGACTGTATCATCTGCATATCTAATATTATTGATGCATTGTCCCCCAATGTTGATTCCTTCCATATCTTCAATATTTCTGAAAATACTTTCACTGTACAGGGAAAACAGATCTGTCTCACACCTCTCTTACTAGGCTGATATTGGCTTACTTCATTATCAACTCTTATGGCAGCTTGTTGTTTCCAATATATGTTTTTTACAAGTCTAAGGTCTTTTCCATCAATCCGTAGATCCTCAAGCATCCTTACCATGTTGACATGTCTCACTTTATCGAAAGCCTTTGTGTAGTCAATAAAGCAAAGGTGTAGATCTTTGTTTATTTCTATAGTACGTTCGATTACGGTTCTCAGTATATACACAGCAGTACTTTTTTACTATTTACTGTACCCTTGCCTTCTACAAACCCACATTGTTCTTCTCATATTTCAGGTTGTATTTTCCTCCTAACTCTTTGCATTATAATTCTTAGCAAAATCTTCGTGATGTGACTCATTATACTGATTGTTCGATGTTGATCACATTCCAAGGCACCCGATTTCTTTGGGATTGCAATAAATACAGAATTACATAACTCCTGAAATATATTTCTAGTATCATATTTTGTATTAAGCAGACTGGTAACTGTATCTATTCCATATTCTTCTAAAGCTGGAGAAGAAGACAAGAGAGAAAGATGAGAAACACGAAAACAAGGAGAAGGTGAAAAAGGAGAGGCAGAATATGACAGTGGAGGAGATATCTAGGCTTGAGGAAATGAAGAAAGACTGGCTGAGAAGGTTTAGTGATAAAGACAAGAATCGCCAGTTTGCCAGTTTGCCAGAGCATGAAGGAGCCATTGAGACACCAATCCGTTCCAAGGAAACTAAACCCATGGCTGAACCTCGGCCCTTATCTGATCAGCAGGTTAGTTTAACTACTGTACTTTAACCCATATATAGTTTAACCCATAAGTGCTCCGTTTTTCTCCTAACTCAAACATGAGTCTGGAGAAACTCAGCTCAATGCACGAACTCCGTTGTATCGGCGAGGATCCGACACTAGGTCCGACACTAGGTCTTTTCTTGTTTCGTATGTCAATGTTCACTTTCTTTTGATGTATGTTTCACATTTTGAAAGTTAACAACCCGACTTTTCTCATTCTCATACTCTACCTTGCTTGATTTCTTGAAAATGATTTCCTTGACTGAAAATTGCACTTCTTGATTAGCTTTTCTTTATTTTCTGCCTACGTCTTCACGAACTATGATGTCTAGGTTCGTTTTTCTTGCCCCGATGTTCAGAAATCTCCGTTTTTGAAAACCCCCACGTTGCGGTACAGCGAAATTGTTGCTATAATGCGGACTGCGTGGTTCTGGTCGGGATACACGGCTTGAAGCTCGTTCATGGTTAAATTATTATTGATGTTCATACTACTCTCGCCTATAGCTGGTGTGTGTGTTCTGATGGTCACCGGTCGGTGCACCGAACTGGAAAAGGGCGATAATTCTGAAATTGCTAAGCCTTCAACATGAAACTAATAGAGAACGTTAGAGTGGCGCATGGACACGAATGTTACCAGTGCCCGATTCAACCCAAGTAAGAATTATACATTAGAAAATAGAGACCAGCCGCCAGGGGCATCCACCTAAGGACAACGCCACGCACAATAGACACCCACACTCACATGGGACGGCTGCAGGTTGGATGTGTGGAAGAACTGTAGAGCGACTGCACAGCTGGAGTATGGGCATCGGTGGAACAGTGTAGAAAGCTCCTCCTATTATCTTCTGAGGCTCGATGGTCGAGTGAATGTCAGGTTAAAGTGTCTGTGTGACTGAGGAACGGCTGGCCGTTTGACATAGTGTGATACCCGTAATGATAATGCAGCACCGCGATTAAAGTGATAGTGATTTGTCTACTGTCAGCCAGGGTCTTGATTTATGTGGAGTTGGGTCGTCTTGCAGAGAGTTGCGGTTATGGGCGTGAGGGAACCCCAATAGTTCGGTGGAGGTGACCTCCTTTCAATATTATCACAAGTCAACCCCCCCCCCCCCCGACAGGATTATGTGTACTACCAGTGTAACTATGGTATAAACTAAGCCTTAGAAACAAGGGCAGGACATAATTTTTGGGAATTGTATGGAAAGAAAAATTACGAGGAAAGAGATTGGCATCCAACTTCATATGTCATCGTCTATAATATTGTGGAAACCCAAGACTCAAAATTCCAACGACAGTATCTGCAATGGGAGTATCTTTATATTTTACTAGCTTTAAGAGGCTGGGTCTTCCCGGAGGGTGAATTCTAGGAAAAAGAATCATTCCGTTGCTGGAGAATTGAACCTGGATGACTTACTTGGTAAGTATACGCACTAACCACTAGCTAAAGCGGCTCAAGTTACAATTATGATTGATTTTGCACTCGCTCGAAATGAACTCAAGTGTAGTCCATATTCGTGCAACTACTTCTAGAAGCACTGAAGTAGTATGTCAGGGTGTAACTAACTCTTAAATTATGTGCAGCATTCCCGATTTGTTACCATGTGAAGATGAATAACGAAGACACAAACCATAGATTGTACGATTTATTGCCTGGCACATTTCGTCAGATACGTACTGCAGAAGTCACACAATATAGAGTAAAATAATTAGATAAATCGTTCAAGCTGAAAAACACATGTTCGCACAGTAATTTCAATTGTTACCATGGTAATTTTAAACTGACTATCATGTATTTCAGCTTGTACAAAATTGTCTTATACAGTTGGTTTATTATCGCTTCTGCAAACTTTAACAAACGACTTATTTGTGTATGAAACAACATGCAAAACGTGCTGTCTCTATCAATGACATGACCGGTTTTCAGTCATAACGTGCAATGGACGACGCCGGAAGTTTATAATTGTGGTGTGACACCCGTCCCATGATCCCGTCGCTTCTGGGTAGTTCCTTGTCAATCCACTTTCATATAATTTCAACAAACCTGCTGTGTAACTGCCGCTCTGTTCTGCCCATGTAGGTAGACTCGCACCTGCATGTGAATTTGTAAATGCAGTTAGATGTGGCGTACAGAGGGGTATATTTTTTTTTATTGCTGGTGTGGGAATAGGTGTGATTCTGCACCTAATAACTGGAGTTGCAGCACAGAATGTTCGGCCAACTGCTGTAACGAGCATGTACTGTAGACGTTGCATTACGTTATCCCCTCGAAAGATTAGCTGAATAAATACCTTGAGCTTAGAGACTGTAGTTACGTCTGATTTTGGTTTTGGCTGTTGCCAAATACATACTGTGGGTACCATTCAGAGTTTCAATTTCTTTTGTCAGCGTGTCCTGGGTGCATATCTTCCTAGCATGGTCAAACACTATTTGTACTGGACAGGTGCGAAGCTATGAACATTTTGGTATTAGCCAGTCCATGTTTCCATTCGGTACACCGATCTTTGAATTGTGCAGTCTGCCCTACGTCTCATTAGGATATCCAGGAACGACAGTGTTTCATTGTGCTCGTGTTCCATAGACACAGAGATGTTTATATGCTCCATATTCATTATGGTCGGGAACGGTGTTGGTTGTAGCTCGTCTGTGGTGATAAATAATATATCGTCCAAATAACGACGGTAGAAGACCAAGTTTTTAATGTCTGAGGATCTCATTTCTTCTAAATGTGTCATGAAGATGTCCGCTAGTATAGGACCAAGAAGACTCTATATGGCCAATCCGTCAATTTGGCGATATGACTTATTCATAAACTTGAGATTTATATTGGCAGTAATAGTAATACTAGCCACTCCAGAATAAATGTTGGTATACCTAGTTTTACTTTTTTGTCTCTGATGCGTTCACTTATTATTTTCACTGTCTCATCTCATGGAACGTTGGTCAATAGGGAGGCTACATCCATGGATGCCATGAGTTTATTATTTATGTCCATAGTATCAAATAATTCCACCAGTTTGAATGTAAGTATTTTTGGATCAAACTACTGTCGTACTGGCTTTAAAATTTCAGCTAACCATCTCGAAAACCGAGATGTGCAGAGTTAACCATAGACAGGATCGACTTAGCGGAATTCCGGTATGTGAAGTTTGGATAGACCGTAATTTTGAGGACTTTCGGGGCCACATCATGTGTGCACTTTTGCAGTGGCCTCACTTATAAGTCCCTCCTTCACAAGTGTCTGGATCTCTTTTCTAATTTTTGCATTCAGGTCCTCCGATTTATTGTTTGACCTAACCTGAATTTAGGTTCTTCCGATAATATCTCTTCCATTTTACGCTGGTAGCCTGACATGTTCATCAATACTGCACCACTTCCTTTGTCTGCTTTAAGTAATACAAAGGTTTTGTTAGTCATTAATGCTTTTAATGCAGTAAGGTGTTCGTTGGTCAGCGGAAATGTCTGTTTAGAGGGTGTAGTGTGATACTGGTATTCTAAAGCAACTAATCTGGCCTTCAGCCACCCGACCGACTCGGCCGAAGTAGGTGATAACCTAGATAATTGGTAAAACAACAATTCGAACGGTGCCTGAGGTTGATGTGTTAGGGTTGTATGCATAATTTTAATTCGTATGCAATGACCTCAGTTTCAATATTGTTGAGAACTACGACGATAAATTCTTCACATACTTCTCTAGGTTGTCTAGTACTGACGTTGTTATCTTTTCAGTATTCAGTGATTTCTTAAGGCGAGCATTCTCTGCGATTTTCACCTTCTACACTGTTAGTGTGCAGAATTTAGTGAACTTAAAGTTGCCATACAAATTCAATTCTTTCGTGACATAACACGCAGAACTGTGTGTTCGCCTGAGGTTGGACATATTGGACTGGGTTTCTTCTATCTGGTGTTTTGTCAGTCGTCTCAGGATTTTTCTTGTTGGACATATTCTGTCAGCTATCAGGGATCTGAAATACCGGTATTGAAATATTCCAGATCTTAGGCATTCCTTAAGAAATGTCAATCGACAATCCTGTACCGATATTTTACACTTCAGCCTGAGTAACTCACCTACTCGTTTCACAGTTGGTAATGGGAAGTAACGTTTCAGAAAATCAAAACAATGTCCTCCCGTTGTGAATTTGAATAAGGAAGACATAAACCATAGATTTTATGATTATATGAAGACTCTAGCACCGCAAGCGTAACGTCACAAAATAGGACCTCATTTTCGATTAGAAGACTCATGAATAAAGGATCGAATATTTTTTTACTGTTACTTTCGTTTTTTATGAGAATTTTATATTTTACGTTTACTTAGTACTGTTATTATTGGTTGAAGTGAGCGGGGCTTAAACACGATCATCATACGCTTGATGCTATGTTAGGGCACAGTACTCTTCATCCTCGGTTTCTTCTTCCTTTTTTCTCGTCTTCTTTTTTCTCTGTATTTGGCTGGGTGTAAAAACTATCTTGATTCTTTTGGTGATGTGTAATGGATAGGGTTACATGACATTTCCTCGCGGTGGCCTAGGGGCTGAGCGGACGTGAGGGTGGGGTGTAGCGGAGGACCGTAGGATTTAGGCGTGTGGGTTAAGACTAGGTGGTTCGAAATTCGAGCCGTGACGCGCGTTACATGAAAAACATGTAGGTAAAAGTTTTAATATGGCAGCTATGTGATATGTAGTGGGTCGTAGTGACTTGGTCACTACTATCATATGGGTTACAAATGAAAACCTTAAAAAGTAAAAATAGTCGCTTTCATTGGTTGTAGTGGGTATAGCGAAATTCGCTGTTAGGAGAAGGTGTGTGGAGGGAAGGATAGATAAGTGCTTCTGATCATTGTTAAGGGGTAGACGAATAGCGGTGGCTAGATAAATACTCTGACATCATCTTCAAGAACCACTGAGGTTATGTCTCATATTCAAGTCTGAAACATGAACTTATAGTCGGCTAAACTGAGGGTGACCTCCTGGGTGACTCAGCGTGGGGCAATACTGGCGGTGAGGGTTCTTGATCGTGTTCAGATATGTTGTGAGAGAAACCAAAGGTGACTCATCGTGATCTGACCGTGGTATACATATCCAGACATGTTTTTGAGGATAAACCGTAAACACCATAAAAACACCTCGGAGTAGGCGACAGATAACGATACAAACCGCTGACTAGGCATGTCTTAATAAGAATATATAAATGCTTTACAGTATAAGTCTAACCAGATTGAACTGGTTATTATATAGTTTGACTCGGCACTTTTATGTGATGCATCAGCCCACACTTCATATATAATGGACCGCAAATACCGACTAGAGACACTATGTTTGCAACAAGAGCTATCGAAAACACCTCACGGAAGAAACTGCTATGGTACGTAGCACTGTGGGTATGCTATATCGGATCCTAACACGCCGTCAAGTCGGTATAGTGCTGTCACTAGTGTATATCTCAGAATCTGCATGAGACAACTAACAAGAATGCACACATATTTATAGGAATACTAATGACTCTCGTATATTAAACATCATCATCATAACTCAGCATCATCAGCTTCCACTTTTGCCGTGGGGAGAAATTGTGCTCCACTTCTCGATGGCTAGCACTGAATAGTGTCAGGCCGTATGATTGTCTGTATTCTAGGGCATCCTCTGCTGTAATCCGTTAGGGTAGCTTCTGTGGTGCATTCCAATTGTGTGCATATGAAACATGCTCTTATCTAAAATATTTTTCCTCTGGTCACTAAAAGCATTCTACTTTGTGTTTCTACATATTTGAACCAAGAGTAACAGCTACCATTTGCACCTGGACCACATCGATTCTGTCACGCACTAAGATATATGTATACATCAGGTCTCCATTAAGTGTGCTGAACAGTGTAACATATATGTGTCTATGCCTATATACTTTTTCTGCGCAGTGTATGGAAACATGGTGTATTCAGCCATTCAGTATTGATCATTATCCCGTTCATGCTCCAGAGTGAAACAAAATGTGCTGACACAGGAGAATCTAGAGTTATGCTCTGTGGCCACTAACGCATATCACTAATGTACACCATTTCAAAATACTCTATCTCTTCAAAATGTGCCAAAGCTATATAAAAGTCAATTATGTGGTGACAAATTCAGTATGTGCAAATTTTACTGTCCCTTGTCACATCATCTTAATCCTTTCTTCAGATTGAAAATTTGCAGACACAGGAAAATCACGACACTATTGAGTTGCTTACGAGAGGTAAAATATCGAGGCTATTGCTCACAAGAAGTCAAATTTCTAGGTTATTGAGCGGCGTATAAAAGAGGAAGGCAACGAACGGTCTACCAAAAAATATTGGTATTATGCTTTCATCATTTCTCACTAACTGTTGGTCATCACTAAGCATCGTCACCTCTAAGTGGTGGGCATCACTAAATGTATTCATCATTTCACACTATTATAGTACAGCTCTGTGTCATACAATATAAAATAGCACAACAAACAGAATTACGAACCAGGACGTTGCTAACCTTCACCACAAAAAAATATAATCACAGAGAAGAACCTCTGTAAGGATGTTTAAAAAAAATGAAATATTGTACTATGTGTGACCTAAAAGGATAAAAGAAAATGAAATACTATACATCATAAGCCTCAAATCCTTTTTCTTTAGATATTTCCTAACAATTTATGTTATGTGAAATATTTTCTATAGATATGCTATCATCATGGTTGTCACATGGTGTGTGAAAAATATAAAATATCTATAATGTTTTTGTGTCTTTCTTCACACCTGTTTGACGTCCAGTACTTACAACGATTGTGAAAGTTTGAAACTACCGGAAGATTACACAAATGTATAGTGGTCACTATACCTTAACAATTGGAGCTACACACGAGCATATTTTGTTGAATATCAAGCCATTATCTAATACTCGAAGCTACAAGCGTGTTGAACAATATTACTGAGCTATTACCAAGGCATTATCTAATACTAGAAGCTATTTATTGTCTTATCACCACTACTTGTTTCTATCATTATTGCTGTCATAGACCAGATGACAGGCTGGTAGAGTTAAACTGATGAGCAAGTGCATCAGTATTTAGAAATAGAATAGTGATAGGAAGAAGCACATTGTGGCACTTGTAATGAACAAGAGCCACGTCATAGTAGTGCGTAGCATAACAACTCAACTGTAGTCTTGGGCATTCATTCCATCGCCAGCTGACATACAGAACGGGAGTCTTAGGAGTTCCAGCGCCAACTTCCATACACAACGGTCGCCGAACACTTCGCTTGACATTCTCCACCCTCAACGATATTCATACATGTAGAGATACACGCACGTCTAGCTCACGTTTAGGTCAGTGACATTAGGCGCTCAGGTTTGGTCATGGTACTTTCACATCGACGTGATGGGACAGCCGGGAGTCGTCGCCTCTGATACCACACTTGCAGTAGATAGCAGGATCATTCACCAGACTCCGGCCAGGTATGAAGGTGTGATTTGCGGGCACAGTGCGGGAGTGTGAGGGAGAGCCTGAAGACTCAAACGTCATAAGCATTCGTCAACGTCATCAGGTGTTCGCCGGTGGTAAATATACATCGCCGTTCCCCTCATCGTGCTTTCAAGAGTTGTTCTTGGATGAAAGAGAGTCGTGCCGTCCTGTTGGTGTGTACGGTGTGATGATCTCATGTTCTTCAGCTCAGTATGGAGCATACCCACGAGCCGGTGTTCAAGACGCCAGCTGATCGGGAACTTATCTTTCAGTAGCGAGGCACCGATCGCTGTTCTGAATCATTGAGTCGTCGTCGCCTTGGGTGCACTACAGCAGTCAAGCCCACCATGCCAACCTTGTAAACCCCGCCTCGGACAATGGCCACTAGTCAGAAAAATATCTATCTCTGTCCTACAGGTTGTAAATTATCTACCGAAAACCGCAGTCTTACACGTCACGTTAACACCACTCACAAAATCACAGCTCGCACGTGCCACGTCTGTGGCAATCTATACAAAAGGAAAGACATCGTACAACGACACATAAACACTGATCACCAGACACACACTTCATCAACACTAACAACTGCGACCACTACACACTCAAAATCACATGCAATAGGAAGACACCACCAAACACACAAAGCGCTAAAAATCAGGAACACAATAACGAGCAAATAATAGCAGAGGAAGCCGCAGTAGAGAAAGATGACGAAGCAGAGATGCAGGCAACCTCCGGAATGGCATCAAACATAAATACAGACACAACTGGTAGGCCCTTAGGACACATCACAATATTAGAAACCATATATCGACATACAACTTTTTTTTTCATCCACCAGACTCATTACAGCCAATATACTGGACCAAGACATTAAATCCGGTGTTTAGTTGTCAATAAAGTAGGGTTAACGTCAATAAAGCCATTCTACAATACTCAGACATAGGGGAATTAACGAACTTAGATTTTTCCATTCCTCCTCAAATAACACCAATGAACTCGACGCCCCACTGTTAGAAAAAATAAACAAGACTTTGAGGACTTAATAGACATTGTTCAGGACAGTGACTTTTTTAACTAAGCCCACCACAACAGACCCTTTTCTCTTTATTGTTTCCAATTTTAGTGCTTCATGTAGAAATGTAATTTTTAATTTTTGTGCAATTTTAATCTTGTAATTTTATTTTATTCATTCAACGAGAGTGACTTATTACATAAGATACTTTTAATTTTCTGAAATACAGCTGTTGTTTGCATATTGGACAGCCGATGATCTCCAGTAAGTTGGGAAATTTGCCCACTTAGCAGAAAACCGGTTGTGCTGTAATCAAAGAGAATGTTAGTGTTAAGTGGAATGAAAAGTTGAAAGTCGGTTAGATGCTTTGGCAGATGATATTTAAATTTGGCCCAAGGCTTGCGAACGCGGTTTGTGAGCCGGGTACCAGGCGTTCGAATTTCAGCCGCCACCGATTTGTGCAGCAGACCATGTCGCGTTATGTTATAACGTGCTGGTATGGGAGCCGGTCGTTCAGAAAGCAATGCCAAACTAAATTTTGTTGCGTATCCCTTACGGGACGTTGCAGTCAACACTAACATTTTCAGCTGCTATTGATGTACTAGGCAAGTGTTAGGTTCAGTAGTTTGCCATTGCTTTCTGAACGACCGGCTCCTATACCTTTTTCGAAAACATCAGCACTGCTGTGATTCGAACCCGGGTATACGGGCTCACAAACCGCGTTCGCAAGCCCTTAGCCACAGAGACCGGTTGGCACACTAAATGGCAAAACTACTGAACGTAAAAACATGCCTACTACATCAACAGCAGCTGAAAAATGCTGGTGTTGACTGCAACGTTCCATTTAGCTAACACAATGTCCTACTTATTATAAGTTTGGACACACTATTTAAAAGCTTTCTTGAAATATTTCTTTATTTTGGTTAATAGTTCTATCGTTTGGATAACATCTTTGCCTACTTTTCAAAAGTTATGACGCGATATTTCTTTACTTTGCCAATTTTTTTTCACATTTGGTTAACAATTGTTAATACTTTATATATGTTTAATTGAAATATTTATAACTTTGATCGATATGTCTTCCCATTTGGCTTATATTATTTCCTTGTTGGTTGACATTTTTCCCATCTGTCTAACACATGTTCTTTGTATTGTACGTTTCGTCGAGACATTTATAAGATTGGTTGAGATATGTCTTTACTTGGCCAATATTTTTTTCAATTTTGGTTAACAAAGTGTCCTACGTTTCTTAAATTTGGACGAGATATTTATAAATTTTGTTGAAACATGTTTTTACTTGGGGATATTTTTTCACATTTGGTTAAAAAGTTTCCCACTTTTCATAAGTTTGGACACAATATTTGTAAGGTTGGCGATTATTTTATTTTATTTGGCTAACAATTTTCCTAACTTTTATAAGTTTGGTTGAGATATTGTTTAACTTGCTCAATAGTTTTTTGTTTTTTTTTTTCACATTTGGTTAACATATTTTCCTATTTTATGTAAGTTTGGTTGAGGTGTTTATAAATTGTGTTGAATTATGCCTCTAATTGACCAATATTTTTCCTGTTTGAATAACAAAGCATTCTAAATTTTATAAGTGTGGTTAAGGTATTTATACGTTTTTACGCATTATTTCTTTACTTGACCAATATTTATCCCGTTTGGTTAACAAAGTTGTCATCTTTTTTTTACTTGGTCAATATGTTTTCCCGTTTGGTTAATCAATTTTTCCTACTTTTATAACTTTGGCTGAGATATTTATGCTTGACAAATATTTTTCTCCTTGAGTAACAATTGTTCCTACTTTTTATAACTTGGGACGCAATATTTTATGTGCTTGGTCAATATTGTTTCACAATTGGTTAACAAAGTTTCATATTTCTTATAAATTTGGCCGATATAATTATAAGTTTGAACAATATAATTCCTTTTAGGTAACACATTTTTTCTACTTTTATTAAGTTTGGATACGATATATCTTTACTTGACCAATATTTTGTCACATTTGTTTAACAATGTTTCCTACTTTTCAAAAGTTCGGCCGAGCTCTTTCTGTATTTGAGCAATATTTTTCCCACATGGTTAACAAATTTTCTAACTGTTCATTAATTTTGATGCGATATTTCTTTACTTTGCCAATATTTTTCACATTTGACAAACAAATGTTCCTACTTGCTATAAGCGTAGGTGACAAATTTATAAGTTTAACTGATATTGTTCCCATTTGTCTAATATTATTTCGTAGTTGGTTGATGATGATGAATCCAGAAAATTTTTTAAAGTACTGAAGTCAATGAAACGAGGGCACCAACAAAACACATATGGTTTAAAAGACAAAAATGGGAATATGATAAATACCAATGAGGAAATGTGCAACACATGGAAAGAATATTTTATTGAATTACTAAATTGTGAAGCTCCAAGTAACATTTTCCCACAGGAAGAGGTTCTTACATGCGAACCACAAATTGAAGAACCTACATTTGAAGAAATCCTATATGTAATCACACGACTTAAAAACAATAAGGCAACTGGGACTGATGGAATTGCTGCTGAATTTATAAAGGCAGGTGGCCATGCATTACATCTAAAGCTATACGAACTAATAATAAAAATCTGGAGGACAGAAGAATTACCCCATAACTGGAAAGAGTCATTATTGATACCTATCTTTAAGAAAGCAGACAAGTTCCAATGTGGAAATTATAGAGGAATATCACTACTGTCCACAAGCTATAAGATACTATCCGCAGTATTACTAAATAGACTAAAACCATATTCAGAAGACATATTAGGTGACTACCAGGCGGGTTTTAGACAAAACAGATCAACAATAGATCAGATATTTATCTTACGACAAATAGCCGAGAAACATTGGGAATATAAAAGAGATCTCCATAACATTTTTGTGGATTTTAAAAAGGCTTATGATAGTGTCCATAGGAATAGTCTATGGAATGTTATGCAGGAATTAGGAATACCAAGGAAGTTAATTAACATGACCAAACTATGCATGGAAGATACTTATAATATAGTAACATATAAAGGCAGGAAATCAGACCCCTTCCAAATAACATCTGGCTTGAAACAGGGTGATGCACTATCGCCGCTACTCTTCAATCTGGCTCTAGAGAAAGTTGTAAGGAAGGTAAAGGAGGAATGTGATATTGGAGGAACATCCAAGCTGCTTGGTTATGCAGATGATATAGATATTATAGGGCAAAGTGAACAAAAGACATTAGAAATATTGACTCACTTAAAGGAAAAAGCCCAACAGGTGGGGCTGGTTATCAACCAAGATAAGACAGAATATATGGTAATTTCAAGAGACGGAATGGCTAAAAACTCTGGCCACATACAAATAGATAATATGACCATTAAAAGAACGGAAACATACAAATACCTGAGTACAATCTTCAACTGCTCCAACATCATAAGGGAAGAAATACAAACTAGAATCAACTCTGGAAATAAGATATACTATGCACTACAACATCTACTAAAATCAAAGGCGCTATCTCGTAACACCAAAATCACAATATACAAAACACTGATCAGACCAGTTGTGCTGTATGGCTCTGAAACCTGGAGTACAACGAAAGGAGACGAAGCCTTGTTACAAACTTTTGAGAACAAAATTTTAAGACGCATCTTTGGACCCATTAGGGATACACAAAGTGGAGAGTGGAAAAGAAGAAGTAACAAAGACATTTATGATCTGTTTAAGTCCCCGCTAATCACTGGTATCATGAAGGCTAATAGACTACAATGGCTGGGGCATATAGAAAGAATGGAAGATAATAGGGAAACAAAACTCGCTTACACTTAGGAAATAAATGACCGTAGACCCCGAGGTAGACCAAGAAGGCGGTGGAGAGATAATACATATACAGACCTACAAGCACTTGGAATCAACGACTGGCAAGAGAAGGTCCACCAGAGAGACGAATGGAGACAGATTGTATTTGCAGCAAAGAACCTCAATGGCTCGGAATGCTGAAGAAGAAGAAGAAGAAGAAGTTGGTTGATATTTTTTCCCATGGAGCTGACACACTTTTGTAATTTTTATAAGTTTAAACACGATATTTCTTGCTTGATCAACATTTTTACCCTTTGGCTAACAATATTTTTAAGTGTTGTTTTTTTTTTTTTTAAATATTTCTTTACTTTGCGCTATTTTCTCATTTCGTTAACAAATTTTCATAATTTTTATATGTTTGGACGCGATGTTTCTTTATTTGATTAATATTTTTACCCTTTGACTAACAACCTTTATTACATTTTATAAGTTTGGACAAGCTATTTATAAGTTTGACCGATATTTTTTCTCATTTGACTAAAAAATTTTCCTACTTTTTTTAAGTTTGAGCAAGATATTTATAAGTTTGAAAAATTTGTTTCCCATTTAGGCTAGCATTTGTTCCTACTTGGTCGATATATTTATATGTTTGGAAGCAATATTTCTTTACATGATCAATATTTTTACCCTTTGGCAACAAATTTTCCTACATTTTATAAGCTTGGTTGAGATATTTCTAAATTTTGTCAACATGTTTCGTACTTTAGTTAACCTGTTTCCTTAATTTTTTTTATATATTTCCTGAATTTGTCCTCAATATGTAACACGCTCTCGCCAAATGGCAATTATATATACTGACAGAACTAAGTAATCAAAACCCAAGACGTAGTTATTATATATATATATATATATATATATATATATATATATATATATATATATATATATATATATATATATATATATATATATATATATATATATATATATATATATATACACCTTTTTATATACAGTACACTTCCACAAGAATAAAAAAATATTTCTAGCAACCTATCGGATGTTCAATGTTGTGATATACATAAAACTTACTCGCGCGTATTGTCTCTACACGGTATTTAGTGTCAAGTCTGTTATGTAGGGCGTAGTTAAACACGTCACTATCCTGAACTATAACTATAAAGTCTTCAAAGTATGTTTATTGTTTAATAACGGAGGGACGTCTAGTTTACAGGAGTTATTGGATGGAGGAGGAATGGAAAAATATAATTTCGTTCGTCTCCCTATATCTGAGTATCATATAGTTCACGTTAAACCTACTTGACTGAATACTGAATACCGGATTTCATGTCTTGGTCCAGTCTATTGGCTGTAATGGTCAATGAAAACATTTGTATGTCGAAATATGGTTGCTAATATTGTGATGTGTCCTAAGGTCCTGCCATTTGTCTCGTATTTCTGTTGGATGTCATTGGGGAGGTTGTGTAAGGCCTCTGCTTCGTCATCTATCTCTACAACGGCTTCCTCTGCTATTACTTGCTCGTTATTGTGTTTCTGCTTTTTAGCTGTTTGTGTGTTTGGTGGTGTTTTCCTATTGCACGGTGTTTAGAGTGAGTAGTGGTCACGGGTGTTGGTGTTGATGAAGTAGGCATCTGGTGATCAGCTTTTATGTGTCGTTGTACGATGTCATTCTGTTTGTATAGATTCCAACAGATGTGACTTTGGTGAACTGTGGATTTGTGTACGGTGTTAATGTGACGTGTAAGACTGCGAATTTTGTTAAGGACTTTTCCACATGTATAACAGAGATAGATATTTTTCTGATTATTGCCATAACACTAACATGTAGTGGTGATAAGACAATAAGTATCGTCTGGTATTAGATAATGGCTTGGTAATAGCTCAATAATATTGTCAAACTGGCTTGTAGCTTCGGGTATTAGATAATGGCTTAATATTCAACAGAATAAGCTCGTGTGTAGCACCAGTGGATAAGGTATAGTGACCACTGTAAAATTGTGTAATCTATCGTTAGTTTCAAACTTTCACAATCGTTAAAAGTACTAGATGTCAAACAGCTGGGAAGAAAGACAAAAAGAATTATAGATATTTTACATTTTTCACAAACATGCGACAAGCATGATGGTAGCATATCAACAGAAAATATTTCATATCACACAAATTGTTACTACATATCTAAAGAAAAAGGATTTGATGCTTATGATGACACACATTGTAAAACATTTCATTTTCTTTTTATCCTCTCAAAATGTCTTCTCCATGACTATACTTTTGTGGTGAGGTGGGCAACATCCTGGTTCGGAATTTTATTCTTTGTGCTATTTTATATTGTATGACACAGAGCTGTACTATATTAGTGAAAAATTAGGAATACATTTATTGATGCCCACCACTTAGGGGTGAAAATGCTTATTGATTTCCAACAGTTAGAGACTAATGATGAAAGCATACGTACCAATATTTTGTGCTAGACCGTCCATTGCCTTCCTTTCTTATGCAGAGCTCAATAACCTCGAGATTTCACTTCTCGTAAGCAACTCAGTAGTTTCGAGATTTTTCTGTGTTTGCAAATTTTCAATCTGAAGAAAGGATGAAGATGATATAACAAGGGACAGTCAACATTACACATACTGATTTTGACACCACATAATTGACTTTTATAGCTTTGACACATTTTGAAGAGACAGATTATTTCAAATCGTGTACACTTGTGATATACATTCATTTAATCCATTAGTGATAACAGAGCATGACTCTAGGTTATCCTGTGTCAGAACATGTTTTGCACTTGGAGAATAAGCGAGATAATGATCAATACTGAATGGCTGAATACATCATGTTTCCATACACTGCGCAGAAAGAGGATATAGGCGTAGATGCATATACGTTACACTGTTTAGTACACTTAGTGGAGACCTGATATATACACACACATAGAGACTGAATCGATGTCGGCCACGAGCAAATGGTAGCTGTTCCTCTTGTTTCGAATCTCTATAAACACAAAGCAGAATACTTTTAGTGACCAGATAAAACATAGTTTAGTAAAGAGCATGTTTAATATGTACACAATTAGGATTCACCACAGCAGTTACCCTAACGGATACCCTAGAATACAGACAATCACACGGCATAACACTATTCAGTGCCACCCATCGAGAGGTGGAGCACAATTTCTCCTCGAGTCATTTGACAGCAAAAGTGGAAGCTGATGATGCTGATTTATGATGATGATGTTTAATATACGACAGTCATTAGTATCTGTATTAGTATTCCTATACCGAGGTGTGTATTCTTTTTAGTCGTCTCATGTAGCTTCTGAGATATACACTAGTGACAGCATTCTACCGACGTGACGCCGTGTAACGAGACAAAATAGCATGCACACAGTGCTCCTTACCGCAGCAGTTTCTTCGGTGAGGTGTTTTCGATAGCTCTTGTTGACAACACATAGTCTTTATCCGATACTTGCGGTCCTCTATATATGGAGTATGGGCGGATACATCACCTAGACAGTGCCGAGTCACACTAAACAATAACCAGTTCAGTGTAGTTAGATTTATAGTGTAAATCATCTATATATTCTTATTACGACATGCCTAGTCAGCGGCTTGTATCGTTGTCTGTCGCCTATTCCGAGGTTTTATTAGGGTGTTTACGGTTCCTCCTCAAAAACTTGTCTGGATATGTATATCGCGGTCAGGTCACGATGCGTCACCCATGGTTTTTTCCACAGCATGTCTGAACACCTTCAAGCAAGTTCAACGCCGACTTCGCCACACGCTGAGTCACATAGGAGCTCACACCAGCCTCAGCCGTCGATAAGGTCGCGTTTCAGACTTGAATATGAGACTTCTCCTCAGTGATTCTGAAAGATTATGTCGGCGTATTTATCTAGCCAATCGCCACTCGCCTACCATTTAACAATGATCAGAAGAACTTGTCCAGCCTTTCATCCATTCAACCAACCCTAACAACGAATTTCACTAAGGCATACTCACTACAACCAATAATAACGACCATCTTTTCATTTTAAGGTGTACATCTGTAACTCGTATGAGTGAGTGTCACCTTGATGTCTTGACAGACCAAAGTATTGAGTTGGAATGCGGTCAAAATTCCATCACAATGCCTTGGCATAGCTTTAGAGAAACATGTGGTGCCTAAACGACATTTTCTCTCTCTCGGCCTAGTTTTTTGTATTCCAGAGGAATGGGTAACCAATACGTCTGGCACAAGGTAGGCTTCAGACGCTTGCGGCAGCAGCGTCAAACCTCCGAGACCTCGCCTCCACGACCCTAAAACCCAAGGGACCCGACTTAGAGACGTTCAGCCAAGTCCCACAGGTGCGGGCCTCGTATGCTCCTGAACCGTACGGCGCGTACTCTGTCAGTCACAAGTGTCCTGATCTGTGTAAAGCGTGTACTACCGTCAGACTCCCTGTCTGACTTGTGCGGATTCCGCAACCATCGGGAATAGGCCCGCAGAAGATATCACCGGAGATATTGCTCGTCTATTGCGAGCAAATCTCCCATTCTTCCACTGAACAGACTGAATAAGTAAAGAAACGATAAAATTCGTATGATGATTGTGTTTAAATCACTACGGCCCCCTACAGAATACTAATAACCACTACCCACACCTTGACAACGAATGACATTATACCTTACCCACTACAACTAATAATACCGACCATCTTTACTTTTTAAGATTTTCATTTGTAGCCATATGATGATAGTGTTTACACCGCTGCGAAGCTCTACAGATCACTAATAACCGCTATCAACGAATTTCCCTCAGCCATATCCAATGTAATCAACACTACCGACCGTTTTAATTTTTTTAAGGTTTTCATTTGTATTCAATGTGATGAAAGTGAACAAGCCGCTACGACCCCTACAAATCATATAGCCGCCATATTTACATTTTTACTTATAAGTTTTTCATTTGACGATCGTAGGGCTCATAGTTAGAACCTAAAAGTAAAAAAATTCGCTTAAAATTCGACAGGGCCGACTTCATTGCACCGGGTTTTTATCCCATTTGGCTCGGCCTCTTTCCGCAGCATGGAAAGCGTCGCACAAAATACGAACTCTGTAGCTTTTAGCGAGAACCCACAGGCCCAAATCCACATGCCTACACCCAACGGTCCACCCCTGCACCCCAACACTACGTCCGCTCAGCCCCTTGACCACCACGAGGAAATGCCCTGTAACCCTAACCCTTAAACGTCAAAAATGAAATGATGATAGTGTTTACGCCCAGCCCCATAATATGAGGAAAGAAGACGAGAAAAAGGCGGAGAAAGAAATCGAGGAGGAAGAGCACTGTACCCTAACACAGCATCATTCGTATGATGATATTGTTTAAGTCTCACTCGCTACAACCAATAATAACAGAAATTATTAAATTCTCATGAAAAAAAATGGAAGCAACAGTGTAAAAAACATTTGATTATTTATTCATGACTTATATCCCATGAAATTGATGTCTGTTTTGTGACGTTACGCTTCCATTGCTAGACTCTTCATATATTAAAATATCGGGAGTTTTGCACCTCATGTACGATTAGTTACCCCCTGACATACTACTCACTGACTAAATTTTGCGTGCTGATTAGTTTTCCATATTACCAGTGTCCTTCGCCATCAGGCTAACCTACTCCGACTTCAGAGGTGCTTTTAATTTAAGTCCTATATCAAAGATGGATAGTCAACATTATAGTCTGATTATGACCGTTGTAGAGGATGACAACATCAGTACACCGGATGTTTAAAAACGAGCGCTCTATTCCATTTGGCAATGCTTACTTCCCTATAATGATTTTATATTTAGCTTAACAAATATTGCATGTCTTTTTCAGAACGTTGCAATCAACCCAGGTTGATTTTCTAAGCAATTTTACGTTCAGTAGTTTGTAATTGCTTTCTGAACGAGAATTCAAAATTTAATTCCAGCATAGTGCCGGTGTAAGGGTTAACCTCGCAATCAGCACACCAGCGAGTGCTCGTATCCTGTCGGTCACATCGACGTCTATATTAAACATGTGTACCACAAATGTTCTTACGTCACTGATTTTGCTGTCTCTCTCCAACCCCCGTCCCCTCTAAACCCTCAAACCCGTAAAAAAAGATATCTGCTTGACCGTAAAAATAATTTGGATATGCCGTTAGGATATATTGTTCATCATTGTGTGATCTGCCAACATTCTTTTCATGAACACCTCTACACCACACAAATACCGAAACGGTAAATGTAATCCCACAGCATATGTAGCGATGTGACTTGTCTCTTCCCCCCCCCCCCCCCCCCACATCTACTAGCTAACGACATTGTAAAGAGTGATCACAACTTACTTTCTTTCCGCCTTTCGTCCAGTTAAATATTTCCCGTAGCCACTCTGCCAGACTTGTTCAATCAACCTTGAAGTCATACTAGTATCCAATATATATTTGTATAGTCTATTTCACGTTTTTGTTATTGTCGTTATTGCTGTTGCTAACGATCCAATACCACATGTGTTTATATTCGTCGGCTCATTACCAGGTTACTCTTGGAAGCTCATTGTCAGGTTACGCTTGAATACATTTTAATGACTAATTTACATATTATACGAGCATTATTTATAGCCACAGTGTTGAGACTGAATTGTACCGCTTTGCTGTGGGTCTGGGAATTGGCTGTTAATAGTTAAAACATGTGTTTACACATTAGAAATGTGTCCTTCTAGGAATTCCTAGCTTACAAAGCAGACTATCATTGGTTGTTCACGTTGCTAGGGACCACATTCGCTAAACACCGAGGTACAGGAGTTTACGTGCTCACTGCCTGTAAAGCACAAGACATACAAAGTTTATGCTTAGTTGGAAACTGCAACATGTCTTCAAAGGTAAGTTATAATTTTTACTTTGTTAACACCAGATTACTTTGTTAACAGTAACTTGGTGAAGCTAGGTAGTGCTTGTTCCTCCTTTCACCAGAAAAGGCCATTCTTATAGAATCCCTGTCCCTTTTTTAACGTTTCATTTAGATTAACAGGGTTCAGAATCAATTTCTTGACATTTATTCATTTAGTATTTTGCCATTACTTTTCGAATGGTTATAATTACTGTTTAATCTCAATCTCTGGTGTACTCGAAACCCATTTAAAGAAAGATAAATATATTAGATGAAAGGGCAGTGCCCAACTTAGGTATAAACACAGACCACAAAGCAGTCGTTGTCACAATAAGAACCATCAGCAGAAGGAGGCAAAGACCAGGAAAATACATGCCATGCGAATCAGTAAACTTTAAAAATCTCAAAGACGAGGCAGTGAGGGAAAATTAAGAAAAAGAGCTAACTGAAATCTTTGTAAAATTACCTATAGAAAGAAAGACAGTGGAAGAAGAATGGGAGATGATCAAATCAAGCATTTTATATACTGCAAAGATAACATGTGGAACCACGAAAAAACGCAAAACACGGATAAAGAAAATAACAAGTTGGTGGGACGCAGAAGTAAAGAAGGCTGTAAATGACAAAACAGGAAAAAATATAAAAAGTGGTCACAGAGCAAACAGGAATGCAATTACATAGAATATAGAATAGCGAGAAGACACGTGAATAGAATAGTAAAGAGAGAAAAACAAACAGACTGGAAGGAGTATGGAGAAACTCTAAATAAAAACTGCACCGAGGCAACTAGAAACTTCAATAAAAAGATAAGTGCAATGCGAACGAACGAACGAACGAACAAACTTTATTTTCAAAGGGTTAAGAATTGGGCACGCAGGCCCGTCTAACATTCTGCCCTTCTATCACTCTCTTCCATACATTATTTCATTCACACATCATTCAAGGCTAACAGAGAACAGCAACAATATAAAACTTATGCATTATAAAATCATTGGCAAAATGCGAACATCAAAACTACATGACACAGTAACATTAGATAATGGTCAGACACTTATTAGCCATGTGGAATATACTGGCCTACCAAAAGGGGACTGGCTGTTATACTAGGGTTTTGTTATTATTATTATTATCACTATTATTATGGGGGAAGGTAATCCGTACTGAGATAGTGTTCGAGTAATTTGCGATTATATGAATAAGGATTGGTGATGTCTTTTATTTCTTGTGGAAGATTGTTCCACAGCTGAGCTGCAGAGTACGTTAAGCTTGTTTTGTATAAGTCAATCCTAGGCTTCGGAATGTGTAATATATTTAAACGTTTACTGTGTCTAGCATTATATTTAAACAATGGCCAAAGGTAATTTGGGGCATTCCGATGCAAGATTTTGAGAATTAGTTTAGCTTTATTGAAAAGCAGGC
>OY992877.1:141073214-141428839 GCA_963921405.1 Cepaea hortensis | reverse complement strand
AACAATATAAAACTTATGCATTATAAAATCATTGGCAAAATGCGAACATCAAAACTACATGACACAGTAACATTAGATAATGGTCAGACACTTATTAGCCATGTGGAATATACTGGCCTACCAAAAGGGGACTGGCTGTTATACTAGGGTTTTGTTATTATTATTATTATCACTATTATTATGGGGGAAGGTAATCCGTACTGAGATAGTGTTCGAGTAATTTGCGATTATATGAATAAGGATTGGTGATGTCTTTTATTTCTTGTGGAAGATTGTTCCACAGCTGAGCTGCAGAGTACGTTAAGCTTGTTTTGTATAAGTCAATCCTAGGCTTCGGAATGTGTAATATATTTAAACGTTTACTGTGTCTAGCATTATATTTAAACAATGGCCAAAGGTAATTTGGGGCATTCCGATGCAAGATTTTGAGAATTAGTTTAGCTTTATTGAAAAGCAGGCGTTTGCGGAGTGGTAGTAACTGAAGGCGTTTATACAGGCTGGGATTGTCAGATAAATGTTTGCTATAAATTAGACTCATGGCCCGTTTCTGGAGTGAGTAAAGTCGCTTGGTGTTTGAATTAGAACAACCGTCCCAGATTGTAGAGCAGTAGTCAAAGTGTGTCTGAATATGAGAAGTATAGAATAGTTTCCTTGTGTGCTCATCAAGGAAGTTTTTAATTTTGGCGAGTTGGTAGACTTTTTTAGCTGTTTGTTTAATGAGCGCTTGAACGTGGGAATTAAAGGTTAGGTTTCTATCAATGATTAGGCCTAATGATTTGTGCTCAATTACACTTTCTACTGGCATGTTATCGATGTGAAGTTGAAGTGATGTGTATGAGCTTAGAGTTTGAAGTCTTTGTCTGGTTGTTAATAACATTGATTTTGTTTTAGTGATATTAATTTGCATACGGTTTGAATAGCTCCACCTAACTACATTATTTAATTCTTGTTGTAAAGACGACTCCAGTAAAATACAGTTTTCAGCGTTTGTGTACACTGTACAGTCGTCTGCAAATAGATCGCAGGACGATGAAAGATGCAAAGGTAGATCGTTAATATATATGGCAAATAATAGAGGGCCAAGAATAGAGCCTTGTGGTACTCCAATATTGAATGTAGTGGTTTGAGACAGCGATTTATTATGTGATACTACTTGCTTTCTGTCCGATAGAAAAGATGATATTAGAGTGACTACATTAGGACCAATTTTCATTGTCTCAAGTTTCTTAATTAACATAACATGGTCTATCATATCAAATGCTTTCTTGAAATCAATAAACACAGTTCCACATAGACTGTTGTTGTTTATACTCTCGTGCCAATTTTCTATCATGTTTGTTAGGGCCGTATGGCAAGAATACTTTGGTCGAAATCCTGATTGGCTGTCAACAATAAGCTTGTTGCGAACTTAATACTGTAATGTTACTTTATGGATGTGTTTTTCTAGTGGCTTAGCAACTGAAATAATTAACAGCAAATATGGAGAACCAATAAGTGAACAAAAACAAATCCTAATAAGATATAACAAGTACTTAGAACAACTTCTCAACATCCCATCAGATGTCACAGGAATTCAAGTAACCGACACAGATGCCACCGAAGAACTAGAACTAGCCATACTGAAAGAAGAAATGATAGAGGGCATCAGATTAGCGCCATTGAACAAATCACCAGGACAAGATGAAATACCAAATGAACTAATTAAAGCAGCAAGAGAAGTAGGAGCACCATGGCTACATAGACTATTCAACCATGTTTGGGTAGAACAACAGACACCACGAGACTGTGGAAACGCCATAATTATCCCAATTAGGAAAAACACAGGCAGCAAAAGAGACTCCACACAATACAGAGGCATTTCACTGTTGATCCATACTGGGAAAATATTTTGCAAAATTCTTGAAAAAAAGACTACGAACTATTATAGAACCCCAGCTAAGCGAAAAGCAACTTGGATTTAGGAAAAGCAAAGGGAGGAATAGGAGGGAGGAGGAGGGATTAGGAGGAGGAGGGAGGAGTAGGAGGGAGGAGGAGGAGGGAGGAGGAGGAGGATTGAGGAGGAGGAGGAAGAGGGAGGAGGAGGGAGTGGGAGGGAGGAGGAAGGAGGAGGTAGGAGGAGGAGGAGGGGAGGAGGAGGGAGGAGGAGGAAGAGGGAGGAGGAGGGAGGAGGAGGGTAGGAGGAAGAGGGAGGAGGAGGGAGAAGGAGGAGGAGGAGGGAGAAGGAGAGAGGAGGAGAACGCAGGAGGAGGAGGGAGTAGGAGGGGAAGGAGTAGGAGGGAGGAGGAGGAAGAGGGAGGAGGAGAGAGGAGGAGAGGGGAAGAGGAGGGAGGAGGAAGAGGGAGGAGGAAGAGGGAGGAGGAGGAAGAAGGAGCAGGAGGTACAAGGAGAGAGGAGGAGAACGCAGGAGGGGAAGGGGGAGGGGGAGAAGGAGGGAGGAGGAGGAGCAGGGAGGAGGAGGAGAGAGGAGGAGAGGGAGGAGGAGGGAGAGGGAGGAGGAGGGAGGAGGAGAAGAGAGGTGGAGGAGGGAGGAGGCGGAGGGAGAAGGAGGAGGGAGGAGGAGGCAGGAGGAGAAAGAGGGGGAGGAGGAGGAGGAGGGAGGACGAGGAGGGAGGAGGAGGAAGAAGGAGGAGGAGGAGGAATGTGGAGGGAGGAGGAGGAAAGAGGAGGTAGAGGGAGGACGAGGCAGGAGGAGAGAGGAGGAGGAGGAGGAGGAGAAAGGAGGAGGAGGGATGTGGAGGAGGGAGGAGGAGAGGGAGGAGGAGGGAGGAGGAAGGAGGAAGAAGGAGGAGGAGGGAGGATGAAGAGGAGGAGGAGAGAGGAGGAGGGAGGAGAGAGGAGGAGGGAGGAGGGAGGAGGAGGGAGTAGGAAGAGGGAGGAGGAGGAAGAGAGAAGAGGAGGGAGGAGGAGGGAGAAGGAGAGAGGAGGAGGGAGGAGGAGGAGGGAGGGGGATGAGGAGGAAGAGGAATAGTGAGGAGGAGAAAAGGAGGGATTAGGAGGATGTAGGAGGATGAGGGAGGAGTGAGAAGCAGGGAGGAGAAGGCGGGAGGAGGATGAAGGAGGAGGGAGGAGGAGAGATTAGGAGGATGGATGAGGAGGGAGGAAGAAGATAGAGGAGGAGGTAGCAGGAAGAAGAGGGAGGAGGAGTGGAAGGAGGATGAGGGAGGAGGAGGGATGAGAAAGGATGAGGAGGGAGAGGGAGAAGGAGGATGAGGGAGGAGGAGGAAGGAGGAGGGGGGAGGAGGGAGGAGGAGGAGAAAGGGGGAGGAAGAGGGAGGAGGAGGAAGAGGGAGGATGAGTAGGGAGGATGGAGGTGAAGGGAGGAGGAGGGAGGATGGAGGTGAAGGGAGGAGGAGGGAGGAGGAGGGGGAGGAGGAGGGAGGAAGAGATAGGTGGAGAGTGGAGGAGGGAAGAGGAGGGAGGAGGAGGAGAGAGGAGGAGGAGAGGAGGAGGGAGGAGGAGGTAGGAGGTGGAGGAAGAGGGAGGCGGAGGGATGAGGAGGGAGGAGGAAGGTGGAGGAAGGTGGAGGAGGGAGGAGGATGAGGGAGGAGGAGGAGAGAGGAGGAGGAGGACGGAGAAGGAGGGAGAAGGAGGAGGAGAGGAGGAGGGGAGGAGGAGGAGGGAGGAGGAGGAGAGGGAGGAAGAGGGAGGAGGAGGGGGAGGAGGGGGAGGAAGAGATAGGCGGAGAGAGGAGGAGGGAAGAGGAGTTAGGAGGAGGAGAGAGGAGGAGAGAGGAGGAGGGAGGAGGAGGTAGGAGGTGGAGGAAGAGGGAGGCGGAGGGATGAGGAGGGAGGATGAAGGTGGAGGAAGGTGGAGGAGGGAGGAGGAATGAGGGAGGAGGAGGCGAGAGGAGGAGGAGGACGGAGAAGGAGGGAGAAGGAGGAGGAGAGGAGGAGGGGGAGGAGGAGGAGGGAGGAGGAGGAGAGGGAGGAAGAGGGAGGAAGAGCAAGTAGAAGGGGGAGGAGGAGGGAGGAGGAAGAGAGAGGAGGAGGGAGGAAGGAGGAGGAGTGAGAAGGAGGGAGGAGGAGAACGCAGGAGGAGGAGGGAGGAGGAGGGAGGAAGAGATAGGAGGAGAGAGGAGGAGGAGGGAAGAGGAGGGAGGAGGAGGAGAGAATAGGAGGGAGGAGGAAGAGAGAGGAGGAGGGAGGAGCAGGTAGGAGGTGGAGGAAGAGGGAGGTGGAGGGATGAGGAGGGAGGAGGAAGGAGGAGGTGGGAGGAGGAGGAGGGAGGATGAGGAGAGAGGAGGAGGAGGGAGGAGGAGGGAGGAGGAGAGGGAGGAGGAGGGAGAGGGAGGAGGAGGGAGGAGGCGGAGGGAGAAGGAGGAGGGAGGAGGAAGAGGGAGAAAGGATTAGGAGGAGGGAGGAGAAGGAGGGGCATGGCTCCGCCCAGCTCATGGCGGCGAGCGTCTCATTAAATTCATACACAACAAAAAAAGTTATTTAAAAGAATGTCCTTCCACACGCCATCCATTATTTTTAATGAAATCTGTTTTTAATCACCTACATGACTGTAGATAACTTCTTTAAGCACAAAAAGATGAGTTAAAATGTTATGTATTATGCAATTTTTTTATGAAAACTTTGAAAATGCCTTAAAGATTATATCATTATTTATTATAACTCATATGCCTGTATATAACTATAGACAAATAGATTATAAATCTTTGAAAACGATGCAACAATATATATATATTGCAATGTTATTAAAAGATATGAACCTTGAAATAACTTTTCTAGAGTTAAGTCCCCTCGCTATATAGAAATTATATTGAAAAATGAAAAATTAAATAATATTAATTAAGTTTCTGATTTCACACAGAAAAAATATGACAGTTGGCTGCGCGGGATTTAAAGGAAGACGTGTAGAAAATTTCATCTCAATCGGATGGACCGTTCGCGAACGCATAAAGGACACACACACACACACACACACACACACATCCTTTTTTATATATAAGATATGGGCAACATATGTAAAGAAACCAGCCAAACGAAGACCACAAGAACGCCGCACGACGAGAACACAGAAGAAGAACCATCTGCAAATCTAACCATTAGAGAACTCCTGTTTGCGGACGACCAAGCACTAATAGCAAAATCAGAAGCTGAATTACAAGACCACATGAATAGTCTAAACGAAATGTGTAGGGAACGCAACATGAAAATTAGCACAAGTGAAACAGAGGTATTGAGTATAGCTAAAGAAGATAAAACAACAACGAATCACATAAACCGGAGGTGGGCAAACTACGGCCCGCGGCCCGCATGCGGCCCGCCGACTGATTTTATGCGGCCTGCAAGGGCATTTAGATATAAAATATTTTACTTCGTTTTTAAGTTATTTTGTTGGATTTTACAGAATTGTGTGTACCGTTATGATTCTTTTAATATTTTTGATAACATTTCTTTCTAATTGTCTATTTTTGTAAACATTCCTTGATATTTGTAATGTAATACTTCTACTGCTTCTTTCGTTCGCCTTAAATATGTCTATAACTGCAATGTTGCCTCTTGTATGAATTTGACTGTCCTGTTTAGTTCACTCAGCAGTCCATAGGATTTGTCTTCCACTGTCGTTTCTCTAGGTCAGAAGGTTTGCCTAGACATGTAATTTGGGAAGTCTTTGAGTATGTGTTCTGCTGCCTGCGTAGCCAATCCACATGTGCACATGGCTGATTCACCAATCTTAAATCTTGTATACATGTGGTTGCGTAATATATTGTGTCCTGTTCTAAGGCGCATAATAATGACTTGTTCTGGTCTGTCCATTACGTGATAGTCGTCTTGAGCAGGTTTTGGTGGCCTTCTGACTGTTTTATCATTATTTTCTGTTGGTGGTGTGTAACACGAACATCAGGCTGTTCTTCTGTTGCTCTTCCCTTAGCCAATCGATCAGGTCTGTCGTTTCCTGGTACTCCACAGTGGGATGGTATCCACTGTATGATGTGACCTTATGCTGACTGCTAAGTTCAGGAAGTAGTGTCCTTAGTACTGGCAATTTCCCAGACATCATTTCTTTTTCGTTGAGTTGAGTTTCTTGCAACAACAAACGCTTAATATTTCTTGGTCCAAGATGTTTTCTAGTTCTATTTTGTTGTTTCTGACTCCATCCGCATTACAGTTTTAGTCTATGTTTGGTATGGCCAGACGCTCTATTCTCAGGTCCCCTGGCTCCACCGGACATCTGAGAAGGACCCCCAGCAGCTGTGGTTGGACCTTTTCGAGGCATAGGGCCCGGCACTGCACCTGTCTGGGGGTCCAATGCAGGGTGAGAACCATAGCATTTAGCAGTCGTCGACATATGTCATTACGCGTGATTGCGTGGCATCCTGATTTCTGTGGTGCGCCTCCTGGATGGTTGCCTCCGTCTTCAGCACCTTTCCTTTGCTAGAGCAGCTGTGGTCTTACTCGAGTTTATGTGTGTAGGCACGTACACACATGTCTGCGCATGAATGTACATGCATACATATCTAGAGCGTTCTGGTTCTTTTTCGGCGCCAGTTACTCACCCCCCCCCCCCCCCCCTCTCCCGTTAGTTAAAACAGTTCCGCCAGGAGAAGGCCAGGAATTTGACTTTTGCTGCATAGGTGATGAATGCACGAGCCATTGGTGTATTTATGCAAGGTTGGGCGCTCACCCCAACCCCGCCCCCGGCTACATACAGCAAAATTTGGAACCATGTAATGCTAAAATGTGAATTTATCGATTTTCATATAGAGAGATATTTATCAACGTGTAACAATTTAAAGGGATGATTTTATAAAAAGCAGATATTTCTCCTGTAAATAAACTGATTTATTTTGAAAGAAAATATTAAATTAAGTTATTTGCTGTTATAAATTACTAGCTGACCCGGCCCGGCTTCGCCCAGTCCCTGGTGGGGAGCATCTCATTTAATTCATATAAGTAGTCATATAAGTTCTCGTTCCCGTTACCGACTGTCTGTCTGCCTGACTGTCTGTCTGTCTGTCTGTCTGTCTGTCTGTCTGTCTGTCTGTCTGTCTGTCTTTCTGTCTGTCTTTCTGTCTGTCTGTCTGTCTGACCCGGCCCGGCATCGCCCAACTCCTGGTGTGGAGCATCTCATTTAATTCATATAAGTAGTCATATAAGCTCCCGTTCCCGTTCCCGACTATCTACCTGTCTGTCTGTCTGTCTATATGTCTGTCTGTCTGTCTGTCTGTCTGATCCGGCCCGGCTTCGCCCAGCCCCTGATGGCGAGCATCTCATTTAATTCATATAAGTAGTCATATAAGTTCCCGTTCCTGACTGTCTGTCTGTCTGTCTGTCTGTCTGTCTGTCTGTCTGTCTGTCTGTCTGTCTGTCTGTCCCTCCCTCTCTGTCTGTCTGTCTGTCTGCCTGCCTGTCTAATCATTTATTGGTTGCAGTTAGAACAACCTTAGATAAACGAAGACAAACTTACAAAAAGCATTAGAAAGAGCACTTGAAAGATCTTTACATCTTCAGCAGCATCAGCAGAAGAAGGAAAAGGAGGAGTAGGAGCTGGTAGGAGGAAGAGGGAGGTGGAGGAGGGAGGAGTAGGAGGGAGGAAGAGATAGGCGGAGAGAGGAGGAGGAGGGAAGAGGAGGGAGGATGAAGGAGGAGGAGGAGTAGGGAGGAATAGGAGGGAGGAGGAGGGATTAGGAGGAGGAGAGAGGAGGAGGAGGTAGGAGAAGGGAGGAGGGAGGAGGAGGGAGGAGGAGGGAGGAGGAGGAGGAAGGAGGAGGAGGAGGAGGGAAGAATAGAAGGGGGAGGAGGGATTAGGAGGAGGAGAGAGGAGGAGGTAGGAGAAGGGAGGAGGGAGGAGGAAGGATGAGGAGGCAGGATGAGGAGGCAGGAGGAGGAGGCAGGAGGAGGAGGCAGGAGGAGCGAGGAGGAGGAGGAGGGTAGGATGAGGAATAGGGAGGGGGAGGAGGAGGGAGGAGGAAGAGGGAGGAGGAAGGAGAAGGAGGAGGAGGGAGAAGGAGGGAGGAGAAGAACGCAGGGGGAGGAGGAGGAGGGAGGAGGAGGGAGATGGAGGAGGAGGGAGGAGGAGAAGGAGAGAGGGGAGGCGGAGGGAGGAGGTGCAGGGAGGAGGCGGAGGGAGGAGGAGGGAGGAGGAAGAGGGAGAAGGATGAGCGAGGTAGGAGGAGGAAGAGGGAGGAGGAGGAGGGAGGAGGAGGAGGAGGGAGGTGGAGAGAGGAGGAGGGGGAGGAGGTAGGAGGAGGAGGGATGAGGGGGAGGACGTAGGAGGAGGAGGGAGGAGGAGGGAGTAGGAGGAGAGAGGAGGAGAAGGGAGGAGAAAGGAAGAGGAGTGATTAGGAGGAGGGAGGAGGGAGGAGGAGGGAGGAGGAAGAGGGAGAAGGAGGAGGGAGAAGGAGGAGGGAGGAGAAGGAGGAGGAGGAGGGAGGAGGAGGAGGGAGGAGGAGGGAGGGAGGAGGACGGAGGAGGAGAAGAGGGAGGAGGGATGTGGAGGGAGGAGGAGGGAGGAGGAGAGGATGAGGAGGGAGGAGGAGAAGGGATGAGGAGGAGGGAGGAGGAGGGGGAGGCAGGAGGAGGAAGAAGGAAGAGGAAGGAGAAGGGGGAGGAGGGAGGAGGGGGAGGACATAGAATTAGAAGGAGGGGAGGAGGAGGGAGTGGGAGGGAGAGAGAGGAGGAGGAAGGGAGGAGGAAGGAAGAGGAGTGATTAGGAGGAGGGAGGAGGGCGAGGAAGGAGTAGGAAGAGGGAGGAGGAGGGAGGAGAGGAGGAAGGAGGAGGAGGAGAAAGAGGGAGGAGGAGGAGGGAGAGGGAGGGGGAATGGAAGAGGAAGAGGGTAGGAGGAGGAGGGGAGAGGAGGAGGAGGATTATAACGCATATGCCTGTAGATAACTGCAGCGAAAAGGTGGGTCTGTCTATCTATCTGACCCGGCGTGGCTTTGCCCAGCTCCTGGCGGGTAGCGTCTCATTAAATTCATACAACAAAAAAAGTAACTTAAAAGAATGTCCTTCCACTCGCCATCCATTATCTTTAATGAAAACTCTTTCTAATCACCTGCATGACTACAGTAACTTCTTAAGCATAAAAAGATGAGTTACAATGTTATGCATTGTGCATTATTTTTATGAAAACTTTGAAAATGCCTTAAAGATTGTATCATTATTTATTATAACTCATATGCCGGTACATAACTATAGACACAGAGTTTATAAATCTTTGAAAACGATGCAACAATATGACTATAAGTTATACAGAAAGTTATTAAAAGTTATGCCCCTTGAAATAACTTTTACAGAGTTAAGTCCCCTTGCTGTATATAAATTATAATGAAAAATGGAAAAGTAAATAATATTCAGTAAGCAGCCGATTTCACACTAACAAAATATCACAGTTGGCTGCACTGGAATGAAAGGAAGGCGTGTAGAAAATTTCATCTCAATCGGATGGGCCGTTCGCGAACGCATAAAGGACATACGGACATACAGACGGAGATTGCCTTTTATATATAAGATTTCCACATTTACAATGTTCAAATTAATTTATTTGTTGTAGTAGTCTTGATATATTTCTGTAATATATTCTGAGTTTACTACTTGTTTTCCGAATATTGTACTTTCGACTTCCGGTCGCCAACATGGTGGTTGGGCATTGTACCGTTAAGGCCTGTGACGCGTTTATGCTTGTAGCTATGCAATCGCATTTTCGTCATGTTGGACTGGTAGTAACGATTCTGTCGCCCTGCTACTGAGTGAGTGCGTGGGCGACGCTGTGAGCTGTGAAATTCGCGTGGAATGCTTTTACATTTCCTGTAAAGTGACCTGCATATTCGGAACAATGGCTACCAGCTGTTGCTGAATTGACTGATTTGCCTTTTCGGCTCACGAGTGCATTTTTCAGGACACTCCTGGGAGTCGGCGCTGAAGCTACGGAGCTACGTGCTTTATGCGACACTTTCGGTTGGTCTCCCTGCTGAAAGATACCGAGCCATGTGAGAAAACCCGGGTCAATGAGGTCTTTCTGGTGACTGCCGAGTTAATCGACGATTAACTATGGATTTCGTGGATGACTTTTGTGTTGGCATTCTGTCGGCGGCATTATGCATATTGTACCTGTGCATAGGTACTTTAGGAACATTTTCTAAATTGCTTTTTAATTATATAACCTGCATAGTTGGATACCTCTTGAAAAAAACAAATCCAACAATACCTTATTCAAGTCTGTACGTCAATTGTAAGCTGAGATATTAATTTTTGTATGTCAGTTTATATTTAACATTGGCATATTGGTAACCCACTCTGGAAAGTGTGACCACAAAACACGTAAGCTAAGGGCAGATAACTGCTCTTGGTATTTTTGTGTGATAAGGGGGATAACTCAGGTTTTTTATTTATTGAACGCAAAATTCAAATGAAAACCTCAAACTCCCTCTTCCTCCAACGTCTTCCTCCACTCATAAATACTAGAATGGGTGGTGAATGCAAACGTGCATCATTATAATCTCGTCGCTCTGAATAATCCATAAGAATATTAAATGATCATCGCTGTATTATGACACGGAAAACCGCTATATTCCCGCAATTGAAATCTAAAATGACGCATCTTAGCATACGATCTTAATAATTTCTGTTTGGGATGACCCCGTCGACTAAAATATTTGAAAATGTCACAGTACGCGTAAGAATGGATGCCCAATTTAATTATTTATACTAAGTCAAGCGGCAACGTCTATATAACGAGTACTATATATATCCTTACTACCGGGAAACAATAACAAGAAAACGTAAATCGCCCTTTGAAACATCGCCGGAAACGTTCGGTAACTGAAAATGTAGTACCTACTGTGCAGGCTGTTGGATTGCCGATACTCCTGTCTATTCCAATTTTCACATTGGACAGTGAGGAAAATTTTGTGTGGTATTCTCTGGTACAAGAATGGAGTATAATGAGGACGGCCCGTTGCCGTGAAGTTGGAACCCTCGACTAACTAACTAACTATATTTGATTTTCACACACAGCCTAATGTTGGTTTTGTTTCATTTCCGTTTTAAAGTTTTGTACAATTATAACTGTTCGAAGTTTATTAAAACAATGAGTGTCAATAACAAACGTAATATTGAAGATGAATGCCGTGTTTTTAATGATGAATGGACAACTATGGACTGTTTTATAAAAGTTGGTAGCAAGTCAGTTTGCTTGTTGTGTCATGAGTCAGTGGCTGCCTTCAAGGAGTACAATTTCAAATGATATTATCAAACAAAACATTCCGATTTCGGATACAGTATAACAACCGAAGGTAGGGAAAGGAAATGCCTGGAGATGGTGAAAATTCGGAGAAATAGCAAACTGTTTTTTCTACGCAGTCTTAAATTCAAGATGCTGCAATTAAAACTAGTCTTGTGCTGTCACACAGAATTGTAAAACAGAAAAAGCCATTTTCTGATGGCGAATGTTCCTAGAGCTGAAGGGCATTGAATGTAACTTTAATACTAACATTTTCAATAAAGAGTGAAAGTTATACTTTATGTTTGCCATTGAAATTATGGAAAAGTAAAATGAACTGAATGTTAAACTTCAGGGCAATGGTGTATGTGCACATGAATTGTATGTACATGTAAAATCATTCCTGGCAAAACTTTCACTGTTCTTCAGACAAGCAAGTGAAAAAAGATTGTGTCACTTCCCTTGGCTGAAACAAGAAACCATTTCTGGTGAAATGACTGAAAAGTACAAAACCCAATTAGATGCATTGATTGAAGAATTAGGATGGAGATTCCAAGATTTCAAGAACTTGGAGCCACAGTTAAATATTTTCAGTTCCCCTTTTAGTGCAGAAGCTGATACAGCCCCCGAGGACATCAGTTGGAGCTGCTTGACTTACAAGCAGATCATGACCTGAAAGAGAAATTCAAGTCAGATGGTTTGCTGGATTTCTATGGATCTTTATCACAAGAATCATTTCCCAACTTGAAAAACTTTGCAGCTAAACTGTTATCATTGTTTGGAACAACATACATTTGCGAACAAGCATTCTCTTGCTATAAGACCAACAAATCTAAGAATAGGTCTTTATAGTCGGACTGCAACTTGCATGCTGCCATGCGAATTTCAACAAGTAAACTTTCTCCAGATTTCAAGAATATTGTCAAAAAGTGCAAGCAGTTACATACATCTCATTAGAAATCAACAATTATAGTGACAATGTAGTCGGTTTGTGTCTAAATTACAGCCATTGATAGAAAATAAACAATATTTGTTATAATACCAAGCTGTAAAATCTTGTTAACAAATCAGTAAAAATGTGTGTCCATATTGTCAAATATAATGTGTATAAGTAAAATAAAATTGCAATAATTAGTTCTTTGTACTGATTAATAACTTATAAATAATTAATAACTACTTTTGCGATAGGTTGCTGTAAAAATATGGACAATATATATATATATATATATATATATATATATATATATATATATATATATATATATATATATATATATGCGGCCCGCCAATAGCTTTACATTTGTCAATGCGGTCCACCCCTGACCTATACTAACATCCCTTGAAACAAGTAAAGAGTTTCAAGTACCTTGGAAGTATAATATTATCAAATGGCAAATCAGAAGACGAGATCGAAAATAGATGCAATAAGGCAAACCAACTCATTGGACAAATGGCATCAATACTAAAGAACAAAAATGTATCAATAACTACTAAGAAAGCACTTTACAACACAATCTTCTATGTTACCAATGCCAAACCTGGACAATGACAGAAAAAGAGAAAAGAAAAATCACAACAACAGAAATTAGATTCTTAACTCTTTCACTACCAAACAAACATTGGGTCCTGACCAAACAGAAATTCATGGCAGAAAATTTGATGTAGGGGTGTGTCGCAATAATGCTTGTAAAATTGTTAAAATGGTAGCAGATCTATTGTATTATATATCAAATTAAATAGGATTGCACAAGGTACATGACAGTGTTAATAATTAATTGATATATTACAAATAAGCTTACAGGTTACCCAAAAGGAAGTTTTACTGCATATTCTGAACCATGTCATTTTCACACAAAATGAAAAAAAAAATAATGGCGGAAAACTGGAAGTAGGGGTGTGTCACAATAATGTTATGAAAATGGTTAAAATTGTAGCAGAAATGTTGTATTATATATCAAAATAAAGGGGGTTGCACATGGAATATGTTGGTATTGGAATTATTGCTATATGTTGTAAATATAATAAAAATAATAATATAGTTTGTAAAATAATTTGACAAAAAGAGGTAAAAATTATGAAAACATCGCACTTATAAGGTGTTTTCTATACTGCTCTACTGCTAGTTAGTTAGTTAGTTAGTTAGTCGACAGATCATCCTCGTTGCACATCGAACCATTCAGTCCATAAGTGCTCGGGTCCCCTCCTCAGCAAATCCCGCAGCGTGTAGCGGCTAACGACGCCAGTTCTGTGTTGGTTTATCAATCTTCTTTGGCTTCCTGCGTAGTGTTCTTGTTTGGCCATCCCTCTTTTAATTTGCTGCTCTCGCAGTCTGGCCATTGTTGTAGATTCACAGTCATCACTTGGTTCTCGCAAAAGTCTCACTTCTCGTAGAGCATTCAGAATGTCAGCCTGGTCCATGGCGCGTCCGCCCTCCACAGTAGCCTCACCTGCGAGCTTGTCAGCCCGTTCATTTCCTTGTACTCCCACATGCCCTGGCACGAAGATGAAACTAATCTTTGCCAGCCGAGACCGCTTCAGAAGGCAGCAACCATTCTCTTCGGATCGACCCCTCCTCTATCCTCTTGATCATGTTCATTGAGTCGCTAAGGAAACAAGCCCTAGTGAATGTCTGTGTCTCGAGCCATGTTATTGCTTTACTTACTGCCATGACTTCCATGGTCAGGCTACTTGTGGTTTCAGTGAAAGCACCAGAGTCCTCCTTTACAATTCTCCCTCTGGCCCGAGCTGTAAAGGCCCATGAGCTTCTCACATTTCGGACGACCGACCCATCTGTGTAGATGACCGCGTCACCGTCTAGCGAATTCTCGAAAATCAACGCTTGTACTTTAGCCTCAACAGCAGCCGGATTTTCTTGTCTGCATTTTCTATCTAGTTGGATGCAAACTGAAAAGGATGTGCAGAAGTCTGTTGGCACTTGCACCCACTCCTCGCCAGGTTCTAAGTCCTCAAGTGAACACACCTGTTGAAGAATGTCTTCGGCTTGACCCATCCACGACCGTCCTCTTTTTAACCTGCTGCCCTTCACTTTCCTAATTTCACTATGCAGTGGATGTTGTGTATTTGCGTTAATTCTGAGGTAGGCGCGTGCCCTGCAAACTTGTATTCTCTCTTCAATGGTTGGAAAATCAAGAAGGTAGCGCATCGCCCTGCATGCTTTATCTCTTGTACATCCAAGAATAATGCGCATAGCTTCATTCTGTATCCTTTCCATCCTTTCTATCTGCTTATGGCTGAGAGTCAGGATTGCCATTGCATACTCCAAAACAGACATGACCAGCCCCTCGTACAGAAGACATAGATGGCGCTGCTCACAGTTTGCTGCCGCCATCACCCGCATCGCTGCCAAACCCCGCTTGGCCTTTGTTATCACCTGGTCTATGTGCACATTATAAGCAAGGCTTCGATCAAACCGTATCCCCAGGTAATTCATTGCCTGCGTTCTTTCCACCGTCTCTGAACACAGCATTACAGTTGGTGTTGGATTGTTGACAATATGATTATTCAACGAGAACCAAGTCACTGTTGCCTTTGTTGGGTTGACCATTCCCCCAGCTTCATCACACCAAGTACTTATGCGATTGAGTTCGGTTTGTAGTTCCACAGCAACCTCCTCTCTATCCTTACCCTGACGATACACTAAAACATCATCGGCATATGACAATGTCCTGCCAGGTCCAGTGATCTGCTCACTGGTGATTCTCACTGTGTAGGCGTTGAACAGTACCGGAGATAATGGTGATCCCTGTGGTAGGCCAGGATATAATGTTGTTGGTTCCGAAGTCCAACTGCCACATCTAAAAACTACTTTCCGTTGGAAGAGGGCTGCAGCGATCCAACTAAGGAGGAATGGACTTACGTTTAGTTCAAGAAGCTGAAACATTAAAAAATCCAGTGGTACTCTGTTGTATGCGTCCTCAAGATCAATCGCTGCAGCAACGGTTTCAGTGCCTGAGTGGAAACCTTCATAGACATCATGGGCAAAGACTGCTGCATTGGTCCAGGTTTCTCTTTTTGGACAGTACCCACCCAGGGTAGGTGGGAAAACACCTTGCCTCTCTAGTTGGCTTGATATTTTCCTGGCAATTACCTTCTCCAGCAGCTTGCCTATTGTATTCTGCATGGTTATAATTCGATATCCCTGAATTTTTATGTGGTCTTTGTCAGGCTTCGGCAAGGGAATCAGATAGCTGTGTAACCATTCCTCCTTGATGCTAGCACTCCCTATACTGTTGTTGTACATGTCTGCTAGTTTCTCTAGCTCATTGTCGGTACACCTATTTATGTCGTCGTATCGTATGCCATCAGGACCTGGAGCACTGTTTTTTGATCGTCGAAGCACAGCCTTGAATTCTTTCACTTGCACTGTGTCTTCATCCGAAGTGTTCTGGGCCTTGCATCTGTCTGAGGTGACCTCCTTGGCCAGATTTCGGCCTCCCATGTCTGTCTGGTTGCTCTGCTCAAGGTAGCGTTCAAAGAGGGCTTTGCCCTTGTCCTCGTCAGTCCTCTGCCAGATGAGGTCAGCACCTTGGAAGTCAGAAATGCTCTTATTCTTGACTACACCACTCATGCTTTTATGTAGTCGCCAGAACAATTTCAGTGACTTGTCTGTGCTTACTCTTTGACACACCTCTGTCCATTTTTCGCTTTTAACCACCTTGACCAGTTTTTTTTTAAATAGCTTACTTTTGTGTGCATCTCTCTTTCTAAGTGCAAGCAGGGACTAGAATGACCAGCTCTGTTCTTCTTGGCATTTTGCCATCTCCTTACAGCACTACGCTTATCCACCCAAGCCTTCTCCACCTCGAAACTCCACCACGGTGGCTGTTCCCAGCTTTTTTTCCTGCCCTGAAACGTTCTGCGCTTGTCACGTCTTATTTTACTCACCGTTATTATCCTGATCACTGCTAAATCACTGCTAATCATGTTGAATTTACTGAACAAACACCACTTTTCTAAAATATAAACACAATTACTCCCAATCAATCATCCGAAAAGAAGTTTTGCCGCATATTCTGAAGCATGTCATTTTTAGAAAAAAATTAGGAAAATACTTGGCAGATTTACATTTAATTACAATTAATATTTACAAATGTCTGTTTATTTTTATTTACAATATGTGGCAGTCTATTTGTGATAGGCTGCAAAGCAAACTTTGGGGCACAAGTGTGGACTATTAGTGCAACCGGAGCAAAGAAATGGTGATCTGTGTCGTTTAGTTCGAGTGCTACAAAATCACAGTATCTATTGACACCGACAAATTCTATTAAATGCTTGCCTCGCGTCACTCTTTCGACATAATTTCCTGCAACATACTTTTTGATTTACTTGGGCAGGCAGAGTGTCAAACTTTCAGGAATAATCTGAGCTGCTTCGTGATGTGCACTTTCAAATAGACTTTGCTTGAAATCCTTCAATGGCAGTTTTTTTCCCCACCTTTCTCTGTTTAGCATATGGAATGTAGGATGTGTGCATTGATCTTTGCAATTTCAAAGATCCAGTAGTAGATCTTCTTCCACCACTTAATGGTATTCCTATCATGGATATTATAATATCCAACCATTTGGTCCATTCTGTCGCAGCCATTCATCGTCATGTTATATTCATGGATCATCTTCGGCTTGCTGAGCGGTTTTCTCATTCCGCTCTCAACAGTTCCAACTACAGACTTGGTATAGTCAACAATGCATGTTTTTTTTAGCTTTTTTTCCCTCTCCATGCCACACACAATATTCTATCTCCTTCAAGAAACCACTTCATCTCTTGATGCTGAAGTCGCAAATGCTTCAACTCTGGAGTGAAGCCTACTCGGTTGACATTCAGTGTCCCTGTATAATTGAAATTGTTGGAATGCAGATAATCAATCAGAGCTTCGAAGTGTAGAAGCTTTCAGCAAAGATGTGATGGCAAGCTAAGAGAACATTCAGTAATGTGGCAAACACTTTCACTGCATGAGCAGTTGGGGGATCTAAATCCGGACTGTATTTGGTGTTTCTTCCATAGTAAATTTTTAAATTCACAACATAGCCAGTCACAAAATCACAAAGGCCAGATGTTTTGATGTGGTAATTGTGAGGCTTTGTTGCATTGTATTGTCTGTGCTGACATCTGCCCTTCCACACAATAATCATTTCATCAATGGACACATTTTTAAATTGGTAAAATGCTTCCCTGGAATTTCTTCAGAATCATGTCAACAAGAGGATCGATAGTTTTGCACCTGCTGCCTCTGGTTCACATACGTGAAACATGGTGTGATAAATAGATTCAAATAGATTCCTTGGAAACATGGTGGTATACCAATATGTATATAAATGTGCACTTGTACTCCATTAGTCTTTGATAAATGGTCTTGGATCAAGTCCCATAGCAATAATGACAGACGTAAACTTCAGCCATTCGTGCATCGTGAGTGGGGTCCAGGATAACAGACTAGAATGTTTTCTTTTAGGAGTGTTCTGCATCAACATCTTTTCTGCATAATCGTTTACATTTTTAATTAAACAATCCACTATGCCATCATCAAAAAATACTTTGAGAAAATCCATAGGTGTTTGAAGTTGATAAAGTTTAGAGTCGACGTGAGACCTTCGAGGACGAAACTCAATCTTCGGTTTTGTTTCCCCTTCTGACACATCTTGCCATGTAGAAGAAGCTTGTAAAGCTTTTAAATTTGAGTTTTTCCTCCAGTTTTATTCTTATTTTATACTGTTTGCTTTCCTTTGCGCTGAGAAGTAATTGTGACATCCTGACATTCATTGTCAGACGGACATTCATTGTCAGACACCTCAGCTGCTGACGAACTTTCACTGATTACTTTATCACCACGTGCTAAAACTTTAGACTCACAACTAAAACTTCTTTCTGAATCTTCACTCAAATCGGAATCACTATTGTTTAAAACTGTTTCGAACAATAGCCTAGCTTGATCTGAAGTCATCCTACGCGGCAGCATACTCGTGGGCGTTTCCATTGTGAAAAACCAAAACAAACAAATTAACGCTACTTTAAATCTTAAAAATTCACAAGAATCCAATGTTGGCAAATGTTTGACCTCACAATGATTATGTAGCTATGTTCCGGCTGCGTGACTTTTCAGTTTCTGTAACTTAAAATTCCGAAATGGAGCAGAAATGTATCAAATAAACCACTGATCATTCTGTTGCGATAGAATAACCAATTGCCACCAGTGTCGGTAAATTGTGGCTATGTATCGGCCGCTGGTAGCGAAAGAGTTAAAAAGAATACTCAATGTATCAAGAAGAGATAAGATCAGAAATGAAGAAATCAGGACTAAAGTGGGGGTTATATATGCACTAAATTTTATTAGAAGGCAGCAAGACAAATGTTTTTGTCATGCAAGTAGGTTACGAAATAACAGTATACCACAACAAGCAATCATGTACAGACCAGCGGGAAGCAGAGTAAGAGGCCGACCACGTAAACGATGGACGCAGGGATTAATAGAATCCATGGGAATATCGATACATGAAGCCCATAAGCGGACACTCTCTCGCTGTTTATATTTCACCTCAACACCGCAAGGTAAAAGAGGAACGTGATGAGATGAGATAAGATGAGATGAGATGAGATGTGATGACATCCAACTTCTACTCTAAACGCCACTGTCAAAATTTGTTTGATAATGTGCCTTGCCAACTATCAGCTGTGTATCAACAGTCATAGCCGCACCTTCCATTCTCGTGGTAGATGTTGTAGCAGTATAAACTAAACTCCCCCCTTTTAAGAAAAACGTGTTTATTTATCTTTGCAATATTTTTTAACTTTTTACCGGAGATCCAGCAGTGTATACAATTCTATCATTATATTGCAAGAGTGTGAGTTGTCTTCTATCAGCTTTTACACAGGCACCTATGTGACAGCTTGCCAGTCTCCGCACCCTTTGTCCAATATAACCATAGCTTGACGCAATGCTTTATTGTTATGAGCATCATGAACCATTCTTCTTCATGCTCAGTCTTGTCCATTTAACAAACATGACTGATTGATTCTTCAGTGCGTGCCTTCGAAGACCTATCTCTCTTTAATATATGTTCCTTAGTATTTAAAGCTTCATACAGAAGATGCTCCCTATGTAAGCTACATCAAGGTCTGGAACAAATTGTGCTTGTCATACATGGATGGCACCGTCAGTATATGTTGAATACATACAATAAGAGTATCCATTGTAACTAATATCACAATCTGATTCATATTTTAAAAACTTAAAAACATTCCTTAATTTCAAACATATAAAGCAACATGAAAATATAGCTAAACTGCTTGTTCAATAAATAACTGTAAGAACGGTATCTTGGTGTTAATACGGTTTTGCCAGTCTACACAAATTTACTGAACATTAAGCTTTCATAATAATGTTTCCTTCCATGTCCCGACTTTCCGTCGCCTGCTAACGCTTCTTTCGTGGTATGTCATTGCTTTCTGCTTGATATCCTTCCTCCAGGGTACTACTTATTCTCTCGTACTGTTTAGTTTGTGTATAGAAAGAACACAACGAAACAAAAGTTAGCATCTCAGCAGATACGCAATTCGATTGTGAGTAGTAAGGTAGAGACGTTATCCGTCACATTTTGGTGGGTACTATCTACCACGCACCTCCTTCTTTGTGATCATGTGACGGAGGATCGTGACGTCAAAATAAGTATCCACCATTTTCAAGGGATATAACTCGTGAATAAATAATCGTGTATTTTTGTGTGTGCAATATTAGGCCCATTTTTTCTTTACCTTGCTAAGATCGATGCTTAGGCTTAAAGGTCGGGTATACTAAGGGGGTAGAGGATACTATCCACCATGTATCCGCTTTCTTTGTCTATATTAACGTGATCAGATTAGGATAACTACATCAGTTTCCAAAGTCATTTTCTTGTCTTTGGTTTGTTAAGATCGGTGTTGTGGCATGAGAGTTTGGTCTACTAAGAGGTAGAGGAGGATTAAAGGTGGGAAGTCGAGACTGTCCGTGTCGCAGTGGGTGTCGGGTTCGAATCCAAGTGGGGAGGTTGAGAGGTAGAATAAATATTGATTATGTTTTTGTTAATTAGTTGTGATAGCGACATTTGGGTTTATTAATCAGGATATGTTTAGCAAATGAGAGGTGAAGTGCGGGTTGAGGCGTATGTCTAGTTGGTTCCCCAGACGCTGTGGAAGTGACAGGTTCTAATCTTGGTGAGAAGTCTATCCGGGATTAGCGTGTTACCACCACCCTCATTAGCATGTTACCAACACCCTCACAGCCCGCTCTGCAGATGCGTGATATAATTCTGCATTGAGTTGTTTTAAAATTTTAACAATATAGAAGTACTTCAACTTTTACTAATTAGCTTCCACGTGCAATGTAAACTTAGCGTGCTATTTGCAGCATCGAATCCACAGAAAAAAGGGGAGATACCGGCATGATACTTTATTATAGATGCGTCAACCCTTTACATATACCAAGATGGAGACCCATGGGTGTGAGTGGTTGAAGCTTGGCTCAATAATTAGGTATGGTCGCCCATGTAGCGGGCTCTATTATTTTCGCCATATCGCGAGAGCGAAGCGGGATGAGGTTTCAGAAGAATTTATATTTTGTGAGGTCGGCATCAAAAAGCAGTACCAGATCTGAGAGCGATGCACAACAGATATACTGCAGAAACTGGACCGAAAGTTTGAAAAGGACAACGACATCAAGTTATCCCCCTTACATCAGCCCTGGGTAGCCCCTATATACCCTGATGAGGATGAAGAGGAGCCAAATCATACTCCAGTCAACATCAATTCCGCCAAAATTGATCACGCTGGAAGCAGCGTGACCAAAAATGTAAGACGTAAACAAATATTTCTAGCGTGACCGATTTTGATGAATAAGACGGTTTACTTGCTCTTTGAACGAACGAGATGGTTTTTCTCGCTGGGTAAAGAAAATCGCTTGCAACAAACTGGGGAAATTGGCGCGCTGTTAATTGCCCGGTTACTCTTTGCTCGCAATAGCGGCACTTGAGACACTTTATTACTTTTGTGTATCGTGCATTACTGAAATCCAGTGGCGGATACTACAGTAGAATAGGGGGAGGTTGTGAATTGTCCTGATCACGTATACAAGTTTTTTCGAGCCTATCTTCTTCTTCTTCTTCAGCGTTCCGAGCCATTGAGGTTCTTTGCTGCAAATACAATCCGTCTCCATTCGTCTCTCTGGTGGACCTTCTCTTGCCAGTCGTTGATTCCAAGTGCTTGTAGGTCTGTACATGTATTATCTCTCCACCGCCTTCTTGGTCTACCTCGGGGTCTACGGTCATTTATTTCCTGAGTGTAAGCGAGTTTTGTTTCCCTATTATCTTCCATTCTTTCTATATGCCCCAGCCATTGTAGTCTATTAGCCTTCATGATACCAGTGATTAGCGGGGACTTAAACAGATCATAAATGTCTTTGTTACTTCTTCTTTTCCACTCTCCACTTTGTGTATCCCTAATGGGTCCAAAGATGCGTCTTAAAATTTTGTTCTCAAAGGTTTGTAACAAGGCTTCGTCTCCTTTCGTTGTACTCCAGGTTTCAGAGCCATACAGCACAACTGGTCTGATCAGTGTTTTGTATATTGTGATTTTGGTGTTACGAGATAGCGCCTTTGATTTTAGTAGATGTTGTTGTGCATAGTATATCTTATTTCCAGAGTTGATTCTAGTTTGTATTTCTTCCCTTATGATGTTGGAGCAGTTGAAGATCGTACCCAGGTATTTGTATGTTTCCGTTCTTTTAATGGTCATATTATCTATTTGTATGTGGCCAGAGTTTCTAGCCATTCCGTCTCTTGAAATTACCATATATTCTGTCTTATCTTGGTTGATAACCAGCCCCATCTGTTGGGCTTTTCCCTTTAAGTGAGTCAATATTTCCAATGTCTTTTGTTCACTTTGCCCTATAATATCTATATCATCTGCATAACCAAGCAGCTTGGATGTTCCTCCAATATCACATTCCTCCTTTACCTTCCTTACAACTTTCTCTAGAGCCAGATTGAAGAGTAGCGGCGATAGTGCATCACCCTGTTTCAAGCCAGATGTTATTTGGAAGGGGTCTGATTTCCTGCCTTTATATGTTACTATATTATAAGTATCTTCCATGCATAGTCTGGTCATGTTGATTAACTTCCTTGGTATTCCAAATTCCTGCATAGCATTCCATAGACTATTCCTATGGACACTATCATAAGCCTTTTTAAAATCCACAAAAATGTTATGGAGATCTCTTTTATATTCCCAATGTTTCTCGGCTATTTGTCGTAAGATAAATATCTGATCTATTGTTGATCTGTTTTGTCTAAAACCCGCCTGGTAGTCACCTAATATGTCTTCTGAATATGGTTTTAGTCTATTTAGTAATACTGCGGATAGTATCTTATAGCTTGTGGACAGTAGTGATATTCCTCTATAATTTCCACATTGGAACTTGTCTCCTTTCTTAAAGATAGGTATCAATAATGACTCTTTCCAGTCATGGGGTAATTCTTCTGTCCACCAGATTTTTATTATTAGTTCGTATAGCTTTAGATGTAATGCATGGCCACCTGCCTTTATAAATTCAGCAGCAATTCCATCAGTCCCAGTTGCCTTATTGTTTTTAAGTCGTGTGATTACATATAGGATTTCTTCAAATGTAGGTTCTTCAATTTGTGGTTCGCATGTTAGAACCTCTTCCTGTGAGAAAATGTTACTTGGAGCTTCACAATTTAGTAATTCAATAAAATATTCTTTCCATGTGTTGCACATTTCCTCATTGGTATTTATCATATTCCCATTTTTGTCTTTTAAACCATATGTGTTTTGTTGGTGCCCTCGTTTCATTGACTTCAGTTCTTTAAAAAATTTTCTGGATTCATTTTTCTGATGATTAGTTTCCATATCTTTGATTATATTACTCATATATTCTCGCTTCTGCTGTCTGACTATTTTTGTAGCCTCTTTACATTCATTTCTATAATGCTCTTCCTTTTGGAGGTTATTGATGTCATTTAACCATACATGTCTGGCATTCTTCTTCCTAATGACTGCTTCTTCACATTTTTGATTGAACCATCTGTTCTTTCTATGCGTGGTTAACACACCGAGACATTCTTCTGCGGTAGATTGAATTGTATTCTTGATGTTCAACCAAGTTTGGTCAATGCTTTCCTCCAAAGGGTTTTGCAGAGTTTCAAGTTTACATTTTATTTCATCTGTAAATTTCTCTTTGACTGTAATGTCTTGCAGTTTTTCTCTGTTATATGTTGGGTGTAATCTTTGTAATTTAGTATAGAAAGCTCTCTTAAGTTTTATTTTAAATTTTGCTCCAACGAGGAAGTGGTCACTGTGGCACTCAGCTCCTCTATAACTTCTGACTTGCTGTATGTTTGATGCATTTCTGTTGTTAATTAAAATGTGATCTATTTGATTATAGGTTCTCTTGTCACATGATTTCCAAGTTTGTTTGTGTATATCCTTTCTTTGTAGTCTGGTACTGCTAACCTGCAGTCCTTTGGCTTCTGCCAGGTTGATGACTCTCCATCCATTATCATTTGAAGTTGTATGTAGGCTTTCCATACCGGCCACTTTTTTATTAGTTTGCTCTCTACCTATTTTTGCATTGAAGTCTCCCAGCACAATCAGGATGTCCTGTTTGGGGGTTTCTTCTATGACATCTTCCAGATCATTATAAAAGTCTTCTTTAATATCATCTTCTTTCTCTTCAGTAGGTGCATATACATTAATCATCGTTATATTTTTCCATTTACCTTTTATTCGTAATTTACTAATCCTGTCATTAAAAGCTTTAAAGTTTAAAACGTTCCCCCATAACTCTTTTTTTGATGACAAATCCTGTTCCTAATTCATGTTTATTTTGGGTGTTTCCTCCATATATTATAATCATTCCATTTTGCTCTAAAGTACCCTCTCCTGGCCACCTTATTTCTTGAATTGCTGTTATATCCATTTGATATTCAATCAGCTCCCGGGTTAGTTCTTCGGCCGCTCCAGCTCGATATAGTGTCCGTACATTCCATGTTCCAAATCTCAAAAGTCCTTTAACGTTCCAAGGTCGTTGTCCAGATAAGTCAGTCCGATATCGAGGCTCATGTATTTGTTTCGTAACAAAGAAAGGTTTTTACAAAGGTGGGGATGTTAACCCCACGCTTCAACCCCCAACCTGGAGGACCAGGGTGTTTCTCTTTGTCTGTTCTCTACCCTTTGACCTGTCCGGCTTGGGAGGCCCTGCTGGTAGCTACGCTACCGCCGGCATAGCTCTCAGGGTCATTGAGAAACTCAAGCTCCCCCACCACGACTCGAGCCTATAGCTTTTATAAATTCTGCCCACGCTTCGTGCCTTCCTTTCAAAGTAAGGGATTTTTGTGTCTCTTCGTCTAGATCTGCCGGCGCCTTGCTTCAAATATCTTTTATCAACTGGTGAATTTCTTTTCTTGAGATGTAATTGACTTATACTCCACGTCCGTAATTCTCCATCATCCAGAGGCTTTGAAACAAGGTCGGCTATGGTAGACAGCTTTCGCTATGACAGCACTCTATTCTCGTCGTGTTTCTTAGCTTTGGTAGTTAGATTGCGGGACGCTAGCCTGCTCCCAGCGGACATGATCCCACTAGCTAAGGCAAGTATCTCCAGGCCAACAACTACAGCGGCGGTGTTAATGGAGGTCAGAAGCCTTACACCCCCATTCCCATACCAAGGCATGCCGCTAACATTACGCTGTCCACAGTGTCAAATCCATTAACGGCACGCCGATATTTTTTATACAGGGCAGCACGTTTTACCTTTCATCTTCCAGAGACTTCCGAAGACGGGAAATCTCTTGAATGCGATAGGTAACACCGTCACTCGTCTCAAATGAGGAATACAGCGACATTGTTCTTTCCGCAGCAAACTTATCCCCACTTTTTTAATTGAGAGATTAAATGTTCAACGCGAAAAGCGCTAATCGGCCCTGTGGTGAACAATAGCCGGACAAGAGCACTGTCGGTATTAAGGATGATTTCTCCACCCCAATCTCAGCGAGCTCTACTATAATGTCCGCCTCTGTCGATCGGGATTGACCACGTCCCGTTGGCCATGGAAGTGATTATGACAGCAATATGTCTGACGGCCGTCGACGCACTCCATTTAAGAGAGACCCCAAGAAGGACTGGGACAACCTCAGTCTGCTCAGCAGCCCCAATAACTAGCACGAGATAGATGGTTGACTCCTTAGGAGGCTTGCCAAGCAAATCAAGGTCGTTATTAAATTCAATGTAGCCTTCAAGCAGTATGGAGTCCCCTGGGCTTTAGCCTTAGTTACCGCTATGGCATAGAAAAGAGGTTTGGGGCACTGGATTTTCAGAAACGACTTGTGGTCACAACATTGGGCTTGCTGGGTCGTATGAACGTATTGCATGCATGATAACTCCCAAACGCCTTGCCCATGTTGGTTAGCCTGATGAGTATCCTATTAGACTCGAGGTGTGTATATCCCTTGCGAAGCTCAAGCTGTAGATCCCAGTCATCGTCGTCGGGATGGTCTATGACGGAACGAGCATAGATCCCCTGGGGAAAGAGCTGGAGGCCATAGATCTTGTAATTATGCCTCGGCTCCCGCCACCCAATAGTGTCAGCCACATCAGCAAAGGTGAAGATAGAGCAAGCTCTAGGGCGATGTCAACGAGGACCTTCTAAATAAGTCATTGCGTTGTTTAATTGGAGAACACAGCTTAGATATGCCAGCGGCACGGCGATGCATTTTTTCGTCATGGACTGAAAGTCCAATACCGCTTAGAGTTCCAGCTTCCAGCTTTTTATAATGAAGCACAGAGAAAATCTCCTGTCTCCCTTGAATACAATCCTCTATTATGACTGGCACAGCCCGGAGGAGTGTGGGGGAGGGAAATTATAACGGTTCTCATATGATGACAAAACCTCTAAATGAACGTACAACTCCTTATATATGATAAAGTTAGGAAACGTGTGCGTAGTGGTTGATTTAACGTTCATTTCTAAGGTAAAGAATGATTCACGGAATCCAAGAGCTTTGTCTACCCCTCCCCACAACATCTTCCCCACCACATCCTAGTCGTCCAACACCTTAAACCTCTGAGTCTGAGACTTACGAGACCGGATGCGGGGTTCAGCTATAGAGAGAGATTGCGAGGCTCAAAGAACTGCTTGTTGAAGGCACACAAATTATAATATCCGTCGGGGATATCAACAAGCTCGTGATTATACTCGAACCACGCATTGCCCTACTTCAGAGAAGTATTAACCCACGCCAGGTAGAACAACAAATCCATAAGAGCTGCCTCCATGTCACCATCACGATTTTTTAGGACTGGATTGAGGGGTATGTGTTCCCCATGTTTGACGTTGCTTAACATGATGTACATATTAGCACGTCTACTAATAATGGCCGCTTACGCGTTCAATAGGACGGTAAATACCCGACGGATCGACGGATACTCCTTATATATGATAAGGTTAGGAAACCCCGTTGCATAGAATATAAATGTTTCATTGAACATATCACTTCTATCGTCTAAGCCGGCCCAAGAACCCCACCTAGCCCTCCCCACGCTAAGGCCAGCCCCGCTTTTTTACCACCGATACTTACAAGGCCAGATGCGGGGTTAAGCGACAGAGAGAGCTTCCGTGGCTCAAACAATTGCTTGTTGAGGGCACACACATCATAATAAGCGTCAGGAATAGTAAGAACATCGTCATCAAGTTTGAACCAATTGTTTTTCAGCTTCTCGGAAATATTAACCCGCGCGGAAAAGAACAACAATTCTACGATAGCCACCTCTAGGGCACCATCGCGATTGTCAAGGACGGGGTTAATGGGTTTTTTTTTTTTACCCCATGTTGGATATTGCTTAACGTGATATACATATCAGCATGACTAATAATAATGACCGCTTGCGAGCTCAACAAGGACGTCAAATACCCGGCGGGCGGGGGATACCCGTCAGCGATTATAAACGATCTCACGTAAGTAGGCATACAGGTAAATCTCCAAGGAGATTTTCAGCCACAGTTCCTCATATTGTTTGAAAAATACAGGTTGCCATACGTGGAGTCAGACCAGATCGTACAAGCCTGGTACAGCAAGCCGATGCAGTTCCGGCAAAATAAAGTCAATTTCGATGTGTGGTGTCCCACGGCGGGCTTTGGGGTGTTCGCGCTGTGTCCGACCCTGACCCACTAACCAGAAGATAATATCGCCTATGACTTCCGGGATAGCTGCTGCGGCCTTACCAGCTAGCTTTGACAGAAGCTCCGCTAGACCTTTCAGGTTCTGCTGAATCCATTCCTTAGCGCCGGGGCCAGGTGGTGGGTCAGGCTGTGGGTAGGGGTGGACCACCACCACCTTCTCCACCACGGCCAGTAATGGCTTGGGTGATAGTGGAAATTAAGATGCTGATCACTGTAAGAATGCTCGCTATGTGATGCCCTGTTCTCGGAAAAGAGTCTGTAGTTTCTCACCTAGTGTGGTGTCTTCATTGACCACTCGATGAACGGTTTCACGAATCCGGCTGAATTGGGTGTGCAAGACTTCGTGTAACTCAGTGACCTCCACTAAAATCCTCTTCTAAGCCTCTTTAATATCTGCAATCGTTTGCTCTTGAAATTCACTACTCTCCTTATCGGGTGCTATCAATATTTTCCGCCGCCGACTGGCGATCTCTTTATCTTGCTGTTAGATAATCACGAGGTAGCTGATAGCTTACCTTTAACGGTCGTCACCGCTTTGTCAAGCGCCATGAACTCCCGGTGTTCGCTCACTGGAGGTAGGCCTTTCTCCCCCAAATACATGTCTACTTGCGAGGTTTCTAAAGACCTGATGCACTATTGGGCTCGACATTAGCAGCAGTAAAGTAACAGTAACAGCAATAGTCAACTAGCCATGTCTTCAAGTGCATATGATCGCAAACTCAAACCTTACCTCCACCTCCGGGAGCCGCTCGGTGTGAATGGATTGCGGCAAACAATCATCGTAACCAACAACGTATCTACGATCGGCCCGAAGCAGCAGCTACTAGATCGTTTCCCCAATCTCGGTGCACACGATGTTATCGTGCCTGGGTCTTGCATTCAAAATCTCACTCAGCTCCCCTGATGTCAACCGGCGTGGTCCAGAACCTTGGCTTAGTGCTGGTTCAAAAGCTGACCTTTAGGCCCTCCGGCAATTACGTCTTCTCTATTGTGGACAGTGACGTCTAGAATGTCTACCTGGATCTTTGGAAGAGTCGATTGGAACAGGTGAGTGCCGTGTATCAAGGCATAGATACAAGCACCGACATGAATGTGACTAAGGCGCATGTTGGCGTAGTGGATGCTCTCGTCCTGCACCCCAGCAATGCGCCAGACGTGGCCATCACGAAGGCCTACAAAAACAGGTATTACATTACACTAGACTTTGAGCTCCTTGAAACGTATACACCCTTCTACCATTCTGCTCTTAGTGATCGGCTGGAGATTGAGTTGACGATTAACGACACTTCCCGCGTAATTCACGCAATTGGTAAAGATGCCGGCAATCTACGCATTCCCTAGAAAACATCTGTCTCGAGTACGAAGTAGTCACTGAACCCACGATGGCTGGCTAATTTGGAGCATGTATGAAAACCGTATGGTAGTGTTATACGAGCGGGTCCTACGGCATAGACGGCTGGACTTCCGGACCTCCGACGATGACTATCTTCACGGCAGCGGCCGGCGTGTACAGAACGGCAGGGTTTGAATCACTCTCCAGATAACAAAAGAGGTTGTATCGGCGGAGCCACTGTACTGCTTCGTGTATTTGGTTATGGACGGACAGCTGAACATCGATACCGTGAGATTCGTTAGTGCTGTTTATTAATGGAATTCCCGCTTAAGCCACACTCAGCCATCATCACGAGCCCCACATCGTGTGGAAAAACTTAATTCATTCTCGACCCCCTGGAAGGCCCGTACATGGGTGTTTTCGAGTATATTCCTAGTCCGTAGGTACGAAACAATGAAACATACAGGGCCCGGCCGTGGGTGTGGTAAGATCCAGAGGTCTTCATATTTGACCCCGGTGATCGGCTGCTCAAATGGCTAGAGGCCTTCTATAAAACGTTTCAGGGGACACCGACCTTATACTCATTGATGACCGCAGAGGACGCTATTGCCCAGAAGAGGACTATGTTGACTTATCTGGCTTTTAGCGGACGACATGCCAAGCAACGTTTGTGGGTTCAGACCCAGAAGTACAACGCCGTTGTAAAAGGCCTCAGGGAGTAGACACAGTGGGTGGCTCTCTTCCATTCCAAGGATAAGGGTATCTTTGACGACTGCCTGGACGAGAACTATGTCATCCACTCTCGGGAGGAACGTGGTAGGGTGCGAAAGCAACTCGAAGCTAATGAGTTCTCAAAGCTGGTACTGCGATCCAAGTTTCCGTTTGCTTATAAAGTGTTCAAAGCTGGTGAGGTTTGTTAGATACGACATATCTGATACTAATCACATGTTAAGCATCAGGTAACCACCACTTAAGCATGTATGAAGCAGTGCTGTGTTACTACGTAACATCCTTAGTATTATTAAAACTGATATTCACATGTTGTGTGCTAGGGTGGGATGTGCATTCCTATATTAGAGTTAGACGTTGGGTATTGGCAAACGCGGTGATGGATTGTGATGCCAGCTGTTACTTGAAGAGGCGAAGCCAGCAGAGTCAGCTCCGGAAACGCATGCAACAACTTATACGTATGCAACAACGCCTAATCTGGACATGCGTTGCATCGTGAAAGGCTGGCAGTACTTGTGGGTGGGGGAAGTGCCACGCAGTATATAGGAGGTGAGTACTCCAAACTTACAGTGGAACAGGTTTTCCTGATCAAGAAACTGAGAAGTTATATGCAAGGCATGAGGCGAGGCTTGGAGCGGCAATAACGAAGACCCTGGGCACGGCTATGCTGCAGGTGTACGCACAAGTGGCAAGTATGTTCCTGCCAATTTCCGATAATCAAACTTTGGTTACAGACCTAGAAGCCGACCCGTTTCTAGGGCATGCGCTAAACACGGTTTCATGTGAACTCTACCATACGTTCGGCATGTGCTTAGCACTAGCAACTTTTAGGCACTGCCGTTTTGGACATATCTGTCCTAAGTAAGAACAAGATGGAGGAGGAGACCCCCGAAATTGCTCCACAGGAGACGCCGTCGGAGAAGGAAGTGACAAAGGACCCCAGAAAAGTTGCGGCTGGGAAGAGAGGAACTGCAGCTAGAAAGAGTCGTGAAGCTGAGGGGTTGGCCCTGGTTCTGCAGCAGGCCGTTCGTGAGAAGAAAAGAAAGTTATCCCCTGAGCATGAGCAGGTCCTACCGCAGTTTCCAATGGTGCCTGCTGATTACCATGGCTGGACTCTCTGGGTTATCAGGGTGACAGGCGTTGCTGTTGTCGTCAGTGTAATTGCTAGAAACCACCAGTCTGCAAACCAATAAGCCAGACATGTGCCATATGACGGTACACTCCACAAAAGTCTTGAATGGGATTTTCCCAGTTCTGCACAAAAATGGACAAATAGGAAAGGAAGATACCATTAGAAACGAATATAGCGTCACAGGACAACAAAGGACTTTCTGTGTGTGTGATTCGAAAGGAAAGGACGTGTCTTCCAGAGAGCCGTGTGTGAAGCGCTGTATGCGACTGATTCCGTGCTTAGGCGAACAGAATTCAGGAGGAAAGATCGATTGGCAAATGGATACTTAAGACAGGACTCGAAAACCCTAGACGCGCTACAACTCTGAACTGTGAAATGGCAAGTTTCCACCTCAAAGAGGACATTGGGGCAAGGCAGGGAGTTTCGTGTGAAACATTTACTAACTAAACGCCGCTCCTACATCTCGGGGGCAGTTTAATATCACCCGATAACTGTTCGCTGTTATTTGTTCCGCTCGACTCGAAATAAAAGAGTGAGTATCGTTTTCATTTGGAGTCGCTTAATCATTCGTCACATTGTTCAAAGCGTAACGAGTTGTTTATAAGTCAATGAGAGAAATTACCTATTGGCATAAAGATGGGATGCTCGCCGGTTTTTTAGAATCCAATTGTCAACAAGATTTTCCCGCAAAAGTTGTTAGTGGACAAGAAATGCGCACTAATGGAAAATGAATTGCGCGCCGGAATACAGTGAAACAAAATCATTACAGCTTGCCAGATCGCAAAATCTGCACTAAGTAAAGCTGGAGAAAAGTTCAGACAGTATGATAATAGGAATGCCAAGACAATAGTCTTGAAAGAAGAAGAAGAGATTTGGTTATTATTACCTGATCCTCGAGACTGTTTAGTTACTTCATGGCAAGGTCCATTTAAAGTGATCAAGAAAACTAGTGATGTAGATTATAGGATAGATGTAAATGGGAAACATAAATTATTTCACATAAATATGTTAAACCATATATCCCACGTGATAACAACACATCACAGGTAACGAAACAAATTCCACATAGAATAGCAGCATCTTGTTGGGTTATTAACGAACAGCAAGAAGATACTATCAAACAACAGATTCCAACACCGATAGTTAATAGTGAGAGTAGTTGGCAATCTATACAAATATGTCAGGATCTATCGATCCAAGGCAAAGATAAACTTATTGCAGCAATAAAAGAGTTTAGTACAATATTTTCCGACACACCGGGACAAACATCTCTTATCAAACATAAGATAACTTTACTCTCGAATGTCCCAGTTAAAGTGAAACCTTATCCCATCCCAATACATTATCTAGAGAAAGTTACTGCAGAGATTTCAGAACTGGATAAAACGGGAATTATAAGAAAATCTATCTCAAACTACTGTTCTCCGGTAGTAATTGTGAAAAAGAAAGATGGTTCATTACGTTTATGCGTGGATTATAGAAAAGTAAATGCATTAACACTATTAGACGCAGAACCAATGCCAAACATTGATGAGTTAATCGAGGGCATGGCAAACTCGAAACTATTTTCGAAAATTGATCTCACCAAGGGATATTGGCAAATTCCCATGGATGAAGAATCAATGCATATTACAGCTTTCAGTACACCATTGGGTCTATATGAATGGGCATATCTTCCATTTGGGCTACAAAATGCACCAGGCACATTTATGCGTATGATGAGAAGACTACTACATGGAATTTCCAATGTAGCGACTTATATGGATGACATCTGTGTGCATACTTCAGATATTGACACACATGTTAAAATTCTGAAACAGGTATTTCAGAAAATACAACAACACGGGTTGAAAGCTAAACCAAGTAAAATTGAAATAGGTTTTACTGAGATACAATTTCTTGGTCATAGAATTTCCAACGGATTCAGGAAAACTGATCCAATGGTAGTTACTAAAATTCTGAATATCAAACCTCCAACATCAAAAAAAGAATTAAGGAGTATACTAGGTTTGATTAATTATTATCAAACGTTCATTCCTAATTTTGCTGATATGACAGCAACATTTTCTGAACTATTAAAGAAAGGTCAGCCTACAAAAATAGTTTGGACAGATGACCATGATAAACTATTACAACAGATAAAAACGTTGTTCAGTGTCTATCCTATTCTGAAATTGCCTGATGTCTCAAAAGATTTTGTATTACAAACGGATGCTAGTTTACACACAAGTCAATAATAACAAACAAATTTACAATAAACAAAATGCATTGATTAATGCATACTGTATTTACTTGGCGTTTGTCTGCTGTAAAGTAATCAAACATACTCTATTGTCAATATATATACAAGTGAAAAGTATGACAGTGTTCAATTCAACAAAGTTGAAAAGTACAAATATTAGCAGGCATACAGTACAGAAACACCAAAACTATAGAAGAAAGAAATAGAATGAAAGAAATAAATAAAGGAAAATAAAATGGGATGAAAGTGTTAGGTTCATATCAACACATAATACACTACAGACACATTAGGGTCTTAGGTCTGATTAGGCCTGATTGTTCACACTATCTAATAGTTCTATAATTCATCTTAAAAATATTACTAAATTTATATAGGATTCTTCACAACTCTATGTCTGCAAGATTTTAATCAGTCAATCATATCATATGAGACATTCTAAGTCGATTGTAGTATATAGTAAGACTAATATATATTATAATTTATTCAGTTATAGTTTATTGTATCTGTTCTGTTCATAAATTGTCAGGAAATTTAAAAAAAAAAAAAAAAGTCAATCAAATAGCACCTAATTAATAGACAATGTTGATACAATCGGTAACTTTAAACTAATACTGTTAGTAATACATAGTATAATCAAATAGATATATGTGTGGTTAATTTACATTTATTGACAGAGACATATACACGGATGCAATGGTCCAATAATATGTCCTGCACATTGGATGGATGTTTGACCGTCATTATTTTACGTGGAAAACTGCGGTCAAGTATTTGTAGATTGTGTTGTGTAATTTTATTGGTTGATTCCAATTGAACAATTACTTAGTTAATTAGAATTACTTAGTTAATTAGTTTGAGTTAATTTGTTATAATTTGTTAAGTAGATAAGTCAGTACTTTAGAATATGTATATTGATAATTATTATTCAATTGTTCATTGTGATGGAGTGAGTGGGTTTTAGCTGAATTAATTTTGGGAGAGCGAACTATTTTGCCAATCGATCCATTAACATCTACGGAATCGGCTGATGGTTTAAAGATATACACACAAGTATTGGACAGTCGTACATAGCAAATGGCTCCATAAAGTCTCGCAAGACATGGATAGTTACGTTTACCCTACCAACATATAAATATACATGGAATATATAGAGGAACAACAACAACGACCAACATGGAATACTGGGAAACCCATTAGTACTCTCGTCCAAAACTTATGGTATTACCAAGAGTGAGGACACACTTGTCTATTAAGACAAGGTAGGGACTAATATGGTTATTAGTTGGTATGATCTACCATGATCAGCCACACGACGTCTAATGGGGTATTAGACAGGTGGGCGTGCCCGTCATATGACAGTATTATTTTTTTTTTTTTGAGAGTAGATAAATGGGGAGACTAGGAATTTTCCAGGTTTCGTTGTTAAAGGTTAATGCATATATTTGCAAAGTACTACATATATCCATAGAAAAAAAAATGAAAACATTTTTTTTTTATCTAGTAGGGGGAATTATGCCATATGACGGTACACTCCACAAAAGTCTTGAATGGGATTTTCCCAGTTCTGCACAAAAATGGACAAATAGGAAAGGAAGATACCATTAGAAACGAATATAGCGTCACAGAACAACAAAGGACTTTCTGTGTGTGTGATTCGAAAGGAAAGGACGTGTCTTCCAGAGAGCCGTGTGTGAAGCGCTGTATGCGACTGATTCCGTGCTTAGGCGAATAGAATTCAGGAGGAAAGATCGATTGGCAAATGGATACTTAAGACAGGACTCGAAAACCCTAGACGCGCTACAACTCTGAACTGTGAAATGGCAAGTTTGCACCTCAAAGAGGACATTGGGGCAAGGCAGGGAGTTTCGTGTGAAACATTTACTAATTAAACGCCGCTCCTACATCTCGGGGGCAGTTTAATATCACCCGATAACTGTTCGCTGTTATTTGTTCCGCTCGACTCGAAATAAAAGAGTGAGTATCGTTTTCATTTGGAGTCGCTTAATCATTCGTCACATTGTTCAAAGCGTAACGAGTTGTTTATAAGTCAATGAGAGAAATTACCTATTGGCAACATGGGACAACGGTTACTCATGCAAACCTCAGGTCCGGTATGACATCACATTGATGTTGGACAACAAGGTCTATTCATCCGACATACAGGACTTCACGTTATAGTTCACAGCCAGCGAAAGCAAGACACCAAACAGCAAGGCAGAAATTGTTGCGGACTAAAGCACCGACCTCGCCTGCACCCTCCAGGTGCCCGGAGACCAACGTACTAAAGAATAGAGATTCATTTTATATGGAGTAATGACAAGTGGTGAAGAGAGAGCTATCGTTAATGCCGCTTACCACTGCGCAGTGGTGGCCTCGCTTACGATAGGCACTGCAAAACTGACCAAGGTGATTTTCAAAGGGGCAACTTTGCCCAAGCTCAACGCGGATATGTATGTCATTGGGATGATGGTTTTAGACATGACCATCGCCTTAGCAATCCGAGATGTGCTTATCAAAGAGGGCTTGATCCCCGCTAATATAGTCAAAAAGCCTTTACAGAATCATCCCTGCTAAATATGGCCTTTTTCGCAATGGCGATTGGGAGTGCCGTTGTCGGTGCTCTTGCGGAGGGGGAGGGGGAAACTATTTCTTTTCCAATCTAGGGCATGCGGACGCCAATGAAGAAATAAGACGGCACGAGGAAGCTGCCGAGTGGCTATACGCGTCCCAGGCTGAGTGCACGAGAAAGAGAACCACGTGTCTGGATTGGATCATCGAAGAGCTACAGCGCGAAGGCCACGCCTTTCACTCTTTCCAAGATGTCGACCAGGCCATGCGGGAATACGGCCTGATCTCCGGCAAAACGTGTAGAGCCCCTCAAGCCTGAACCTCACCTGGAGGATTTCTACGTGCCATCCGAGCCACAGAAAGACCGTGAGATCACTTTCATCGTTCTTGGGCTGGCAGCGATGGGAATTATTGCATATAAATTGCTTCAGAGATTGGTCACTGTTACCGCTATTGTTACAAAGTAACAAATAAAACGTCTGGAGGACAACTACTACAGCACCCAGGGCTATTGGAAAGGCTTGGCGGCCATTAAGCAGCTCGCTGCTGCAGCTAATGTTTCAGGGGATGTTGCCCGGGACTTGCTCAAGAAGCAAGCTATTTTTCAGATCTATCTGCCCGACACTCCTTATATTCCGCAGCCATCTATTGATGAAGAATTACCGAATGCTGTCCATCAGGCTGACTTGCTCCACCTACCGGCTGACCGGGTTGGTCGTAAGACATTTAAGTATGCCTTGACATGTTGCCTCACGGTTCAAAGAAGTCGAGCCTTTGACTGACAAGAGCAGCGAAGGGGTCGCTTTGGCATTTGAATGGATTTACAAACGCGGGCCACTCATATGGCCACAGTCTCTCCAGGTTGACCCGGGGGGCGAGTTTATGGGTGCCGTGAGCCAGCTGTCCGTGAAGCATACGACGTGGAGAAGCTGGGAATCATTGGCAGCAGGAGATCGTCGAGAGGTTCAATGGCACTCTGGCGGAAAGACTGTTCGGTGTCCAATATGCCCAAGAGCTACTAATGGTAGTTCGAGAGTCCCCTGAATGTTCAGCTGAATGGGTTCATGTTCTTCCTCAGGTGGTCGCGGCGCTTGATGGTGTAGTGATCCTTTTGACGGGTCGGAAGCCGATTGATGCCAATAAGGACACTTCTGTATCCCATACACCGGCCGCTCCAGCTCACCGCGTTATCGGCATCAAGGAACCTGTGACTCCGTCTGATGCTCTAGTTCGGTATTTATATGCAAGCTCACCCGGAGAACACGAGTCGGGCGACTGATCTTTCGTGGTAATTAACAGTACACATGATTAGTAAAGCTGTCTGCCAGGATGGGCGGTCTGCATTGTACTACCTGGTGGATGGGCTGGCTGTTGGAGGCGAGGAGCTGATAATTGTTCCTCACGACACCCAAATGCCTCCTGATCGGATCCTCGCTAAACGGTAAGGTCTCACTCGGCGGCGACCTTGAGGTACTCGAGGGGCTGTGTGTGAATACCGTCGGGTAAGACATACCGTTTGTCATAATACGCGCTGAGGCCCAGCTTGCCTCATTGGTAGCTGACCATCTGCCCGTTATGCATGCGCATCCCTCGGTTCTTCACCCTGTCTATGGACCCCTCTAAGGCGGCTTTGTATCTTCCCCAGGTCTTGGTGTTCTGCCTCTTCCCCGCCCCCTTGCACGAGAACATCGTCCTCACGTCTCCGTCGAAGATGTAGCATTTGCTGCAGAGGGCGATGCCTCGACTCCCCTCAAACTCGGTCTTGAAGAAGCCAGAGGCTCGCTCGCTCCATTTGTCCTAGGCAAGCCACTCCCTCTTTACACAGTTGAACTCCCCTTTCTCTCAGGCTTTACCGCTTCCTCGAGGTTGAGGGTGCTCAGCACGTTGTGCAGGCTATCGGTTTCCATTTGCATGACCTCATAGTCTCTGCGATACAAGAACCGGTCAAGGAAGTCATGGTAGAATTCTAAGATGCAGAGCTTTGCCATTTGACACACGGCGATGCCTACCTGGAAAGGACGCTTGATGACCACACGTGGCTTACGCGATTTGATCTCGTACGCGTCGCCTATCACAGTGAGGACGTCAAACCAGGCGGTGTAGCTGGTGTTGGTGTGGCGCTCGAGTGCCTCGATGAGCTTTCTGTATACTGAATTGCCTAGAAGCTTCATAGGCTCAGCCAGCATCATCTCCGCTTTGTCCACATCCCCGAGGCGGTGCACTTCGGTTACATGCTCAACAAACCACGCGAAGAGCATATTTAGCTCATAATGGATGACTGTATAGACCGCCTCCAGCTCAACTCCGTGTTTTAGATATCATTTCAACAGCGGTGTGTACAGCAAGATCTCGTCAGTCTCAAGGACGCCCAGCAGTTTCTTACACCCCGACCGCTGGCGGCCTGTGCGTTTTAGGTAATTAACCATCTCCGGCGCTTTTAGGGCCTCCGGCACTTCCTGGTTCATTAAGAGGGGCGCCATTTTTTTGAACATTGGCTACAAGGGTCTGTGGTGAAGATTTTAACTTGACAAATCCATACAGCTGGCCTTTTAACACCTACTGGGCGACCTTGGGGGAGGGCTACCACTTGGGTGTTTTCGGCGTGGAGCACCCGCTCTTTCCTGCAAGGCATGTCCATAGCCATTATGCTGAGGTAGAGCGCGTTAGTGGCGTATCCTTTTGCAATTTTGCACAGCTTCCTCTTTGGGTATTGATGTGACCGGATTCATGGTACCGGGTGAAGAATAGCGATGGCCCTCCCGTCACTGCTACTTTTAGGAGTGGGTACGCCTGCTCTCCTGGTTCGTAAAGCTGGCCTGCCTCGGTGTCACTCACGACGCAATGATCTCTACTTTTATTGTTGCCCCTGGGAAAGTATTGTAGGGACAGCCCGGAAGACTGCATGCATCTTTGAATAGGTCGATTCCCCGCTCTCCATAGAAGGCCTTCATCTTCCCTAAGGACTCGAAGCCTGGACCGACGTCGAGGTTATTGTAATACCTCATCCAATCGGCGAACGTGGTCATTTCTTTTTAATTGAAGAGTACCTTGCACCTCCTCCTTCGTGAGCACGTATCCACCCTTTAGGCTGGAACACCACGCGGAGTAGTCGGGCAGACCTTGGTAGTTCAGCTTCTTAGGTGTGTCGAGCTACTCATACGGCAGCCACGACTTGGTAGCCGAGAAGCCATAGGCTCGCACCCATGCATCGTAGGTGATACCGGGGACCAGGTAGTTGAGAACATCAAGGAACTTGAACTCGGGTGTGAAGATGAACATTGTCTTTGTCCCTTGTACGGCCACGATGCTATTCCGACAGGTGCCTGCGAGCTCAGCTGCGAAGTGTTCGTTGGTTAGGTTTAGGTCGTACCGGCCTGTGTTGAAGCCCAACACGGGGAATTTCCCACACCACTCACGCATTTTCTTCTGCAGTTGTGGGTGCAGCTTATCCAGGTCTTCCGGGAGGTAACGCGATTCCATCTTGGCTCTATCGCGGTTGCGCGCCGACGCAGGTCCACCATGAAGTCGGCTATCAAGGATTTTGGGTCTGCGTTGCTCAGGTGAGTCAGCTGCTCCTCTACGATGTTCCCCACCGAAACGGATATCGGAATCTGGTGGCTCTCATAGGTGAGGTCGGGGTGGGGCGCTGGGCTTGAGCCTTGTCATGCCAGGTCTCAAAGTCATAAAAGATCGCGTTTGGGTAGACCACCGTCTGCACCTAAGGCATTGGGGCGCAAGACAGAGGCGGTCGCTCACACTCCCACACAACCAGCAGATTGTAGCCAGCGGCTCTTATTTTCTCTCGCGGCGGCATGTTTTCTGATACAGCTCGTCGGCGTTGGGGGGACTCACTTTGGGAGCGACACCCGTGCCAATAGCAGCCATGATATTGGTACACCGTCTGGGTGGTGGGGTAATAGCCATCTACCACACCGTCAGCAATCCGCCGCTCTCCCCCGAGCTCGCATTATGCGTGGTGGATGAGGCGCCCAGATTGTTCGGCCATGTGCTCTAACAATAGGATGGAGCTTAGGCTGGCATTGGTGTGAGGGTAGAAAAATGCATCGTATGCCGACTGCGGCCGCTCCACCTCCTTCCCTGGACAAATGACCTTGGTTTCTCACTTGCTGCTGCGGTCGGAGTGGTGTTTAAGGTGACAGGCTGTGTGAAACGCTGATTGCAATGCTGGCACTGAAAGAGCTTCGCAAGTTTTGGCAGGTCGGTTATCACGAAGGCGTGATTGGCAAAAACCCAATCGTCATCGGCTTGGTACCGACGCGCTCGTAGTTCGCTTGCCGCATTACCAACCACCACACCCCTCTTCGGTTGGCTCATAGACGCGGATCAGTAACTTCAACCTCTCCTCAAACGCGTTTAACGAATCCAAGCCTGGTAAGGTGTGGCATGCGCATGCGCCTGGCCCTACAGCCAGCAGGGTTAGGATAGACTAGCCTCTCCCAGGTGGGGTGAAGAGGGAAAATTAGTAGCCTGCTAATGACTCGCAGACTATACAAGTTAACCCCCACCTCCACGTGGTGCAGACAGGGAAACCATGACCACAATGTCATGGGCAAACGGGGCATTGGCTCGCCATAGGGGATGGACTCCCTGTGGTTAGATTAGTGTCTTAAACCTGCGACTGGCCTAGCAAGCCGGCAGGGGATCTTCATACTACTCGTAGAAAAACTAAGAAGTATAAACGGTCTGACTTAAATCGACGCGGCAATGTTAATGGACTATGAGATAGATCTGCGACTCAAAAAATAGTCACAATGAACGTCTGTGGTTTCACTAGTAAAGAAGAAACAATGAAAGAGAGGAAAATTCGACTGCTGGGAATAGCGGACACCAGAGCAAAGCGGAAAGAATGCAAGGAGCTCTACTTCAGTTACACGTTTCTGTACTCTGGAGTAGAACAGCAAGAAAGGGCAAGACACAGTGTGGGAATAGTCACCGAACCACGGCTAGCAAGAGGAATACTACAAATAAAATATATATCAGAAAGTAACACTGAGAATAAAAGAACAAACAATTACAACATATGTACAAATATACGTACCATGTAATGCAAACAATAATGAGCTAGAATGCGAGGCTTTCTACGAAGACTTACATGACGTGCTAAATAAAATAGATAAGCAGGACAACACCATAGTTATGAGAGACGTCAATGCAAGACTAGGACATAGAAAATTGGGCATAGAAACACTTCTGGGAGCATTCAGAGATCAGCATAATGAAAGGAATGATAACGGAAGTAAATTGATAGCGCTTTGCAGCCAATACGACCTCTATATAACAAACACATTCTATAAACATAAAGATTCACAAGTATACACCTGGTATAAATGGAACGATCTAGATACTAAAAGCCAAATTAAATTTATATTAACAAGAATTAACAGAAAGAAAAATATATTAGATGCAAGGGTAGTGCCCAATTTCAGTATAAACACAGATCATAAAGCAGCATTGCCACAATAAGAACCATCAGAAGAAGAAAACAAAGAGCAGGAAAATACATGCCAATCGGTAAACTTTAAAAACCTTAAAGATGAATCAGTAAGGGAAAATTATGAGAAAGAACTAAACTGAACCCACTGATTTGTAAGATGACCTACAGAAAGAAAAACAGTGGAAGAAGAATTGGAGATGTTCAAATCAAGCATTTTAAATACTGCAAGAATAACACGTGGAACCATAAATAAAATGCAAAACACATACAGAAAATAACAAGTTGGTGGAATGCAGAATTAAAGAAAGCGGTAAAAGACAAAAAGGAAAAATATAAAAAGTGATTGAAGAGCAAACAGGAATGTAGTTATATAGAATATAGAACAGCGAGAAGACATGTGAGTAGAATAGTAAAGAAGAGAAAACAAAGCGACTGGTAAGAGTATGGAGAAACCCTAAATAAAAACTACAAGAAGCCAACTAGAAACTTCTTAAAAAAGATAAGTGCAATGCGAACCAGAGGAGAACCTTTGACCCAACTGAAATAATTAATAGAAAATATGGAGAACCAATAAGTAAACAAAAACAAATCCTAATAAGATGTAAGCAGTATTTCGAACAACTTCTCAACATCCCATCAGATGTCGCAGGAATTCAAGTGGCCTACACAGATGTCACCTGAGAACTAGAACCGGACATACTGAAAGAAGACATTATAGAAGCCATCAGATTAACCCCATTGAACAAATCACCGGGACAAGATGAAATAAAAATGAACTATGTAAAGCAGCAAGCGAAGTAGGAACAGCTTGGCTACATAGACTATTCAACCATGTTTGGGTAGAACAACAGACACCACGAGACTGGGGAAACGCTATAATAATCCCAATTTGGAAAACAAAGGCAGCAAAAGAGGCCGCACACAATACAGAGGCATTTCACTGCTGAGTCATATAGGGAAAATGTTTTGCAAAATTCTTGAAAAAAGATTACGAACTACTTTAGAACCCCAGCTAAGCGAAACAAAACTTGGATTTAGGAAAAACAAAGGATGCAAAGATGCAATTTTTGCTCATAGACAACTTATAGAAAAATCAACCGAATTCAATGAAACACTCTACTTAGCCTCTTTTATCGTCCAATAAAAGGCATTTGATAGGGTAGATAGAAATAAGCTGTGGGGCAACCTTAAACAATATGGAATGAGTACACATCTAATAACCCTACGCAGAAGCTTATACAACAACAGTGAATGCATAGTGAGAGCAACTGGAGGACATTCAGAACCCTTCACCATAGGATCCGGAGTACGACAGTGTTGTGTCCGTCCCCTATCTTGTTTATAACATATATAGACAACATACATAAATAAATCAGCCAAACAGAGACAGCAAGAATACCGCATGACGAGAAGACGAACCATCTGCAAATCTAACCATTAGAGAACTCCTGTTTGCGGATGACCAAACATTAATAGCAAAATTAGAAGCCGAATTACAAGACCACACGAATAGTCTAAATTAAATGTGCAGGGACGATAACATGAAAATTAGCACAAGCAAAACAGAGGTAATGACTATAACTGAAGAAGAACACATAAAAACAATTCATCTTGAAACAAGTACACAGAGTTTCAAGTACCTAGGAAGTATAATATCATCAAATGGAAAATCAGAAGACAAGAACGAAAATAGATGGAATAAGGCAAACCAATTCATTTGACACATGGTACCAATACTAAAGAACAAACATGTATCAATATCTACTAAGAAAGCACTTTACAATACAATCTTCCTACCAAATCTATGCTACCAATGCCAAACCTGGACAATGACAGAAAACGAGAAAAGAAAAATCATAACATCAGAAATGAGATTCCTGAGAAGAATACTCAACGTATCAAGAAGAGATAAGATCAGAAATGAAGAAATCAGGACTAAAGTGGAGGTTAAAGCAGCACTAGATTTTATTAGAAAGCAGTAAGTCAAATGGTGTGGCCACGCAAGTAGGTTACCAGACAACAGCATACCACAACAAGCAATTATGTACAGACCAGATGGAAACAGAGGAAGAGGCCGACCACGTAAACGTTGGACGGAGGGAATAGCAGAGTCCATGGAAATATCGATATATTGATTGATTGATTGATTGATTTAGGAATCGACATCACAGCATTCGGGGCATTCCCATAAGTGCTCCGTCCCCATCCTCAGCAGTCAGCGAAGAGTTCCAACACTAATAGTACCAGTAGCAATCTGATTATAAGTCCGTCTCGACTTTCCTTTGAGCGTTGAGCGTCGGCCAGATCCCTTCGTCACTCATCGTTGTCTCATTCTTGCCATACCATGGTAATGCATTTGCTCCTCCGAGGTGTGCACGTGCTCCCACAAGGCCGCAACCACGTCTGCCTTGCCATGTATCAATACTCCACCAAGTTCTGCAGAGCCAGCCAATCTGTCCGCCTGTTCATTTCCCAGCACACCGGCATGCCCCGGAGAAAAGATCCAGGCGTTGCTTGTCATCCGTGACCTCCGCACTCAGCCACTCCGCACGAAGTCTGCCCGTCCTCACCCTCGTCGGCATGCTTTCTGAGTCAGTTACAATCGCGATATGTGTGTGTGTGTGTGTGTTGTATTCTCCATCCAGCGGAGAATTAGTTGCTGGATTTCCACTTCCGTGGCCCCTGCTGGCCACTCCCTGCACTCCCGGCTTAATGTGATTATAACTCTGCACAAGTCTGACTGCTTCGTTGGCACTCTGACCCACTCCTCTCCACGCCTAATGTTCTCCAGGGGGCACACCTGTCTGATCGTATCCTCCGCCTGAGCCATCCATAATTTCCCTCTTATCAGTCGCTGACCCTTAACTGCGTCAAGCGCCTCATGCAGTGGGTGGTCTGTGTCTACAGCTACTCTGAGGTATGCCTTCGCCTGCATCACCTTGAGCCTACCTGCAACAGTCGGCAGACCAAGGATGTAACGCATACACACTACTGGGGTGTTTCTAGTGCATCCCAGAATGACCCGCATAGCTTCGACCTGGATGCGGTCTAACTTCACCAGCTGACTTTCTGAGACAGTGAGCAGACCTAATCCATAATCAATTACTGAGAGGATCAAGTGCTGGTATAGTGTGAAAAGCATTCTCTGCTCTATGTCCATAACAGACATAGTTTTAAGTGCATTGAGTCCCTTTTCAGTTCTTGTCACGACCGTCTCCACATGGTCCTTGAAGGATAGGCTCCTGTCAAATGTGATCCCCAGATACTTCAGTTTGTTCTCTCTGCTGACATTTCTACCATCTATCGCGAGGCTTGGGACATCAGCTCTCACAATCCTGTTGTCCAGAGAGCACCACAAAACAGCCGCCTTTTCCGGGTGGATGACAGCAGTCATTTCTGTGCACCAGTCAATCACTTCATCTACTGTCGCCTGTAAATATATCGATATATGAAGCCCATAATCAGGCACTCTCACGATGTTATACTTCACCTCGACACCGCAAGGTACAATAGGAACACGATGAGATGAGACGATCCTGGCTTGTTGGGGTGTCGGTGCGCCAGCTCCCGGGCTGCGGTGGTGCAACGGTCTGACCTCGCGCCGTAATGGACGGCTAGGCATCGGCACAGACTCAAGTTGTCGTTGTATGTGTCCAACGCGTACAGCCCCTTCTGTTTCCACAGCCAGTCCGGCAGTCGCACGGCCCCTAATAGAATCTGAGGAGTGAGAATAGCCTTTACCTCGACTTGGCCCAACTTACAAAGACCCACCTTGTATTGGGGCTATCGATTTGGTTGGTGTCGAAGCGGATCTCATCACGCTGTGCTAGCCACTCTGCGGCTGCTGCAGTGTTGTTTATCAACCCAGGGGTTCCGCCTAGGTTTTTGTGGTACAACATGATGTCTCCGTTTTCGATGTTTCGGATTCGGTAGATGTAGGCGTACCGCAGATAGAAGGCTGACCTCAATACCTCCAGGTGGGGCATAAGCCTCTCTACATCGGACCGTCTAGCCCTCGGAAGAGCTTCCACGTGATTGCTCGCTACCCCCGCTCTTCACTATCCTTTGGGATCAATTCCTCCAGGAGATGGGGACCGCGCTGGGCGACGAGTCGGGCGAGTTGCTCCGGATGTTGACAGCACCACCACCACCTCCTTGTGTTGGCGTCTAGCACTGCGAAGCGTTATAACGGGTACGCTGGGGCCTGGCGGCGAATTTACGCGCTCGCAGGGCGGCGGTGACCTCATCTTTCAACAACGCAACCTCCCACGCATGCTGCGCCGCGTCCAGGACTTCCCCACGAAGAGTTCGATACTGCCCGGTGGTGGTGGATCGCTCGAGTCGGGCGGTACGGACCTCTGCTCTCGCTTGAGATATTTCACGGGCGAGAACCTCCTTGCGGCAGTGGCCGTATGGCATCCCATACTGGCGGGCTTGCTCTTGCAACTCTTTTACGGTGACCATGATTACTTCTGGATTCGTGTCCTGAACACTCCACTTCTCTCTAAATGGAAATTCCGTTTGCTGGAATTTAAATATTTATTCTTTTCAGGCGCCTCCATTCACAGAGGAACGGATCCTCCTGCTGGTATCGCAGTTTGTGGTATTTAATATAGCAGGTGACAGGTTCGAATCCCACTGTTTTGTGGGTTAGTGTGGTGGTGGTCGAGTGTGTAACTGGGCTAAATGTTGCCATAGGCATCATTGGAGGTTCAAATCCCGCTACTGGTCGATAACTGTGTCCAACCTAGACGCCGGAGATTCGAATCCCGCTATGTGGGGATCTGTTATAGGAACATTGAAACGACCGCTGTTTTCATCAGGGGTGTGTAGTGGCAATACCGATGGTGTAAGTTACCTGTGCTGGCGACATCTGGTGTTATTATTCAACTGTCCGTTATGTTTAGCAAATGTTATCATGATGGGGGGGGGGGGTAGTTTTCCGTTGTTAAGGGGACCAGTCCTCACTAAGGGCATACAACCGGTGGACTTTGTACCACGCCAGGTCAATGTAAATGGATTCGAACACACGCTTATCAGAACGACATCCAACGCGTCGCTCAATGACTTTCATTAACCAACATCACACATTTCACGCGCCGTGTGTCTAAAACACAAAATCGATTCTACAGATGAATATTTCATACCCATAAGCAGACAATATGGTAATTAGAACGTCAGTTGCCGACTAAGAAGTTGTTAATTACGCTCAAAACTAATGTTTGTTGTAAACGACCGAGTTATATCTCATACAAATACACGCCAAAACTGCTTTGTGGTCGGTGTGTGAAGGTGATGTTGTAATGGTGAATACTAAAATTGAGAAATTGGTTTAGTTGCATATACACTTTTCCCTGCAAAAATATGTGGTTGTGATGGCTTGACATCGCTGTTCGTGGAAGTGAAAATGTCGAACCCGAATCGTTATTGGGTATGGACCCCTTCAACACGCTGTCGGTATTCGCATGTCAAAAATGTGGCGCTAGCTCATTCTGTAGGAGAAAATAAAAACGTTAATTATAACAAACTAGGTATCGATGAAATGACAACCACCCACGCCAGGCGACCTGAATACTCGTTGTCTTATTTAGCATACTGTGGGGTTAGTTTAACCCTTAGTCTGCTCATTGTCCTCGCTTCATATTCATACAGAAGTACAGGTTCTGTGTAGTACATAAGCACTATTTTTTCTCGTTGTAATTGCCATGATGGGATTTATAGGATTACAGTTTACGGCATCGTTCAAGACAAAGTGCGGTCTGTATGAAGAGACCGTGCAAAGTGACCCGCCACGAGGTGTGGCCACAAGAGCATGAAAAGCGCACGGGACGCTTTGTGAAATTACAAAGTGTCACCCCCAAGATCAGTTAGGCTTGAGCCAAGGTCAAATGCAGACCTGCTTCTTGGTTTCAAGTAGTGATGACCACACACTGTGCCGCAACAGTATTAACTAGATATATAGTCATTGTGTAGACTCTTAATATGTAAGATTGATAAATGTGTGTATAAATGACAATGGGAATTGTAGACTCTAAGTAATGTGTAAGATTGATAAATGTGTATATAAATGACAATGGGAATTGTACAATATTTAGAGACAATATAAGCGTGAAAACAGCGCCAGTATTGTATTCTTGAGGAAATGTCGAGTTGTGTTATAAATAGTTGGTTGTTATCAAATTGGCAGAGTGGAAGAGCTTAACCATAACTAAATATAAGAATAGAGATCGCTACAGTAATAAGACCACGGCATCATCATCATCATGATCATCATCATCATCATCATCATCATCATCACCATCATCATCTTCCACTTTTGACGTCAAGCGTCGTGGGGCGGAATAATGTGCGCTCCAGCGCCCGGTTGGCGGCACTGAATAGTGTAATTCCGTGTAATTGTACAATGTTTTTGATGTCGTCAATCCATTGTCTTATTGGACGTTCTCTTGGTCTCTTCGCAGATGATCTTTGATGTAAGGCCAGTGATGGTGTTACAATTCTAACGACATGGCCAAACCACTTGATCTTCTGTATTTCAATAAATACTAAGTCTCGGATTGATAAGTTGGCAGCTCTCCTCAGGCATCTCATCTCGCAGGTGTTGATTTTGCGAAAGTGTGATTTGGATAAAGTCCAAGTTTGAGATTGGTAGCATAGGGTTGGTGTGAATATGTTGTTTATTATCTGTCGTTTTGCGGACATGGGTATATTTGGATGTTTCAATAAGGGTGATAATTGATATGTATGTGCATTAGCCAATCTGTCATCTTCTGTGATCATACTTCCAAGATATTTGAATTCTTTAACTTGTTTCAGGGGTGTGCTATTTATCTGTTTACTTAGTGGGCCCGGCGTCTGCTAACTTGCATTACTTCGGTTTTGGCTGTGTTTATACCCATATTGAATCTGCTGCAGGTTGAACTCAGTTTAGTAATATGATTTTGTAGTCTGCCCTCATCGCTGTAAAACAGGCACTGATCGTCTGCAAACAGAAGTTCATTTATTTCCTGTGGATCAGTTGTTTCATCTGTAGTAATGAGTTCTAAATTTTCTTAATCTTTTCTATGAAGACTCGCATCCTTGGATATTCTGTCCACGTAGATATTAAACTGCAGAGCAGAGAGCACACATCCCTGTCTCACTCTTGTATTGACTGTGAACATATCTGATATACCTTCTTGTGTTCTTACTGCACTTCGGCTCGAGTGGTACATGGCTATGATGTTTTCTATCAATTGCCCTTGTATCCCATAGTCTTCAAAGATGGTCCGTAATTTGTACCTGTCTACTTTATAGAAAGCCTTTTCCTGATATACAAACAGAATATTCTGCTGATCACTATATTCGATAGTTTTTTTTCAGATATTTGTCTAAGTGTAATAGTGCATCATTGCAAATTTTACCTTTCCGAAAACCGAATTGTACTTTGCTTAACTGTTGTTCGACTATGGGTCTATTTCTTTGGTCCAATAGTTTTGCATACATTTTCCCTATATGGCTCAGGATTGATATGCCTCTGCATGTTTCGCACTCTCACATATTGCCTTTCTTTTTCCATATTGGTATTACTATTTCCTATTGCCAATCATCTGGGACTTTTCTTTCTTCCCATGCTATATTAAAAAGCCTTGTTAGCCATTTAACTCCTGTTTTCCCCACTGGCCTGAATAGCTTCTGGGGTTATTCCACCTGGACCCGGTGATTTGTTTTTAGGACTTTTCTGTAGAATTCTTTGACTTCCGCAGGTATGCAATTTGGTTCTTGTTGTCCATAACTTATAGACACAAAAGTGAGGTTTTGTATGTTATGTGTAGGGTTAAGTAGTTCTAGAAAGTATTTTGCCCATCTTGCTAGTTTTTGTTATGGATTAAATATTGGTATACCTCTTTTGCTGTTTACAATGGTGGTTTTAAAATAAAAATGTATCTATGGTATCCAGCAAACCGATAGGGAATTTATTTCTTCAAGTACTATTGCTGGAGAATTATGGAGGACCACGGCATCACCAGACAGAAATGTATTTGCACAGAAGTGCTATCGCACAGTAAGAGATATATAGTATTGTGCCACGTCAAAACGACCAATGACTAATAGTGTTGCGCCATCCCAGAACTATAATTACTTATAGCACATGTCCCAAATACTCTTAGCGCCATGGCAACCTACTTTTAGCGCTGTAACAAGGAGAGACGCGAGCTGTGGCAATATCGGGACTTGGGGTGGAGATATGATGAACTGGGAGATTGAAACCCTAGACGAAGAATGTCAGGAGGCCAGAAACAAAGCAGAGTCTATATGGTGTGACGAAAGTTGATAATATTTAAGTTAAAATATCTTCGAAGCGAGCAACAACAATTTCAATAAAAATGTTCGATATCGCGTCAGACAAAAGTCTAATGACACAGATGGGGGGAAAAAAACTTTTGAAGTTTAGAGAATGCATATAAATTTAGAAAATGCATCAGATTGAATTAAAAAAAAAAGACCAACATAAGGGAAGAGTATCATTGTGAAATCACCTGAACTGCTGTAAAGTTTCGTTAACCACGATTGCAAATTTAATGGCGGTGTAGGCGAAAAGGAAAACGTTCCTGTTGTAGCAGTTGCTATACAAGTTATGATCTTGAAGACTGTTATAGCCGTGTAAATATCGGGGACTATTGAAACTGAGTTAAACTTCAAATTGCAGAAAGACGTGCAGAAACAAAAGGAATTCTACATGTCAGAAAACACCTAGGACGTCATAGTAAACAAATAACCCTGAACTAGCATTGTGTGTTAGACTGTATGTGGATGAAACATTATACAACAAGATGGACATCTAAGTAAACAGTTGTTAAAGTGTCTAAGGAAATCTCAACGAATTGGAAAAAGAGAAAGGTATATGTCTTCGAGTGATCGAGAAAACTACAACAAATAAAATTATTAAAATATAAGGAAAACCCCATAACTGTTTTTACACAGATGATTCTTAATTGTGAGCGAGGAAACTCCTCCTGGGGTCTCGTGAATAATATTATGACCTAGAGACATGTTTGAACTGTTCGCCTAATTTTCACACAGGATACATAAAAAATAAATATATCATCGGTTAGAACGAAGTATGGACATTATTGTGAGCTGATCAACAAAAAATAATGCGACAATTTGAGGGACTTTAAGAAGATGGACAATGCTATATTGTACTAAATAAATAAATTAAAGTACGGACATTAATACATTATTAAGAAGTTTGGTAAAGCAAAACAAATAATACATTTGGAAACCCGATTATCAAGTACTACACAAGAAAAACTGTCCGTTGATCTGGAAACAGGCCAAGTAAAAGTTCATGATTTCAAAGGGGACAGTGTTGAGTGAAACTGTGTTAAAACTTTAGTGTGTTAAACAGAACTGTTAATGTAGACACTGATATTACGTATTGATTACAAGCACTGTTAAAACGTTAGTAATATGTAGGTATTGTTTGCGTAAACTCAATAGATGTGCGCTAGTAGTTTAATAGTGAATAGTGTTAATGATCTGAACTGTTGATAAACATATTTAAGTTAGTTGTATTAGAGCTGAGAATGAATAGTTAAAGAAATATTATTACACAAATTTGTGTTTCAGTATTATGTAGGTTGTGCGTAGATTATTCAGGAATAACTGATTGCGTTGGCTGATAGGGAAACGTTATGTTAGGTGTCACGGAATACTGACAGGTTAACGATCCCATGATATATCAAAACACAAAATTGCTTATATTACACGAGGATGGAAGGTTATTGACTCCAAGATCAAAACAGATACCGCGTGTTTGTTGGGAGACGGACGACGAAAAACGACGGTCTTAGACCCTTTGAACACCGGAGAGGGACGACATCAAGGGAGGATCCTTGATCACTGGTGCAGTGTCGGTCAGGCAGTGATACTACGCTTGATCAGCCTGAGATTTGGATCACTGTAGGAAGAGGGAACTTTGGAGAAGCATCAGACTTTGGAGTTCCTGTCCACTGGAGGTTCCTGAGTGAGTCGTGACCACGACAGGACGACCGCACGAACTATAGTCACAGTCTCTATGATGAAGAAGAATCATCTGTAGATCTGCTCTTGTACATATTGTCTTATAGTCTGGCTTTCAGCCATCCTTCTCTGTGTTGCAGTTGACATAGTTATGAATTAAATTTTGTTCTGTTAGCTATGACTTTGTGCAGTAGTATGACTGGTGTTTGTCTGAGCCCCCTTGGGGTAGGAAACCCTAGGTAGGGGAGGGGTGGTTCAGCTGTCCCGGCTTGTGTGGGGCCTGGTAGATGTGAAGTGTTAGAGAGGTGGTTGGAGCAAAGGCTGGGGATATTATCTATAGTAGCAAACCAGTCCAAGCCCCGGCGGTCTTGTTACACACACACACTTATTACACACTTATATATATATATATATATATATATATATATATATATATATATATATATATATATATATATATATATATATATATATATATATAAGATATTCAGTATTTACATATTGCCTTGGGGTTTCTTTACTCAACCTGCTGACTCACCTTCTTAAACTATGGCCACTCATATACTAGATATGGCAGAATTGAGGGAAAGGGGTGAGGCGATGGGATGGGCTTTTCGGGTCAAACACTATCCGAGTATATACAGGGGGTGGAAAGAGAGCTTCGACAGGCAGAAAGAGAAGATAGGAATGCCGAGTTAGAGCTAAGAAAGATTGAGTTGGAGACAAAAAGAATGGAGGCTGAACAGGCCACTAAAAAGCTGGAAATGGAAGCTGAGCAGGCCGCCAAGAGACTGGAAGCTGAGCAGGCCGCCAAGAGACTGGAAGTTCAACAGGCAAACTAGAGATTAGAAGCGGAACAGGAGGCTTAGAAAAGAGATCATGAATACCGCATACGAGAACTGGAACTCAAGACACAAACTAAGGGAGAAACTTATGGGGCAGAAAGAGGATCATCTTCCATGGTTCAACCAACATGAGTGGACATGGTTACCATGCCATGAAGTTTCCTTTAGCTGTCTATGAGGGAAATAAAGAAAGATTTGACCAGTACTTGAATCGCTTCGAGGCCATGTCTGTCGCTATGGGTCTGGATAAAGACAAATATTGTCTTAAACTGTCCCAGGGATTACGCGGGGGCGGTTACGAGGTTTACTCCCGCCTACCACCAGACATGAAAATAACTACGAAGAATTGAAGGCCGCTTTGCTTAAACACTACGAGATCACCTTACAAACGTATCCGAAGAAGTTTCGATCAGCAAAAAGAGAGCCGGGAGAGCTTTTCGCCGCCTACAGTTTACGCCCGAAATCATACCTCCAAAAATGGATTGATTTGGCAGGGTTCGCGAGGGACTATGAGAATCTGGAAGAGATCATGGTAGTCGACCAGCTGCGAAAGCAAATGTCGAAATCTTTCAGAACATCCTTGGGAGAACAAGGGGCTGAACGGATTGAGGTGATGAATAAGTTGGCGGAGAGATTCGTGGAAGTACATGAGGAGGCTGCAGAACAAAGTACGCAAACCAAAGGTCAGGAGAAACAAGACCGAAAGAAATCTAATAACTCGGAATACAAGAAAGTGGAACGTTATAAGAAAATTCAATGGAGAGGTTGGAGAAGACGAAAGAAGGAAGCAAAAGCACCTCGAATGATCCACCTAAACGACCGTGGTCGGAGAAGTGGTGTTCGATTTATGTCGCCTTCTCTCAACACGAAGGAGTGCAAATCAAAGGTGAAGAGCTCTCACTTTGCGGCATGCCAAGTGACTCCTAAAGAGGTGATCACAGACAAGGCTGTGGTCGGCGAAGAAACTCTGAACAAAGAGAGCACACGGAATTCCGGAAAGGAAAAACCTTGGAAGGGAAAATGGTGCACACACTGCAGGTCGAAAGCACATAATACTACAGACTGCAGATGCAAGGCAAAAGACGCCAATTTCACAACAAGCCTCAAGGAACCAAAAGAGGATTCCAAACAAAAAGGTCGAGGAGGTGGAAGACACTCCGGACCAAGGGAGACCCCTTGTGGTCGAGTTAATTTGAGGTGAATGGCCACCAAGTCAACTGTTTATATGATACTGACCTGAATGGGGAAGCTGTGATTTCGGTTGATCTGGTATACCCAGAACAACTCACAGGTGAGACCATGGAGATACAGCCTGCGACAAAGTGTGCTGTAGCCACGAAGCTACCAATTTCTAAGGTGGAGATTCGGTCAAGATATGTCACGGGCACAATCAGAGCCGCGGTGTTGACTGATCCCATATCTCCCGTCATCCTCGGTTGCCGGTATGTCTTTTTGGGAATGCCCAAGGAACCAATCAACGTGGGAGCTATGCAGACACGCTCTCAGCAGGAAAAGGATCAGGCAGAGACAATGGTCTCAAACCAAACACCAGGAGAGTTGCGAACTGCCCAGAGTGAGGATGCTACTTTACGTCCTTGCTTTAGGAAGCTGTAGAAAAGTGTTGTTCCACCCAAACGAGGACAGTACTACATGAAGAATCGGTTGCTCTATCGTCGGTATGTAAAACATGCCCTGAGTGCCAGAGGGTGGCACCGAAACACTGGACAGCGCCGGTGGTCTTGGGTGAGATGCCCATCATGAACTCTCCTTTCGAGAGGGTAGCCATTGACATAGTGGGTCCTCTTCCAAGGACTAAGAAGAGGAATATGTACATCCTCACAATGGTGGATTGCTGTTCGATGTGGGGTGAAGTCATACCATTGCCAACCATTGACTCAAAACGAGTGGCTGACGCATTGATAGAGGCCTTTACTAGATTAGGCTTCCCTAATCAGATTCTGACGGATAATGGGTCCCAGTTTTGTGGGAACCTCATGGAGGAAGATTTTGGGGTGTTCCATCCATCCATTGGCACCTTGCCGTCTTGACAGACGATAGTTTGTGCTTTAAAACGGCATAATAACATTTATCTATGGCGGAAGCGAGTGTGACTGATAAGGCCAATTGCGCTGTATTGGTGTTCCACCCAAATTCTCACCCAAAATAATTTGGGTGTTCCACTCCAACCATATTCATACCACTCTTACCACCTTCAAGCTAATTGGCACGTAGAGCGGTTCAACGGCACGTTGATGAAAATGCTCCGGAAACTGGCACAGGAAAAACCTGATGGGTGGGATGAATACATCCCAGCAGCGCTTTTCGCCTATCGGGAAGTTCCTCATGGCTCAACAGGATTACCGCCAGCTACCCTGCTGTGTGGTCGTCCAATCAAGGGACCATTGGAAGCTTTGTTGAGGAGTTGGACGGAGGAAGGGACGTCAGAAGAAGTGATCTCTTCTTACAAATATGTGGAGGAACTGAAGGAAAAACTTCACACGGGCTGGGCTCTGGTGACTAAAAACTTGAGAAAGGCCAGAAAGAGACATGCGGAGTACTACAACCGTAGGTCTAGAGACAGAGCTCTTGAGGTGGGAGACAAAGTATTCTTGCTACTCCCAACGGGAACCAACAAACTATAGATAGGATGGCAGGGACCATTTTCCGTGGAAAGGATGGTATCCAGAACCAACTATCAAATCCGGATCCGGGGAAAGTCGAAGATTTTCCATATTAATCTCCTGCGGAAATACGAAGAGAGAACCGGCGAAAGAGCAGCTCATTTAATGGCGATGGCAGTAGCAGTGGAGACAGAAATAGGACCAGATGAGGGAAGGGAGTATCCACTAGTGCCTCAGGAAACTTATCGGGAGGTGCAGGTGAACCCTGATCTGACTCTCCAGGAGAGGGAAAAGATTGCCCAGGTTCTCAAATCTAATAAGCAGATCCTGACGGATAAACCGGGACGGACGGAGTTGATCGAGTTCGAGATGACCTTAACTACGCAAGATACTGTCCGCCAAAAAGTCTACCCAATGCCATTTTCTAAAGAGAAGGCTTTGGAGGAGGAGATACAGAAACTATTGGAGGATGATGTGATTGCGCCATCCACCTCCACATATAATGCCGGAGTGGTGTTGTTACGCAAACCTAGTGGAGAACACCAGTCGTGTATTGACTATAGTCTCTTGAATAGTCATACCCAGTTTCAGGTGGAACCTTTGCCGAATCCAACCCAGTTATTCGCGAGGCTTCATAAGGCTAAGTACTTCTCTAAAGTAGATCTGAGTCGGGGTTATTATCAGATCCCGGTCAAACCGAAAGTTCGACCCCTGCTGGCTTTCAGTACACACAGTGGACACTATGAGTTCAACGTCATGCCCTTTGGACTCAGCAATGCACCTAGTGTGTTTACTCGCATGATGAGAGCCTTGTTAGATCCTCTACGTGATCCATCCATTATATCTTTCATGGATGATATACTGATTGCCAGTGACAGCTTAGATGATCATTTGAGGTCTTTGGAGAGAGTTTTCAAGAGGCTCCGGGAAGTAGGGCTTACCGTGCTCCCAACCAAGTGCATGGTTGGTTACCAAACTCTAGAATTTCTAGGGCATACTATCACTCCTGGAAAAATTGTCCCGGAGAAGAAAAACGTGGAAAAAGTAAGACGGGCTCCAAGACCGAAAACGAAGAAGGATGTGAGATCATTCCTATCGTTGTCCGGATTTTATCATAAATTCATCCCGCATTTCACCGAATTGGGAAATCCATTAACGGAAACCTGAAAAGGGGATACCCGGATACAATTGTGTGGACTACAGAATGCGAAGGTGCCTACAGTCACTTGAAGGAGGCATTGATTAATAAACCAGTTCTACAGCTTCCCGACCTTTCAAAACCCTTTGTGCTAAGAACAGATGCGAGTGGTATTGGAATTGGAGCAGCCTTGTTACAAGAAGGGATAGAAGACGCTTCGGTTTTGAAACCAGTAGCTTACGCAAGTAAGAAACTTCTACCGGCTGAAAAGAATTATTCGACAGTCGAAAGAGAATGCTTGTCACTCGTATGGGCAGTTCAAAAATTCCAGCTAAATTTGTATGGAGTACAGTTTACTGTCCAGTCAGATCATCAACCCTTGATGTTCCTAGCTACCTCGCAGAAGCTCAACGCATGGTTGATGCGGTGGTCGTTGGTGTTGTAGCCGTACCACTTCACGGTGGAGTATATTCCTGGGAGGGAGAATGTAGACACCCAGCTCCTGAAGAAGAGGAATAGGTTGATGGAAAACATAGGGATGGAACCTCTAGTTAGGAGGAGTCGACGCGGTCAATTCTCTTAAGAGGGGGCCTATGTCACATAATACTGACAGGTTAACGATCCCATGATATATCAAAACACAAAATTGCTTATATTACACGAGGATGGAAGGATACTGACTCCAAGATCAAAACAGATACCGCGTGTTTGTTGGGAGACGGACGACGGAAAACGACGGTCTTAGACCCTTTGAACACCGGAGAGGGAATCACGATAAAACAATTTCACAAACCTTTGAAATGGGAAACCGAGAGTCACGATCACGCCGTTTCACAACCCTTTGAACAACGAAGACGTAGTTACGATAAAACTATCCGATGTCTTTTGAAGTAACGGAAACGAATATCCGTGGTCCGAATAAACGAGTGGGTAATCATTGATGTCCCGAAATGATCGTTTATCAAAGGAGAAAATCGGTTGTTGTTGTAGAAAGATAAAAAGACAGGAGAAGAGGACAGGGGGGAAATTGGTGGAATAGGCCAGTATAGTCGTACAGAGCCAGAGTATTAATAGTCTGGATATTCTAGTTTAATTTAGTGTGCTACGAGTCTTCCACGAAAGAAAGTGGTGATTTATTCTTGAGCTATTATGGAAAGGGATGTACAGTGTTTCAAGTTGGATGAAACCGACGAGCATTTGTATTAATGTGCAATAGTATTCCCGATTCAGCCGAGGATAGTTATAAGGTAGTTGTGGTGTAGAGTAGAACTCTAGCATAGTGTAGTTGAGTGTGTGACCGTAATATTGAGCGTTTGCCGAATTTAGTGGAGAAGTGACTTAGTGGATTGAGTAAGGTGTCAGGGCACTCGATAATATGAATACGATTAAAATTGAAGATAGGCCGTAAGGGGGAGATAAGGATAGGTCTATGATAGGAGATTCTAGTATAGGTGGTTACTGGGATTTCTAAAAGTTTCCTATGACTTTTCCTTCTGTTACCTTGTCTTAAGTTATGTGTAGAATTCCCATCCCTTATGTCAGAGATCATTTCTTTGAATCAATAGAAGTTAGAACTTATAATGGCCACAAGCCTACTCTCACTTCTAATGAGTCTGAGTTAGGTTGATCTCACCAAGTATTGTATATTCGACAGGTTCCACGGAACGTCACTGAATTCTACTGAACTGGAAATTGCAATAGCTACACTCATAAGAAGAAGGACATTACCATAGTCTGGTGCAGTGAGAAATATCCTCAAGATTTAAGTCTTGTGTCAAACCTAAGGTCAGCCAGTTCTAGAAATAACGGCATCATAATTCAGTCCTGATAAGACACTGACAGCAGAAGATATGTCAAACCCACATAGAACGAACTATCAATATTGTTCACATTAACTATAAGATAAATAAAAACAAAGCTGTAATGCCAGAACGTTTCCTCTGAGGAATAGAACATTCTTGGACTTTAATACAAACAGTGTGTCAGTATAATATATAAACAGGGTTGTGATTATGTGTAAACATTCCCTGGACTTTTCACACGGAAAGACATTACCTATTTAAAAAAAAAAACACGCTGTGGTGAAAGTATCGTTTATTTCTAGAGTTCAAGGATATTGTGAAGACAGCACCATCATTCAGAGAGACACTATACTGGGTGAGCGTAAACAGGTTCTGTGCTGTGGTGACAATATCTGGCCTTTGTGTAATGAGAACTGTGAGATGGATCTTAGACTGTCAATCTGATCTCACCTACACGATAGAACACACCAAAAACTTCTTTACACATACATTATACACACCCATGACACTTTTTATTCATTAAATAAGTTTAGTATTTATTGGAGGACAGTGTTATGTGGGTATGTTTTGGAGGAATGTGGAGAGAGGTATGGTCTTGTAGCAATAGAGAGAGAGAGAGAGAGAGAGAGAGAGAGAGAGAGAGAGAGAGAGAGAAGAGAGAGAGAGAGAGAGAGAGAGAGAGAGAGAGTGAGTGAGTGAATTGAATACTGGAAAGGGGTGTGTAGACAAAGGTTCAGCAATAGACCCAACACTGTAAAAGGGGAAGTTGAAGTGTGCTTGTTGATTCTACTGCCCCCCCCCCCCGAGACGACAAGCGACATTAGGATAGTTTCAACAGATAAATAATAGTGACTTTATAGCACCGAATGTTGGGCGGCGCTTACCAAATCCGATACCCCACATTGTGCCAACGACTTCAAGCGGAAGAGCACAATTGGAAGGGTACACGCCTTATCCTGGTTCGAGGAAATGCAACATAAAGACAAAATATCATGGCAGGGCACATCAGGCCCTAAGCCTTAGTTGGCAGCTGGTCTAGGATCAAAGCTCCGACAGGCGGGCAGTAGAGCATTGCTTTTGCTGATCCGGCAGATTCTGCAGCTTGTCTTGTTCCAGATGTATAGGTGTTACCTTTCTTCTAAGGGTGCAGTCACGTGTGAGGCAACCAGGACTGCAAGAGCTGTGAAAAAAAGGCAGGACAGTAAGACTACTGCAGGAAATCCTTCTACATAAACTTCAAGCATTCTTTGTCCACATTGTCAAAGAACATTTCGAGCCAAAATAGCTATCTTAGAACTCACGGCTCCATACTTTCAACCCCACTGGATGAAATTAATGGTCAACAACATTCTTCATGGACAAACAACACACACACACACACAAACAAACACACACACACACACACACACACACACACACACACACACACACACACACACACACGCACGCACGCACTCACACACACACACACACACACACACACACACCTTTCCTCTGGAGTGAACTAGGCAGGCCGAGAGAGGGATCGTGCTGCATGGGCAACACATGGTCTCTATATTTTAGCACAAGCTTTGTGCTATGGAGAGGCAATAACTCCATCCCTGGTCTTAACCGGTCTCGGAATCAAAGCGAGAGGTAACTGTTACAGGTTATAAGTCCTTGTCAATTAGCGTAGACATGGGGCGCCAAGCATTGCCTCTGACGGTGGGAGACACCTATAGGTGTCACTGATCAGCTACCGCCCTCCTCAAGTTGGGCAGCCCCCGGCCAATTGGGTGCTGATCCGACATAGCCTGCCTGCTTCAATGGGTGCTTGGGGCAAGGACAAAATCTGAATCGCAGGATGTAAAATCAATGCACCAGGTACTAATAAAAAGAAAAATAGAAACCTCAAGCTACGGCTTGCAACCTAGAACGTAAGAACAATGTGTCCAGTATTTTCCATTGACTTAACGAACATTGACGATGTGAGAAAAACGGCTGTGATTGATGCCGAACTCAATCGTCTTAACATTGATATTGTTGGCCTGCTGGAGACTCGCCCCGCTGAGGAAGGGTCACTCAGGGAAAACGATTACACCTTTTTTTTTTGGAAGGGTAGAGGGCAGGCAGAAAAATTGCAAAATGGTGTGGGCTTTGCAGTGAAAAATTCGCGAATGATTCAGGAATGATTAATATTTCAACTGGAGGAAAAATAACTATTATCCCTGCGCTTGGCAACCTCTTGTGGATTTGCCACCTTTATCACTGCATATGCACCGACAATCGCTTCCACGGATGATGTAAAGGATTCGTTCTATGATGAGTTAGACTCTGTGATCAAGGCAGTTCCACAATCTGACTACATCTATTTGCTCTGTGATTTCAATGCTCGTGTGAGCAAGGAATCAAGTTCATGGCCAATGTGCCTTGGAAAATACATCGGTCGTATGAATGAAAATGGGCAAAGGCTGCTGGAGCATTGCACCAGAAATGACCTATGTAGTACAAACTCTATTTTTTTTTTCAAAACAAAAGAGCTGCATAAGGTCACATGGAAACATCCAAGATCCGGCCATTGGCATCAGCTGGACTTTATCATCGCACGGAGACAACATCTGAACCATACATCACTAACTCCAAGTTATAATATTGCTGACTGCGATACAAATCATTCTTTGGTTGTTGCAAGGGTTAGACTGAGACCAAAGAGAATCTATACAGCTAAACACAAATCTAGCCCCAGGATTAATATTATTAAAACTCACGATCCTGCAAAGTGCTTTCAGTTTCAACAGCAACTTGAAGCCGCATTCACTGATACATCAGAAAATTGTACAGTAAGTGAAAAGTGAAGTAAACTTAAGGAAACTCTTTATAACACAGCGGTAGGTGTTTACGGCACTGTAGATCATAAGAGGCAGGACTGGTTTGCGGCAAACAGCCTGACACTGCAGCCGGTGATTGATAAAAAGAAGATAGCTCTCTTAAGAAACAAGGAAAGAATGACGCGCAAAACTCTCAGTGAGCTGAAGCAAGCTAGGAAGGATGTGCAAAAGGCTACCAGGCAGTGTGCAAATTACTATTGGATCAAGTTATGTGAGTCCATTCAAAACGCACGTGATAAGGGATACATCAGAAGCATGTATGAAGGGATAAAGAAAGCCTGTCGTCCAATGATCAAAAGAAGTGCACCATTGAAAACCTTGATTGGAGAAGTCATCACAGATAAGAAACAGTAGACGGATAGATGGGTAGAGCACTAGTTAGAGCTTTACTCAAGTGAGACTAAACTAGCGGATGATGCCCTCAACACCATAGAGGCCCTGCCAACTCTTGACCACCTGGACACACTTCCCACCATAACAGAAGTTAAGTATGCTATAAATGAACTTGCACCTGGCAAGGCTCCGGGTAAGGATGGGATTCCAATAGAGGTTATCAGGAGTGGGCAAGACATACTCACTCTACAGATCCACCAGCTAATAGAGCTATGTTGGCGAGAAGGACAAGTCCCACAGGATTTCAAAGATTCAAAGATCATAACACTGTACACGAACATGGGTAATCGAAGCGACTGCAACAACAACTGGGGTATCTCACTTCTGTGTATTGTTTGGAAAGTATTTGCCAGAATTGTTCTGCGCATAATTCAAGTCCTGGGAGATCAAGACTACCCCGAATCACAGTGCGGCTTCCGACAGAATTGGTCTACTAGTGATATAATATTCTGATTGAGACACATGCAAGAAAAATGCAGGGAATAAAATCAACCACTGTTTATTGCCTTCATCGACTTCACACAGGCATTTGATTTGGTCAGTAGTGAGGATCTATTCAAGCCACTAAAGAAGATTGGCTGCCCACCAACTCTTCTGTCCATTGTGGAATCATTCCACACGGGCATGAAGGATATAATCAAGTTTGATGGTCATTGAACAAGTTGGACATTTTTTCGTCCCGTAAAATGGAACGAGTTTTTTTCCGAAATGTTTATGGATTAAGTGTGTTTTTTTGTGGTGAAATGGAGTTCGGACCGTGCAACTGAGTTCGTGCACGCGCGCCCGGACTTCCTTCGGCTTATCATCGGCGCCCTGTGGCGATAGTTAAGCCTAACATGACGACCAGACGACAGGCAAGGCCACAGCGTGGGAAGAGGGCAGGCGCACGCAGAAGGCGTTTAAAATGTGACAGATTGGGTATCGGAAAAGTTCGAGTACTGTACTGGAACTGTGCATCATTTAGTCAACGCCGACCCATTCTTGAAAAACTACTCTACTGAAAAGACATTGTGGTTTTACAAGAAACACAGCTCGGCGACGGAACAGTCAATGTCGCGGGATTGCAGGGATTCTTTAACAGGCGGCACAAGAAAGATGGTTGCAGCCATCTGGTGGAATGGAGAGGTCGAGAAGGCATGGCTGGGAAAGAGGCAGGCTGTCAAAGACTGGCAAAAGGCCAGAAAGGCTAACATGCCACAGGTTGAATTAGCAAACCTGAAGACTGAGGTCGATAGGACGACGACTTTATTCAAATCCTGCGCCAAACAGGCCAAGGCCGAGAAATGGGACGAGTTCTGCAGGAAGGTGTGATCCGAGCGATCTCTTACGACATTCTGGCGCCTCCATAAGAGCATGAACGGTGCTGCACAACGTAGGGGTATTCCAGACTTTCAAGGCACAGACCTCACATGGAAAAAGTCGTATGCGGATAAAGGTAAGGCCCTTCTTGCACGCTACATAGAACAGACTGACCAGAAAGACGAGCCCACGAGACAGAGGACCACAACGACGCTATCTCAGTTGTGCGAGGGGGTCGGGACAGACGAAGAATGGATAATCACAGCTGAGATAATGCGTGCGATGCTCAAGAAATCACCTAACACCGCCCCAGGCCAGACGGCATCCGATATGGTGACCTACTGGTGATATCAGATGATGACATGGAAGAACTGGCCAGAGAATTCAACACCAGTATCCAGAGAGGTCAGATCAAAGAAGAATGGCTACATAGCTACTTGCTGCCGCTGCCAAAACCGAACAAAGACCATTCCAAGATAAGCGGCTACAGAATCATTACGATGCAGAACACTGCGGGCAAGTTACTGGAGAAAATTGTAGCACACATGCTTGCTTGTGACTTGGAACAACTCAGCTGCTTCCCGCCCACACTTGGAGGGTACAGAAGCAACAAAGAGTCATGGCTGAATGCGGCGGTCTTTGCTCAAGATGTTTACCAAGGATTTCAGGTCAGAGAAGAGACATGTGTGGCCGCCATAGACTTAGAGGACGCATATAACAGAGTATCTTTCGAGTACTTGATGCAAACCCTCCTCAGACTGAAAGTGCACCCTCACCTTGTACAATGGATAGCTGCAGTTCTGTTCCAAAGGAAGGTGGTGCTAAGATGCGGGAGTTGGTCTTCTGAGCCTATAACGATATGTCCAGGATTGCCGCAGGGTTCACCACTGTCACCAGTACTATTCAACGTGTATACGGTGCCGATCACTGAACAACAGTTGGACGGGAGGAGTAGGACTCTGTCATTCGTTGACGACATCCTCGTGTATCGACAGGGTCGAGAAAGACAGGCGGTTGCCAATGATATGCAGGGCGAACTAGATCGTATTTCCTCATGGTGTGCTGATGCCGACGCCCTTGTCAACCCTGCAAAGGCATCGGTTACATGGTTCTCCTTAAACAACCATATTGTGAAAACAGATCTGCCGGCAGTAAGAATGGATGGGGGCATTTTGAGTAGAACCCAGTCAATGACATATCTTGGCGTGAGGCTTGATCGTAGCCTGTCCTTCAGAGATCATGTCGATTATGTCATAACGAAGGCTCGAAAAGGTTTGTCAGCAATGAGAGTCATGGCGACTGCCAATATCGAGCAAAGACTGCTAATACTTCTGTTCCAAGAACTTGTGCTTTCACGCATCGAGTATGCCCTGGCCATCCTCACTGTTAGCCCTACACAGATTGGGAGACTTGAAAAGTTACAAAACGAAGCCATGCGCATCATTTTGGGCTGCACAAGAGACACCAGCTGTGTAGCAATGAAATACCTCCTTGACTTCCCGACAATGACACAGGATATATATATATATATATATATCAAGCCTGTGTCCTTAGTACTCTTCTCTATGGCAGTGAAACCTGGACAACTTACTCACACCAAGAGAACAATTTAAACAGCTTTCATATGCGGTGTCTGCGAAGAATTCTTGGTATTAAGTGGCAAGACAAAATCACAAATACTGAAGTATTGGAAAGATCAGGCTGTGTGACAGTTTATTCCATGCTCAGTCTTCGTAGACTTAGATGGATAGGACATCTTAGGCGGATGGATGATGGTAGAATACCAAAGGATATCTTTTTTGGTGAATTACAGATGGGTAAGAGATCTCAGGGTCGGCCTCTACTACGATACAAAGATGTGTGTAAGCGGGACATGATTGATACAGGCATTGATAATGCACATTGGGAGCAAGTCGCAGCTGAACGTGTTGCATGGAGGGCAAATATCAGAAATGGAATAAAGTCAAAGGAGAAAATTATTGCAGAAAAGTCACACACCAAGCGTTTGAGACGTAAGATGGTGCATGATGGTGGAAATGACCACGTGTTCACATGCACCCACTGTGAACGGACATTTACAGCGCAAATTGGCCTTATCAGTCACACTCGCTACCGCCATAGTTAAAAGTTATTATGCCTTTTTAAAGCACAAACTATCGTCTGTCAAGACGGCAAGGTGCCAATATATATATATTATAATAGAGATAGTGTTCAATAAATAATAATTATAAAATATAAGAAGAAGAACAATAACACAGTGTTTAATGATGAAGATATAATGAAAGCTACCACATTTTGAGTATAATAAGTTTGCTCAAGTCGGACGGGGGCGGTAATTGATATGGAGTTGTTTTAAACTTTACTCACTGCAACTGTATTCATGGATTATGAGCGGAGTCCGCGACGCCAGTGTGGAAAAGAAATAGCAATGCATACTAGACTGTCTACCATGTAACGCTGTCTTGCTGTGTGGAAGTGGTCAGGTGCGGAACACGATAACAGCTAATATGCTGGTGCTGCCTGGAACTTTGCATGAGCATGGGCGGTGGTGGAAGTTTGCATCTGCAATGGTTGACTAACTTTGGATGCAGGTGCTAAACACGATAACAGATGATATGTTGGTTGTGCCTGAGATTTAGTATCTTTGTAGGGAATCCTTGCAGTTCTGAAACTTAGTGTCTCTGTTGAGAATCCTTGCAGACCTGAAACGAGTGATTTTGGCAATTGGTTGGGAATGTTAAAGATAAAGTTGTGTATTGGTCAATTCGTAATGGCCACCATCGACGCTACCATCCGACAACATGCTATATTGTTGAATAAGATTATAGCATATATGTGGAACTAACATTTAGTTCTAAAAGCTTTCATATTGAGAAATTGATCTCTCATATTGATATACAATGAAACTTAACACTATAGAATTTTGATCTAAGGTAAAGATAATGTATACGTAAAAGATATTTATAGATTCTTGTGTTTTTCAGATTTTCAAGATAGCAGACAGGCAAGATTAGTTAGATAGTATAATATTGATTTAAGTATGTATGTATAATTAAATAAAGATTAATTAGTTAGGTTGGAATAACAGAATATTATGTTAGTCCTAATACAAGATAGAATAGAAAATCAAATTTGGTCTGCCCCCAATTCATTTATTTTTTCTTCCATTGGCCTACCGGTATATGCCTTGATCGGTTTTATAGGATTACAGATCATGGCATCGCTCAGGTAAAAATACGGTCTGTACGAAGAGACCGTGCAAAGTGACCTGCCACAAACGTTGGTCACAAGAGGATGAAAAGCGCTCGGGACGCTTTGTGACAGGACAAAGCGTCACATCCGCTGTCAAGAGGGCTTGAGCCACGGTCAAGTGTGGACCTGGTTCATGTTTACAAATAGCGATGGCACACACTGTGTCGCAATAGTATTAGTTAGAGTTATAGTCAGTGTGTAGACACTAAATATTGTGTAAGATTGATAAATGTGTGTATAAATGACAATGGGAATTACACAATATTTAGAGACACTCTAAGAGTGAACCAGCGCCAGTGTTGTGTTCTTGCGGAAATGTCGAGTTGTGTTATAAATAGTTGGTTGTTATCAAATGTGCAGAGTGGAAGAGCTTAACCATAACTAAATATAAGAATAGAGATGGCTACAGTAATAAGACCACGACATCACAAGACAGAAGTGCATTGGCACAGAAGTGCGGCCGCACAGTCAGATATATATATATATATATATATATATATATATATATATATATATATATATATCCCCCCCGCGTTTCCATCCTGTTTCAGGATATTGCGGTCAACACCAGCATCTTTCAGCTGTATGTTGATTCCTAGGCTAGATTACACTCATCAGCACGCCACGACTTTCTGAGCGACCGGCTCCATATTCTCATAAGTCACTTTTGCGATTCGAACCACTGCTAATTCTCGTCGCGTCACGTGACGAGAGTATTCGGAGTTAGCGGAGAAAGCTGGTAACCCCTCGGCCATGGAGCCGGCTATATATATATATATATATATATATATATATATATATATATATATATATATATATATATATATATATAGCCGGCTCCATGGCCGAGGGGTTAGCAGCTTTCTCCGCTAACTCCGAATACTCTCGTCACGTGACGCTATATATATATATATTGTGCAACATCAAAACGACCAATGACTAATAGTGTTGCACTATCTCAGAACTACAATTACTTATAGCACATGTCTCAAATATTCTTAGCGCATGGACAACCTACTTATAGCATTGTAACCAAGAGCTGTGGCAATAATTGACATCTTTATAATAGTCAGTATGTTTTCCAGCTTGCAAGAGACTATCTTCAACATCGCAAATCTTGCTATATCCTCTTAAAGGTACCTCCCATGAGATATTGCTACTTTTCTTTGTTCAATTATTGGTTTTTTTTTTCTTATGGTTTCTTGGCTTCATGTCTCTGCTCTATGTCCGGAGTGCAATGAAGATAACCCAACTGAAAACTGATAACTAATAATTGATAACTGATAACTGCTCTGTGTATTAGGGTGTTAGATGTTAAACAATATCTCACAAGACAGACATATATTAACACAATGTATAAAAAGGAAGCAACACGTATAGACACAATATACAACTATAGTACTAAATACACAGTAATGTAAATTATTCAATTACATTATTGCAAGTTAAATTACGTAACAAAGTAAATACATTGATATGAATAAAATATCACACACCCGTGTTACATTATCAAATAAGTAAAAAGCACAATGGTATGAATAAGTTGGTGTTTAAGTGACATACAAATGGTATAAACAACATGCATGCATGTCAGCTTAATGTCCTAATAGTCAATTCACCCGTCCGTTATCTGTTCTATATTGCTGTCAAATTATGCCGATCGCCCCTCATGTCAGCGGAACATCCTAACAGTTAAATCATGAGCCCGCTATATGTACTATATTGCTGCCAAATTACGTGCATGGCTCCATCCTTTGAGGTAAGTCTGGATGATGATTCCAATGGCAGATTGAGCTGTTATGCAGGCTGAGGCATTTGTCTTCAGGTTGTTTTATCTATTAGCGTAAGGCTGATATACAGTCTTTACTTCCGACTAGGTACCCAAATACCATCTATGCGGATTCTATGTTGCAGAGCTTACCTGCCCTCACGAAACCCGGAAGCCAGCGAAGTCTCCAAGACCGGTAATGGAATTTTGCGTTTGCGAAGACTCATATGAGAATACAACCATGGCATATTTCATAACAACACACGTATATATCAAGTCTAGTTTTGATGTTTCCTTTAGGGTTTTATATATTTTCGTTCTCTCCGACTCTAAAGCCATGCCCAGAGGGGTACCACACTAAAAAGGCAATAACCGCTATATATATATATATAACTATATGAACTTATATAGACGCCATATATAACTAATGTTTATGAACTATTCAGTTGACACAATTCAATTACATTAATACAAGTTAAATTACATAATAAAGTTAATACAGTGATATGAATAAAATAGCACACACTACTTGTTCCATTAGCAAATAACTAAACACCAACAAGTCATGAATAAGTTAGTACATTAGTTACATACAAAGGTTGCATACAACATGAGTAGTTTCACATAGTAAGGAGTATAAGGATGACACATAAGTAGTTACAAATAGTTATTTTACGATAAAACAATTGTTACATTTGCTACAGTCAATAGATACATGCAACGTCATGAATACAGTAAACCTTGTATTAAGCATGATGTCTTACATGCAATAGGTAAAATTAATAACACAGGTGAAATCGATAGGTTAAAACATAAATATTTGTAACAATTGTAAAAATTACAAAAGGATGCATGTTAAAACTACTAAATATAACCTGGCAGTACAAAAAAAAATCATAAACAATTACATTGATAATATACTTAATAATAGCACACACACACACACACAGAGAGAGAGAGAGAGAGAGAGAGAGAGAGAGAGAGAGAGAGAGAGAGAGAGAGAGAGAGAGAGAGAGAGAGAGAGAGAGAACAAAATACAGATTTCGCTCAAATGTAGACATAAACAGTGGGGGAAAAAAGTATGTTGTAGATACAGTTTTTCATTTCTTTCTTGTTTGACTGTGGTCATTGGTTTCTCTATCTGGCCATTGTATGTATATTTTCCTCACATCTCCATTGATGTTTTTCAGCTTGTCTGCTCATTGCCCACGCTTCACACCCATACAAAAGTATAGCTTATATGAACGACGCAATGGTGGTTGTCTACGTCGCAGAATTGATTAGCTTTGCCTTCTGTATAAATGTGTGGCTGCTGGCCGTCTAATGACTGCCGCTTCTATCAACGACGAATTGTATTTTCGTGGAGGACTTTTGTGTTGGCATTCTTTTGTATGGATGTGAAACTTGGACAATGAGCAGTCAAGCTGAAAAGCATCTGATGGCTGCAGAAATGTGGTTTCTGGGGAAAATGCAAAGAATACCATGGACAGACAGAAAAACCAATGACCAAGTACTGCAGGAGACAAATGAACATCGTAGACTGATTAGAGAAATTAGACGTAGACAGTCACAATTTTTTGGACATGTTATGAGAAGAAATGGGTTCGAGAACTTAGTGACAACTGGCAAGATCGAGGGGAACAGACCAAGAGGAAGACCGAGAGGAAAATACCTGGATGGCTTGGCCACATGGCATGGACGAGACAGGAACACTGAGGTGATCCACGACACTGGTGATCGAGTGAAATGGCGAGTCATGACCGCTCACGCTTTCCGGCATGGCACATGATTGATTTATTGATTGATTCTGACGACGGCATTAAAAGATGAATTATAATTTTGTGGAGGAATTGTGTGTTGACATTCTGGCGGCGGCATTATGCACAATGTACCTGTGCGGGCTGTTGATTGTCGAGACTCCTGTCTTTTCCACTTTTTACATGGGGCAGTTAGGAGCATTTTAAGTGATATTCACTGGCACAGGAACAGAGCATAATGCGGAAGACCTGGTGCTGTGAAATGGAAGCGCAGCTTACTTACGTTTTCAGAGTTGTTTTCGGATCATGACAGGGTCTGAAATCATGAAGTAGATTTATTTGTAATAATAGACGATGACGATAAATATAGAATATGACGTTCTTTCGATGTTGCCGGTGATGCTGGTGTCCCCTTGAATGACTGGTTTCTGTTTGGATCTCTCTTTCTTGTACGCGCTTGCTTCATTGCTTACAGTGGTGCTATTTGGTACCTTTAGTATGTACTGCATCCTTTCTTCTCACTCTGATACTTTCATGATATTACTATCTGAAAATTCATAATGACATTTGATGAATGAATCAACAAGTATACAAATGCATCAACATTATCAATAACAACATTATCTTGTCAAGTGATTTGTTTCTGACCTGCAAGTGTCTTGGTCAATAATCCAGAGTGTAACTAAATCTGCAGGTTCCCTTTATGAGTTTCAGATTTACAGATGATTTGGTAACATGTTGTTGTCTCGTCGTTTGTCCTTCCTGTTCCGTTACAGTCTGCTTAGTAAATAAGCTAGACTGTTATCTTTTCCTGATATATGGCAGATTTCGAAGTCGTAATCTTGCAAGAGGAAAGACCATCTATGCATTCTGGAGTTGTTTTTTTTTTTTTGGATGACCGTCTTTAATGACTTTTAAAGGTTTGTTGTCAGACAGAACCATAAATGTCTTTCCTACTAGATACTTGAAAATTTTTTTGACACTTTCAACCAGCGCTAATGCTTCTAATTCAGTTACTGAGTAGTTTCTCTGAGTGTCTGATAGTTTTCTGCTAGAGTACAATGCAGGATGTAGTCGTCCTTGATGGTACTGTAAAAGAATTGCTGATATTGCATATGAACTAGCGTCTGACTGGAGTATAAAGTCTTTAGCAATGTCCGGTAATTTCAGAACTGGTTGTCTATTAAATAATGTCTTAATCTGTTCCAACAGTTCTTTGTGTCTGTCAGTCCATTTAATCTTGGTAGGTTGTCATTTTTTCAGTAGTTCTGAAAATGTGCAAGACATGCCAGTAAAATTCGGAATGAATTTCTGATAGTAATTAATTAGTCCCAACACACTCCTGACTTCCTTTTTTGGTACTGGGAGCTTTAATCTGTAAGACGTTTGTGACCAAGCTGGGGTCCGTTTTCCGAAAACCATTTGAGATTCTATGTCCCAAAAACTGAACTTCCAGATAACCTATTTCAGTTTCGCTAGGATTTGCTTTTAACCCACACTGTTCTATTGCTTGGAATATCTGTTCCTGGACTTCAATGTGGGTGTCTATGGTACCTGTATGGATGCATATGTCATCCATTTACGTTGCTGTATTTTGATGCCTTGCAACAATTTGTGCATCATTCACATGCGTGTACTTGGTGCGTTCTGCAATCCAAAAGGCATATAGGCCCATTGATATAGGACTAACGGTGAGGCAAATGCCGTAATATGCATGGACTCTTCTTCCATTGGGATCTGCCCATAACCTTTTGCGAGGTCTATTTTAGAAAAACATTTAATTTCACCACGCCGTCAATGAGATCATCAATATTCGGCATGGGTTCAGCATATAACAAGGTTAATGAGTTGATCTTTCTGTTGTCAACGCAAATCATTAGAGTGTTATCTTTTTTTAAACTACTACCAAAAGAGAAAATAATTGAATAATAAATGTGCTATATTATGCACCAATTCCTGTTTGTAACCATTACATGGTATTCATTATGTTTTCTTTTCCTTTTTATAAACATACTTTACTTTAATTTAATACAAAATGCATTAAAAACATTCTTATCGAACTAATTACCATTTATTTTACGTAATCATACAGGCAATGATGAGACAACAACGCACAGACATTCTGATCGTAGGTAAAACGGGACACGGAAAGAGTGCGACAGCAAACACTATTGTGGGATACAAGGCCTTTCAAAGTAAAGCTGCCTATACGTCAGTCACAAAATCTGCCCAGTTTGAGTTTTGCGAATTTGAAGGCAGGACTCTTAAAGTCGTCGATGGACCTGGTATTGGCGATCCGTCGTTAAATGCTGAGGACGGGATCAAGCTTGTTATCGATGCTATGGCGTTCGCCGTAGCTGCGAATCCGGATGGATATCATGCCATATTGGTTTTAGTCAAATATGGAGTTCGGTTTACCAAGGAGGAAAGTGAAGCAATTCGCCTGCTTAAAGGAGTTTTTGGTGTGGATTTCATTAGAAACCATGGTATTCTTTTAATGACGCACGGAGATAACTTTGCTACCAGAGACGAGGAAACAGATGAGCCATTTGAGCAATGGATTAGGCAACAGCATGGAGAAATTCAAGATCTTATTAGAGAATGCAACGGAAGAGTTATACTTTTCAACAACCGAGAAAGAGATCACAATAGAAATAAAGAACAAATCCGAAAACTTTTGGGATTAATAGATCGACTTGCAGCACATGGTCAGCGTTATACATGTGCAATTTTTAACAAGGGAAAAGAGGCCCGTGATAAACTTATCAAAGAATCCACGAAGATACAGTTGAATAAGGAATCACTAATGGAATGTGGTCTTATCACACAAGAGCTTGCACGAATGAATTATGACGATCCTAAAAAATCTCAACACATTCTTCAAGATTTGTTGTCTAGAACTTCCAAACTGAAAGAGAGCATCGAGCAGCAGGACCACGGTACCAAACAACTGAGTGTGGCTATATATTTAGCTAAGCAACTGAATGAATCCGTTATTGAACGAATAAAGAGTGCTAGTGAAGTTCTTAAGATTAAAGAGCAGATGAAACAGATGGGCGCTGAACTGAAAACGAAACAAATGCAGTTAGCTGCTGTGGAGAAGAAAAGGAATGAAGAAGAGAAAGAACATCAGCAAGAAAAGGAAAGGCAAATGTCCAGAGAAAAAGAGAACACAATGAAGCTTGAGCAATTAATTAAGAAACATGAGAAAACGATGGAGGAAAAAGAAAGAGAGAATCAAAAGCAACTGGAGAAAATACAAGACCGTTACGAAGAAGTCAAAAAGGAAGAATCATCTATCTGGGATTCTATTGCAAAGTTCCTATTCAGTGGGATAAAAGCGCTGTGGAACTCAATTGTTGGTTGAATCTTTCATCTAATCAGAAAGCAGATTTAACAGAGGCAACAGGATCGTTGACAAATATAAAAGTCTATTATCGTTGTACATAAAATCATATTATATTTAATGATATTGTATTAACAACAATTCGAGAAATATCATTTTAGAACTAACATTATATATATATATAAAGGGTAAAGTTAAAGAAAGTCAAGTATACAGCAGGAAACCCTAAATATGACTTGTGCAAATTGAAAACTGACAAAGAAATACAAGATAATTTTAACATAGAAGTAAAGAACAAATTTGATATATTGTCTGATCTAGAGATCCTGTTTCAAGATGTAGATGATCAATGGGAAACGATGAAGAATTCAATCAGTTGCGCAGCAGAAAAAACTATTCCAAAAGTAAAGAAAGTGGGCCGTAAGACATGGATGACTGAAGAAATTTTACACCTAATGGAAACAAGAAGACAGAACAAAAATAATCCTGCCAAATATGAAGAAATTCACAGAAAAGTGAGAACCTTATGTAAGGAGGCAAAAGAAACATGGCTTGAGAAAAATTGCAGAGAAATTGAAAAACAACACAACAGTAACAATGCGCAACTAATGCACAAAAGAATTCAGGAGCTTACTAATCAAAGAACACGTACATCAGCAGGCTGCCTAAAGACAAAAGATGGAAGAGTCATAATAGAAAAAGATCAGATATTACATGAATGGTCAGATTACGTGAAAAACCTGTATGACGATAACAGAGACGAACAGTATGATGTTCAAAATAATAATGAAGGACCAGCAATTTTGAAGATGGAGGTTCAGAATGCTCTTAACCATATGAAATCTGGCAAGACCCCCAGTTCAGACAGCGTCACAACAGAAATGATTAATGCTTTAGAAGAATATGGAATAGATCAAGTTACCAGTCTGCGTAATACAATATATGATACTGGAAATATACCTCAGGAGTTATGTAATTCTGTATTTATTGCAATCCCAAAGAAATCAGGAGCCTTGGAATCTGATCAACATCGAACAATTAGTATAATGAGTCACATCACGAAGATTTTGCTAAGAATATCATGCAAAGAGTTAGGAGGAAAATACAACCTGTAATAGGAGAAGAACAATGTGGGTTTGTGGAAGGCAAGGGTACAGTAAATGCTGTGTATATACTGAGAAACATAATCCAACGTTCTATAGAAGTAAACAAAGATCTACACCTTTGCTTTATTGACTACACAAAGGCTTTTGATAAAGTGAGACATGTCAACATGATAAGGATGCTTGAAGATCTACAAATTGATGGAAAAGATCTTAGACTTGTAAAAAACATATATTGGAAACAACAAGCTGCCATAAGAGTTGATAATGAAGTAAGCCAATATCAGCCTATTAAAAGGGGTGTGAGACAGGGATGTGTAATGTCTCCAGATCTGTTTTCCCTGTACAGTGAAAGTATTTTCAGAAATATTGAAGATATGGAAGTAATCAACATTGGGGGACGATGCATCAATAACATTAGATATGCAGATGATACAGTCTTGATTGCAGACAATGAACAGGACCTGCAAAATTTAGTAGATGCGATTGTTACACACAGTGAACAACTAGGGTTAGAATTAAATTGTAAAAAGACACAGATTATGGTCGTCACTAGGAAGGACGAAATACCACAATGTAATATACAAGTAAATGGGAATATTCTTCAACAAGTGAGCAGGTACAATTATCTCGGAACAGTAATAACATCTGATGGGAGATGCCTTGAAGAGATTAGAACAAGAATCGCCATGGCAAAAGTAGCCTTTAGCAAGATGAAAAAACATTCTGACCAATAAAAAGATGTCAATTGAAACGAGAAAAAGAGTGTTGAGATGCTACATTGAACCTGTACTTTTGTATGGATGTGAAGCGTGGACAATGAGCAGTCAGGCTGAAAAACATCTGATGGCTGTAGAGATGTGGTTTCTGAGGAAAATGCAAAGAATACCATGGACAGCCAGAAAGACCAATGAACAAGTCCTTCAAGAAACAAATGAAGATCGTAAATTGATTAGAGAAATTAGACGTAGACAGTCAACATTTTTTGGGCATGTTATGAGAAGAAATGGATTGGAGAATTTGGTGACAACTGGTAAGATCGAGGGGAACAGACCAAGGGGAAGACCTAGAAGCAAGTACCTGGATGGCTTGGCCTTGTGGCATGGTCGAGACAGAAACACGGAGCTGATCCACGACTCTGGTGATCGAGTGAGATGGCAGAACATGACCGCCCACGCTTACCGACATGGCACATGATGGATGGATATATATATATATACATTGGCACCTTTCCGTCTTGACATACGATAGTTTGTTACATTGTGCTTCAAAAAGGCTTAATAACTACGATCCATGGCGATGCCGAGTGTGTCTGGTAAGGCCAATTCTTGCTGCAAATGTTTGCCAACAGTAGATGCATGTGAAAACATGGTCATTTCCACCATTGTGCACCATCTTACGTCTCTCACGCTCTGTGTGTGCTTTATCTACAATCATGTTCTCCTTTGTCTTTATTCCATTTCTGATAGTTGCCCTCCGTGCAACACGTTCAGCGGCGACGTGCTCCCAATGTGCATTATCAATGCCTGTATCAATCATGTCCCGCTTACACACATCTTGGTATCGTAGTAGAGGCCGACCCTGAGATCTCCTACCCGTCTGTAATTCACCAAAAAAGATGTCCTTTGGTATTCTACCATCATCCATCCTCATGACGTGTCCTATCCATCTAAGTCTACGAAGACTGAGCATGGAATACACCGTCACACAACCTGATCTTTCCAATACTTCAGTATTTGTGATTTTGTCTTGCCACTTAATACCAAGTATTCTTCGCAGACACCGCATATGAAAGCTGTTTAAACGTTTCTCTTGGCGTGAGAAAGTTGTCCAGGTTTCACTGCCATAAAGAAGAGTACTAAGGACACAGGCTTGGTAGACGAGGACTTTTGTTTTGGCAGTAAGCTTCCTGTTCTCCCAGACTCTTTTTGCTAACATGTTCATTGTTGTTGCTGCCTTGCCAATCTTGATGTTGATTTCCTGATCGAGGGATAATTTGCTATTTACCTCTGATCCTAGATATGTAAAATGGTCTACTATCTCCAGTTCGGCGTCGTCAATATAAAGATTGATGGTACACCATGTGCACACTGTGACATAATCTGTGTCTTCTTTTTGTTAATTGTTAAACCAAATTCAGAACAAGCATTGGAGAATGCAGATAGTAGATGTTGTAATTCTTCCTCAGAGTGGGTCGTAATCGCAGCATCATCAGCTAAAAGCAACTCTCTGATTAGTACCCTCCTAATTTTGGTCTTGGCCTTCAATCTCTGAGCATTATAGAGGCCACCATCTGAGCGTGAGTGAATGTATATACCGTCATCCTGATCACGAAAGGCATATTTCAGTAGAAGTGAAAAGTATATCCCAAAGAGGGTGGGGGATAGTACACAACCTTGCTTAATTCCACTCTTGATTTCAAACTCTTCTGAAGTTGAGCCATCAAACTTGAATTTACCCTTCATGCCTGTGTGGAACGATTCCACAATGGACAGAATAGTTGGTGGGCATCCAATCTTCTTTAGTGCTTTGAACAGACCCTCACGTCTGACCAAATCAAATGCCTTTGTGAGGTCGATGAAGGCAATAAACAGTGGCTGATTTTGTTACCGGCATTTTTCTTGCATCTGTCGCAATGAGAATATCATATCAATGGTAGACTTGTTCTGACGGAAGCCGCACTGTGATTCGGGGTAGACTTGATCTCCCAGGACTTGAAGTCTACGCAGAACAACTCTGGCAAATACTTTACCAACAATACACAGAAGTGAGATACCCCTATAGTTGTTAAAGTCGCTCCGATCGCCCTTGTTCTTGTACAGCGTTATGATGTTTGAATCTTTGAAATCCTGTGGGACTTGTCCTTCTCGCCAGAATAGCTCTATTAGCTGGTGGATTTTTAGAGTGAGTGTGTCTTGCCCACTCCTGATTACCTCTATAGGAATCCCATCCTTACCCGGAGCCTTGCCAGACGCAAGTTCATTTATAGCACACTTAACTTCTGTTATGGTGGGAAGTGTGTCCAGGCGGTCAAGAGTTGGCAGGGCCTCTATGGCGTTGAAGGCATCATCCGCTAGCTTGGTCTCACTTGAGTAAAGCTCTAAATAGTGCACGACCCATCTATCCATCTGCTGTTTCTTATCAGTGATGATTTCTCCAGTCAAGGTTTTCAGCGGTGCACTTCTTTTGATCGTTGGACCACAGGCTTTCTTTATACCTTCATACATGCTTCTGATGTTTCCCTTATCACTTGCGATTTGAATGGACTCACATAACTTGATCCAATAGTCATTCGCACACTGCCTAGCAGCCTTTTGCACATCCTTCCTCGCTTGCTTCAGCTCACTCAGAGTGTTACGCGTTGGTCTTTCCTTGTTTCTTAAGAGAGCTATCTTCTTTTTATCAATCAAGGGCTGCAGTATCTGGCTGTTTGCCGCAAACCAGTCCTGCCTCTTATGATCCACAGTGCCGTAAACCCCTACCGCTGTTTTATAAATAGTTTCCTTAAGTTTACTCCATTTATCATTTACTATACAAGTTTCTGATGTATCAGTGAAAGCGTCTCCAAGTTGCTGTTGAAATTCAAAGCACTTTCCAGGATCGTGAGTGTTAGTAATATTAATCCTGGGTCTAGGGATATATATATATATATATATATATTAAATGCTCCATAATTTCAATGCTCGTATGATAAGAACTCTTGTTCAAAGCCTGTGTGCCTTGGAAAATACAACATAGGTCGCATGAATGAAAATATGAAAATGGACAAGAGCTTCTGGAGTATTGCACCAGAAACAACCCATGTATTACTTTAAAAAAAAAAAAGAACACTCACACCCTCATTGGAATATACTGTTCACTTCTATTGAAATATGCCTTTCGTGATCAAGATGGTGGTATGTACATTAACTCACTCTCAAAAGGCAGCCTCTACAATGCTCAGAGTTTGAAGGCCAAGACCAAAACTAGGAGGGTACGTATGATCACAGAGTTGACTTTTGCAGATGCTGCTGCTATTAAGACCCATTCTGAGGACTAATTACAACGTCTAGTATTTGCATTCTCCAATGATTGTTATGAATTCGTTTTAACAATTAGCAAAAAAGAAGACATACTATGTTACAAGGTGCACATGGGGTCCCATCAATCTTTATTGACGACGCCGAACTGGAGATAGTAGACCATTTCGCATATCCAGGAGAGTGGTAAACAGAAAATTGTTCCTAGATCAGGAAATTAACATTAGGATTGATAAGGAAGCAACAACAATGAACAGGTTAACAATAAGAGTCTGTGAGATCGGAAAAGTCCTTGTCTATAAAGCAAATGTCCTTAATACTCTTCATTATGACGGTGAATCGTGGTCTACTTACTCACACCAAGAAAAACGTTTAAACAGCTTTCATAAGCGGTGCCTGCATAGAATACTTGGTATTAAGTGGCAAGGCAAAAAATCACAAACACTGAAGTACTGGTCAGATAGGGTTCTATGACAGTTTGTTCGATGCTCAGTTTTCATAGACGTAAATGGATAGGGCACATTAAGAGGATGGGTGATGAATACCAAAGGACGTCTTTATGGTGAATTACAGATGGGTAAAAGATCTCGGGGTCGGCATCTACTGCGATACAAAGTTGTGTGTAAGCGTGACATGATTGATGCAGCCATTGATACTGCACCTTGGGAGCAAGTCGCCGCTGATCGTGATGCATGGAAGGGAAAGATCAGAAATGAAATAAAGATAAAGGAGAAAAATATTGCAGATAGGTCACACAGCGGGGATGTGTGAGACGTAAGATGGTGTGTGATGGTGGAAATGACCATGTTTTCACGTGCATCCATTGTGAACGAACGTTTGCAGTGCGAATTGGTCTGATTAGTCACATTCGCTACCACCATGGGTTGTAGTTATTATGATGTTGTTTTTAAAAAAAAATTTCGAAGCACAATGTAACAAACTATCGTCTGTCAAGACGATAAGGTGATATTGTGTATCAATGTTCATAAGTTAGACCGTCTTCTAATGGGTGTATTCTGCTTTTTACACAATGCTTCTTAGTTACTAGTGAATACTGTATTAATAGACAAATTGCCTAGAAAATAAACCTGGTGTTAAGGTAGATGGCAACGTCATGCAAAGGACATGCAACATTTATTAGCTTACAATAACATGTTTATATATATATATATATAATATTTCAGTGAGTTTTTTCTTTGTGGTTTACGTGGTTTGAGGGTCTAGAGAAGATTGAGCTTCGGGCAGGCTGCCATTCAACAATTAAAAATGGAGTGCATCTGTTGGATTTTCCACTCAGTACATGCTGGTGTGGTGGGTAAATAGCCTGTGGAGAGATTGGTTGGACTGTATCCTTTGGTCGGGGTATTGGTGCATAAGGAAATATGGTTGGGGCCTTTTGGAATTGTGTGTATAGTGTTTTTTGTCTATCAAGAATAATGATGACCATTCATTTCATTTAGTGGGGTTGAAAGTATGGAGCCGTGAGTACTAAGATGACTGGTAAGGCCTATTTTGGCTCGAAATGTTCTTTGACAATGGAGGCATAGAATGTTTGACGTTCTAGGAAGAGAATCTCTGCAGTGGGGTTTCTGTCAAACCTTTTTTTCTATAGCTCTTGCAGTTCTGTTTGCTTCACACGTGACTGCACCCTTGCGTAATGATGTATGCCACGAATTCCGGTCTTTGGCAGCAGTCTCACAAGTGTCGTGATGAATTCCAAAAGCTTTTAATGAGAACTTCAGTGTCTTTAAAGCGTTTCCTCTGACCGCCTGGGAGCGTTTACCACAACGTAGCTCGCCGTACAATAATTCGTTTAGGGAGCCTGTGATCTGACATGCGAGTCAAGTGGCCAGCCCAGCGAATTTAATTCTTCATTAGTAGAGTGTGGAAACTGGACATGGACACTATTTCTAGGACTTCAGTGTGTGGGATCTTGCATTTACATGTAATCTGCAATAGCTTCCCAAGGCAGACTGTGTAGAAGTTGTTTAATTTCCTAACGTGTCGCTGGTAAATAGTCCAGGTTTAACAAGCATATAGCAGTGTGAATAATACAACTGCTTTGTAGACTTCCAGCTTTCTTTGCAGGCTTATTCCATTTCTGTCCCACACGTTCTTATACAGTCTGCCAAAGGCCGCGATAGCCCTGAAGATTCTTCCATTCACGTCGTCATCAATTGTGACAGCTTGTGACACGGTGCTGCCAAGATAGGTGAATTTGTCCACAACACTTAGTCTATGACAATTCACTTTGATAATCGGCACAGTGTGATTAATCCCTGTAGCTGACTGGTACATAACTACAGTCTTCTCCAAGTTGATTTTGAGCCCAAAGTTGGCACAGGCATATGAGAATGCTGAAACATTGTGTTGTATGTCTTCCCATTGGTTAGTATATAGAGCGCAATCATTAGCAAACAGGAGCTTTTTGACGGTGTCGCTGGTAGTTTTGATTTTATCTTTTAGCCTTCTGAGAATGAACAACTCTCCATCTCTGTGGTAGTTGATGTCTATTCCAATGTCCAATGTCGTTTTTCTCGAACGCATTCGCCAGCATAGCTGAAAACATGAGGATGAGCAGTGCTGGTGCCAGGACACAGCCTTGTTTCAAGCCATTGGTGACAGAAAAAAGGTTCAGACAGTTCACCGTTTCCTTGTACTCTTGCCTGCATACCATCATGAAATAGCCGCAATGGACAAATCTTTGTGGACAGCCATATTTCGCCATAATCTTCCACAGTCCTTCTCTGCTGACTCTATCAACAGCCTTTGTAAGGTCAATGAATGTGGAGAACATTTCGGAGTTCTGTTCCTGACATTTCTCTTTAAAAATGTGTATATAGTGCAGAAGAACAAATAGGTCATCACGGCTTGGAGAGAATTATGCTACAGAACTGAGAGAGTGACCAAATGATCTGACCGACACTCAAAACTCCGAAGTAAGGCTAGACAGACACATAATTAGATAGCTACTTGTGCCATTATTACTGGGATTCTTCATTGGCTGTTGTAGATGACGACGGAACACATATTGGGAATGCCCCGAATGCTGTGATGTTGATTCTTCACTCAACTACACTCAACTCTATTTGGAAACATCAAAGTTTTTCCCCTGTCATAATGATTGCTTACTAACATCATTTCATAATATTTATTGTATTACATGACTGATAGTTCCAAACATAGCGTTAATTTTTACTTTGTACTTTTTACTTTGTTTCAAGTATTCACAAGAAAGATACATGGAATTTGTTCAATCCTACATTTGGTTTAAATATTTTAACTATTTAGATCTTTGCTTTTTATTTTCAAAAGCAGGTATCTCGGATTTGTTCCTTCATTTTTACATGTATAATATGTAATAACATTACAGTGGAACCTCGCTTAACGAGCATAATTCGTTCCAGAATCTTACTTGTAACGCGAGCTAAGCGAAACAGTTTTTCCCATACAAATTAAAGTAAAACATGATGATGATGATGATGATGACGATAATGCGTTCCATGCCGACATAAATACTCAAAATATTTTGTATAACGTTTATTCAAAGAAAATTATATATGCATAGTTAAGGAGCGTGATTCATCTTCCTCTTCTAAATGAACGAATGGAATGAACGACCCTGCAATGAGAATTCGATTTGTTGAAAACAACAAAACATTGAAATAATTAATTTACAATTTATAATACATACCTAATTCTTTTTTTTTACTAGAAAGCTGTCCAGAGAGATTTGTTTTTTGCCGAAGCTTCAGAATTTTGTGGAAATGCGACACAGCATTATCATTAAATAAATTAGTAGTTCTCATAGCCATTGCCTTATTAAGGTGATGGTTCTCAGTGTACGATGTAACAGTTTCCCATGCTTTCAGCATTTCTCTTATAGCGCCAGAAGATTGTTGGTTTGCTGTTACCTTCTCCTCCTCCTTGGACAAACTCTCCTCCACAACTTCTTGCTGTGAAACACAATGTAATTCCATAAGCTCTTCGGTGGTCAGCTCTTGGCTATGCTCTTCCACAAGCTCATCGATATCTTTGTTATCCACCTCCAGTCCCATTATCTTGGCCAAAGACACAATCTCGTTGACTACAGGCTCCACAGGTACTGTCTCAAACCCTCAAAGTCCCATTCGACAACGCTCTCCGGCCAAAGCTTTTTCCAAGCAGAAGTGAGGGTTCTCTTGGTAACCCCATCCCACGCCTTTTCGATCATCTTGAGGCAGGCAACGATGTGGAAGTGATATTTCCAAAACTCTCTGAGAATGAGATTGGTCCCTTCAGTCACCTCAAAACAACGCTCTAAGAACGCTTTAGTGTACAGCTTTTTAAAGGTAGAAATAACCTGCTGGTCCATAGGCTGGAGAAACGGAGTAGTGTTGAGAAGCAAAAACTGGATCGCTCTGTCCGACCCCTCCCCCACCACCCCTGTCTTCCGACCCTCGACGTTGCAGGCGCACAATCCGGGACTTCATCTCCCCTGGTCACTCGTTATGCGAAACGTCACTCGTTCAGCGAATCATTTGTTTACAATTTATTTTGCTCGTCATGCGAATTACTCGTTATGAGAGGTGCTCGTTAAGCGAGGTTCTTCTGTATTTCTTTTTTGTTTTAAAGATTGAAGTAGCAAGTGTTTTGTAACTGTTTTGTATTTATTCATTTATATGGCTCTGTGGCCAAGAAGAAAGCTATATATATATATGTATATATATATATATATATATATATATATATATATATATATATATATATATATATATATATATATATATATATATACATATATATAACTTCGAGAGGTTGCTAACTATCACATAAAACGTCCCGTATACATTGCACTGCGGGTTCGGTGATTTGTGTTTAATCCACACCGAGACGATTTGTTAAAAATTGACCTCACTCCCAGGTCCACACGGCCTTAAGGTGGTACAAGGAAATGTCCTAGGAAGTGTATATATATATATATATATATATATATATATATATATATATATATATATATATATATATATATATATATATATATATATCATGTGCCATGCCGGAAAGAGTGGGCGGTCATGACTCGCCATTTCACTCGATCACCAGAGTCGTGGATCAGCTCAGTGTTCCTGTCTTGACCATGTCATGTGGCCAAGCCATCCAGGTATTTTCCTCTCGGTCTTCCTCTTGGTCTGTTCCCTTCTATCTTGCCAGTTGTCACTAAGTTCTTGAATCCATTTCTTTTCATAACATGTCCACAATTTTTGACTGTCCACGTCTAATTTCTCTAATAAATTTACGATTTTCATTTGTTTCCTGTAGTACTTAATCAGTAGTTTTTCTGTCTGTCCATGGTATTCTTTGCATTTTCCTCAGAAACCACATTTCTGCAGCCATCAGATGTTTTTCAGCTTGACTGCTCATTGTCCAGGTTTCACATCCATACAAAAGAACAGTCTCTATGTATCCCCTCAACACTCTTTTCCTCGTTTAAATTGACATATTTTTATTGGTCAGAATGTTTTTCATCTTGCTAAAGGCTACATTCGCCATGGCGACTCTTGTTCTAATGACTTCAAGTCATCTCCCATAAGACGTTATGACTGTTCCGAGATAATTGTACCGATCCACTTGTTGAAGAATATTTCCATTTACTTGTATATTACATTGTGGCATTTCGTTCTTCCTAGTGACGACCATAATCTGTGTCTTTTTACAATTTTATTCTAACCTCAGTTGTTTCACTGTCTGCAACAACCGCATCTACTAATTGTAGCGGACCCTGCTCATTGTCTGCAATCAATACTGCATCATTTGCATATCTAATGTTTTTGATGTTTTGTCCTCCAATGCTGATTCCATTTATATCTTCTACATTTCTGAAAATATTTTCACTGTATAGGGAAAAAAGGTCTGGAGACATTACACATCTCCGCCTAACACCTCTTTTAATAGGCTTATATCGTCAAACTTCATTAACAATTATTATTGCAGCTTGTTGTTTCCAATATATGTCTTTTATAAGAGTAATGTCTTCCCCATCAATTTGTGGATCCGCAATCATATCCACCATGTTGACAGGTCTAACTCTATCGAAAGCCTTTGTGTGGTCAATAAAGCAAAGATGTATATCCTTGTTTACCTCTATAGCACGTTCTATAACTGATCTCAGCATATACTCGGCATTTACTGTACCTTTCCTTCTACAAATCCGCATTGTTCTTTCCCTATTTCAGGTTGTATTTTCTTCATCACTCTTTGCATGATAATTCGTAGCAAAATCCTTGTGATGTGACTCATTATACTAATAGTTCTATGTTGATCACATTCCAAGGCCCCTGATTTCTTTGGGATTGCAATAAATACAGCGTTACATATTTCAGAAGGTATATCTCCGGCATCATATAATGTGTTCAGCAGTCTGGTGACTTGATCTATTCCATATTCTCCTAAGGCTTTAATCATTTATGTTGTGATGTTATCTGCACCGGGGGCCTTGCAAGCGTTCATATGTTGCAGAATATTTCGAACCTCCATCTTCAAAATTGGCGGACCAATACAACAGTCAAAATACTAAATTAGTGCACAAAGACCGAGAGGAAAATACCTGGATGGCTTGGCCACATGGCATGGACGAGACAGGAACACCGAGCTGATCCACGACACTGGTGATCGAGTGAAATGGCGAGTCATGACCGCCCACGCTTTCCGGCATGGCACATGATATATATATATATATATATATATATATATATATATATATATATATATATATATATATATATGATATTAACCACGTAATAGATCGAGTGCCATTGGTCTATAAAAGTATAGGCTGGCGCCAGATACCCAATGGGCCCATGACGTGAAAAAGGGTAATTTTCTTACTTTGTACAAATTGCAGAACTGTTGCAAGGGCTGAGCGGTAGAGTAGTACAATTTTACCTGCCGTTCCAGTGTTCTCATCTCATCTCATCATGTTCCTCTTGTACCTTGCGGTGTCGAGGTGAAGTATAAACTTCGTAAGAGTGCCCGATTATGGGCTTCATATATCGATATTCCCACGGACTCTGCTATTCCCTCCGTCCACGTTTACGTGGTCGGCCTCTTCCTCTGTTTCCATCTGGTCTGTACATCATTGCTTGTTGTGGTATGCTGTTGACTGGTAATCTACTTGCATGGCCAAACCATTTGACTTGCTGCTTTATAATAAAATCTAGTGCTGCTTTAACCCCCACTTTAGTCCTGATTTCTTCATTTCTGATCTTATCTCTTCTTGATACGTTGAGTATTCTTCTCAGGAACCTCATTTCTGTTGTTGTGATTTTTTTTTTCTCTTTTTCTGTCATTGTCCAGGTTTAGCATTGGTAGCATAGAGTTGGTAATAAGATTTTGTTGTAAAGTGCTTTCTTAGTATTTACTGATACATGTTTGTTCTTTAGTATTGGTGCCATTTGTCCAATGAGTTGATTTGCCTTATTGCACCTATGTTCTATCTCGTCTTCTGATCTGCCATTTGATGATATTATACTTCCCAGATACTTGAATCTCTTCACTTGTTTCAAGGTATGTTCATTTAGGTGAATTGTTGTTGTTTGTTCTTCTTTAGTTATAGTCATTACCTCTGTTTTCCTTGTGCTAATTTTCATGTTATGTTCCCTACACATATCGTTTAGACTATTCATGTGGTCTTGTAATTCAGCTTCTGATTTTGCTATTAGTGCTTGGTCGTCCGCAAACAGGAGTTCTCTAATGGTTAGATTTGCAGATGGGTCTTCTTCTGTGTTCTCGTCATGTGGTATTCTTGCTCTCTCTCTGCTTGGTTGGTTTCTTTACATATGTTGTCTATATATGTTGTGAACAAGAGAGGGGACAGGACACAACCTTGTCGTACTCCAGATCTTATGGTGAAGGGTTCTGAGTGTCCTCCAGTTGCTCTCACTATGCATTCACTGTTGTTGTATAAACTTCTACATAGGTTTGTTAGATGTGTACTCACTCCATATTGTTTAAGGATTTCCCACAACTTGTTTCTATCTACTCTATCGAATGCCTTTTCTTGGTCGACAAAGGCTAAGTAGAGTGTTTCATTGAATTCGATTGATTTTTCTATAAGTTGTCTAAGAGCAAAAATTGCATCTGTGCATCCTTTGTTTTTCCTAAATCCAAGTTGTGTTTCTCTTAGCTGGGGTTCTAAAGTAGTTCGTAATCTTTTTCCAAGAATTTTGCTAAATATTTTCCCAGTATGACTCAACAGTGAAATGCCTGTGTATTGTGTGCAGTCTCTTTTGCTGCCTTTGTTTTTCCAAATTGGGATAATTATGGCATTCCCCCAATCTCGTGGTGTCTGTTGTTCTACCCAAACATGATTGAATAGTTTATGTAGCCAAGCTGTTTCTACTTCCCTTGCTGCTTTAATTAGTTCATTTGGTATTTCATCCTGTCCTGGTGATTTGTTCAATGGGGCTAATCTGATGGCTTCTATAATTTCTTCTTTTAGTATGCCTGGTTCTAGTTCTTCGGTGACATCTGGGTAGGTCTCTTGAATTCCTGAGTTCCATTGGTCAAGGGTTAGAAATGGGACCAAGATTTATTATTAAACTGACCTATCCTACCATGAAGACCTAGACTACAGACTCTGGGTACCAGGAAATGCCTTAGGAAGTTAAGGTAGCTTCTGTGATGTTGACCACATCACACCTCTAACGCCGACTGGCATATACAAATATGATTTTCGAACTCTATGCCCAGTTCGGATTAAGTCGACTAATAGGGTTCTTTAGTTATTTAATTGCTAATTTACTTATTTACTTACTTACGTACGTACTCACTTACTTTCTTACAATATATATATATATATATATATATATATATATATATATATATATATATATATATCAGACGATGATGTGTACCCATACAAACATATCACAACATCCCACGGCTGTATAGGGATTTTATATTGCTGTTTAAGACTACTTTTACTAGAAAATAAAGAAGTCTACTTTTTATACCCAAGTATTTTTGTGTTGTTAATCTGCATGAAAGTTTACAACAGCTGAAAATACACATGGCTACACACCAGATCTGAACATGAAAGAAAACTGGCTCATAAAAGATATCACGTCACGAAAATTGAAATACGTTGGCCATTTTGTAACATCACAATGGCTTTGAAAGAACAGCAATGGAAGGCATATTCCGTGGAAGACGGAGACATGGGATCAACCAGCACGAAGTCGAGCATGCAGAACTTTAAATACACCCTGACCTTAAAAATGTATCAGGCAGGTGAACTGTTTACTGATCGAGAATATTCCCAGCAAGTTGCAATGAGCGCGGCATTCTGACAAGGATCTGCTTCTTTGTGATAATAATGATTACAACTTGGCTTTCTGGAAGTATTAGCAAAACACGATACACGGCTACTGCCATAATGTCAACTGGCCAATATAGACATGTGTTTAGCACTATATACCAAATACACCTAACAGCGAGTATCCGGGTACTGTACTTACATTCACGGATGTAAACATGTACAGACTGTGCTAGCCTATTCTTATGCATTTCTTTGTTATAACACATACACTGACGTAATCGCAACAAAATGGGATCAGAATCAGAGATACTCGATCGCTGTTAAAAATGTTATTAGAGCCTCTTCACCCTCACCGGACATTGGGCTGAGTCTGTTGGCAATGTAATGCCTAAAACCCCCGGAGGAAACTTTACCAACTCAGGCTTAGTAAAAATAAATATTGAGCACAACCCACTACTGGCAACGCTGATCGTACTCTGGTACGAACCTAAGGCCCATCCACGTCAATATGGAAGCACTATACTCGAGTTTCGCTCTCGTTTGAGCTCGTCAGTAATGCATATTCTTGACCGGATCCGGAAACAAGCCCCGGATCACTGGCGTGTGAAGCGGGTGTGTAACCACGCGGCACACGCTGGACACGGCCAAATTATCATAACAGAATATTACAACGTCACCCATCGTAGGCTATAGCTCAAGATTGCCCGATCGCCAAAGTCTTCATCAACGGAACAACATTTAGATTACACATTTTTGCTGTCTAAAAAGTTGTCAGTATTCTTCTGTAAAGCCACATCTCAGAGACATCAAGGATTCAGTTATTCTTCTTTGTTCTAGGAGGATTCACAGTTAGTTGCCTACCCATTGCTGGATGTCGCACGAGGCGTCTTATGTGCATCTGAGTCTGAATGTTTCATTTTGCACCTTGTCTAATCTTTCTAGCTGGGTCTTGATGACAGTGGGGTCTTGCCCATAATTTTTGGCTCTTAGCACAAGTCCTTGGTTGAGACGGCAAAGCAGGCGTTGCTCAATGCTAGCTGCTGCCATCACCGTTAATGCTGTAAAACCCTTTCTGATACTGATTATGAAATTGTCAACATGATACTTATCAAGCACCTGTCAAATGTTATCCCGAGATACTTCATTGTTGTGATTCTATCCATGTCTATAACGCCCATGCCGACAACTTGCGTGGGCGCATTAACTGTGTGTGTTCAGAGAAAACCATGTCAAGAAAGCATTTTCTGGGTCCACTTTTGCCCTTGATTCCTGACACCACTCACTGAGTCTGTCTAGTTCAGTGTTTCCCAACCTTTTTTGTGCTATGCCCCACCTAAGCCTTTCTAAAATTCTTATGGCCCCCCCCCCCCGCCCCGACCCGCGCCCCATCGCCGCCACCCCCAACATATACATTATTGTTAATATTCAAAAATTTAAATGTTCACTAAAGAAACTTGATTGATAGGTTTTAGGAAGAAATCACTTGGAAATTATTGAGCAAACACAGTGAGTAAATTTTCAAAACATATAATGGAGAACTGAAATTCAAGTACAAAATAATTTTAATGAAAGATTTTTCTATATTATTTTAATTATTAGTAATCATGAGGAATATGGGCTTTCCATCACATGTAGTACAACTCATAAAAATGCTCTATCTAGACCAGCAAGCAGCAGTTAGAATAGACTGTGAGACATCAGATTGGTTTGACATCAAGCAAGGAGTCCGTCAGGGCTGCGTGCTGTCACCCTATTTGTTTAACCTGTACGCCGAAAATATAATGAGAAATGTAAGAGATGATATAAACAGGGAGCTATATGATGCCCTAAATATCGGCGGTCATTACATACCAGAGATTCGATATGCTGATGATACAGTATTACTATCCACAACACAGAATGGCATAGAAAACCTGATAGTCTCAACTCAATTGAATAGTGAAAATCACAACTTATATCTTAACATAGCAAAAACAAAGATAATGCATACAGTTAAAACTACTATGGAGAAAGAAATATACATTAAAGGGGGGAAATTGGAGGTGGTGGAAAATTTTGACTATCTTGGGTCATTGATTGCCAACAACGGTAACACAATAAAAGAAATTAAACGGCGACTATCAATTGCTCTTCAAAGACTAAAACAGCTGAATAAATTATGGAGTGGGACAGACAGAACTACAAAACATAGATTTTTAAGAGCATGCATCTTTCCCATTGCAACATACGCCTGTGAGACATGGACACTTACTAAACAAGCTGAACAGCGCATAAACGCCTTTGAATATAAATGTTATAGACGCGTTCTAAGAATATCTTGGGTAAAGAAAAGAACAAATGCATCCATACTTCAAGAGTTGAATATTGATGAAGGTTGCCTATTAAAGACTATAAAACAAAGAAAATTGAAATATTTTGGTCACTTGAAACGCCACGAAAGTTTGGAGAGAACAATAATGGAAGGGTATATGCCTGGGAAGAGAGGAAGAGGAAGGCCAAAGAGAAGATGGGTGCAGGATGTGGCGGATGATCTCCAGATGGGTGTATCAGACGCGGGACATCTTGCTTATGATCGAAAGGTTTTCCGGAAGGTTGTTATGGGAGCGAGGTTCTGCAAAGGACATGCTACTGAATGAATGAATTAATTATTTATTATTCAAATTTAGTGAGATCCTTGCGCTTGATGCTTGCTGCAAAGAGATCTTATGTCAGGTTCCAATTTAGTTAACTTCAGTCTCAAGTCACCCCGTTTTGTTATATCCACCCGATTTCTTACATTTTCGAATTGCCCCCCTTAACAATCGAATTGCCCCCCTGTGGGCGTGGGCCCCACGTTGGGAAACACTGGTCTAGTTAATGCTGCACTACTGTTGTGATTTCATGCTTGTTTGTTTCACGTTGGTAGACAATGACGTCGACGTAAGACATTGTTCATGGGCATGGACTATAAGAAGAATTGTTTCTGGTCCGGGTGCTTTCCCTTTCTTCGTGTAATTAAGTGCATTTCCAAACTTCTGCATCAATTATAGCTGGTGTATCTTCACAATAGTAGATACGGTTGTTGCACACATTGAACACCTAGGGTAAGAATTAAATTGTAAAAAGACACAGATTATGGTCGTCACTAGGAAGAACGAAATATCACAATGTAATATACAAGTAAATGGGAATATTCTTCAACAAGTGAATAGGTACAATTATCTCGGAACAGTTATAACATCAGACGGGAGATGCCTTGAAGAGATAATAACAAGAATCGAGATCGCAAAAGTAGCATTTAGCAAGATGAAAAACATACTGACCAATAAAATGATGTCAATTGAAACGAGAAAAAGAGTGTTAAGGTGCTACATAGAGCCTGTACTTTTGTATGGATGTGAAGCTTGGACAATGAACAGTCAAGCTGAAAAACATCTGATGGCTGTGGAAATGTGGTTTCTGAGGAGAAAGCAAAGAATAACATGGACAGACAGAAAAACCAATGAACAAGTCCTTCAAGAAACAAATGAAAATCGTAATCTGATTACAGACTGTAGATGCAGACAGTCAAAATTTTTTGGGCATGTTATGAGAAGAAATGAATTAGAGAACTTAGTGACAACTGGCAACTGGATCGAAGGGAAGATACGAAGAGACAACCGAGAAGTAAATACCTAGATAGCTTGGCCACGTGACACGGTCGAGACAGATTCACGGAGCTGATCCACGGCTCTGGTGATCAAGTGAGGTTGCAAAACATGACCGCCCATACTTATCAGCATGGCACATGATGGATGGATGGTCTAATAACTTGAGGGAGTTACAGTAGGAGAGTAGTTTTTGAGGCGAACATTTCCTATAGATTTCAACTGATTATCGATAGTCATATCTGATTATCGATCAACCTTAGCATTTTCAAATTTAATTCTGTCTCGGCGTGGCGTAAGAGGGGATGGGTAGGTCTTATGACATAAGAGGGGGATGGGTAGGTCTGATGAAGTAAAATGGCAGGTGGGTAAAACATAAAAGTACAACATAGAAACAATAAAGCTACTAACAAATGAACGATCAAAAAAGACATTCAAAATTGTTAATAAATATGGTGTTTGTCCATCAAGAATGATGAACACTTATTTCGTCCTGTGGGGTTTAATGTTTGGAGCCGTGAGTTCTAAGATAGCTTGTTAGGCCTATTTTGGCTCGAAATTTTCTTTGACAGTGTGGTCAAAGAATGCTTGACATTCCCGAAGGAGGGTATCCTGCGATGGTTCTTCTGTCCAGTCTTTTTTTTAATCATAGCTTTTGCAGTCATGTTTGCTTCGCAAGTGACTACACCCTCACGTAACGATGTAAGCAATGCATTTCGTGCTTTTTCAGCAGACTCCCATGTATCGTGATTAACTCCGAAAGCTTTGAGCGATAACTTCAGAGTGTCTTATAAGAGTTTCCTCTGGCCGTTTACCACAACGCAGCTCACTATAAATAAAATCGTTTAGTGAGCCTGTGATATGGCATGTGTGTTCTGTGACCAGCCTAGCGAATCCGATTATTCATTTGTACGATGTGAATACTGGGCATAGACGCTTCGTTTTCATTTGGGGCAGCTTGTGACACGGTGCTGCCAAGATAGGTGAATTTGTCCACAACACTTAGTCTATGTCCATTCACTTTGATATTCGGCTCGCTGTGATTAATCCCTGGAACTGGCTGGTACATGACTACAGCCTTCTACAGGTATACGAGAAAGGTGAAACGTTGTGTCGTATGTCTGCCTCTGAGGTGGCATATAGTGCGCAGTCGCCAGCAAACAGGAACTCTCTGCCGGTGTCGTTATTAGTTTTGGTTTTAGCTTTCAACCTTCTGAAATTGAACAGCTTTCCATCCATGCATTTTATACCAATTGGAAGGCATATGTCAGCACAGCTGAAACATGAGGTTGAACAGTGTTGGTGCCAGGACACAGCCTTGCTTCACTACATTGTTAACATGAACGGGCTAAGATAATTCACCATTTTCCTAGACTATTGCCCGCACACCATCATGAATTAACCGCACTATTTGGACAAACTTATTGATTGATTTAGGAACCGACATCACAGCATTCGGGGCATTCCCATTAGCGCTCCGTCCCCATCTTCAGCAGCCTGCGAAGAGTTCCAACACCAATAGTACCAGTAGCAATCTGATTATGTGTCCGTCTCGCCTTTCCTTTGAGCGTCGAGCGTCGGCCAGATCCCCTCGTCACTCCTCGCTGTCTCATTCTTGCCAGACCATGGTGATCCATTTGCTCCTCCGAGGTGTAGACGTGCTCCCATAAAGCCGCAACCACGTCTGCCTTGTCATGCATCAATATTCCACCAAGTTTTGCAGAGCCAGCCAATCTGTCCGCCTGTTCATTCCCCAGCACACCGGCATGCCCCGGAGAAAAGATCCAGGCGATGCTTGCCACACGTTACCTCCGAAGCGAAGCAAGCCACTCTACCCGAAGATCGCCTGTCCTCACCCTTCTCAGCATGCTTTCTGGGTCAGTTACAATCTCGATGTGTGTGTGTGTGTGTGTGTGTGTGTGTGTATATCGTATTCTCCATCCAGCGGAAAGCTGCACTGACGGCCTCCACCTCCATTCTCAAGCTAGATGTTGTGGTATCATATGCCAGGTCTCCTGCACCAAACGACGACCATTAGCTTTTGCTAAGAACCCCCAGGCACTTCTACTAAGTCTCATCATCGACCCATCTGAGAAGATAATCACATCACCCGAGCGAGCATTATCCTGAATTAGTTGCTGGATTTCCATTTCCGTGGGCCCTGATGGTCACTCCCTGCACTCCCGGCTCAATGTGATTATAACTCTGCACAAGTCTGACTGCTCCGCTGGCACTCTGACCCACTCCTCTCCACGTCTAATATTCTCCAAGGGGCACACCTATCTGATCGTATCCTCCGCCTGAGCCATCCATGATTTCCTTCTTATCATTTGCTGACCCGTAACTGTGTTCAGCGCCTCATGCAACGGGTGATCTGTGTCTGCAGCTACTCTGAAGTATGCCTTCGCCTGCATCACCTTGAGCCTACCAGCAACAGTCGGCAGACCAAGGATGTAAAGCATAATACTACTGGGGTGTCTCTGGTGCATCCCAGAATGACCCGCATAGCTTCGTTCTGTATGCGCTCTAATTTCACAGCTGACACTTTGAGACAGTGAGCAGTCCTAGTCCATAATCAATCACTGAGATGATCAAGCGCTGGTATAGTGTGAAAAGCATTCTCTGCTCTGTGTCCATTGCAGCCATAATTTTAAGTGAATTGAGTCTTTTTTTAGACCTTGTCACAACCGTCTCCACATGGTCCTTAAAGGACAGGCTCCTGTGAAATGTGATTCCCATATACTTCAGTTTGTTCTCTCTGTTGACGCTTCTACCATCTATCGCGAAGCTTGGGACATCAGCTCTCACAATCCTGTTGTCCAGAGAGCACCACAAAACAGCCGCCTTTTACGGATGGATGACAGCGCTCATTTCATTGCACCAGTCAATCATTTTGTCTACTGTCTCCTGTAGCTCCTGGGCTGTTTGCCCCCTATCTCTTCCCTGCCTATATGCAAGAATATCATCTGCAAATGTTAGCATCCTTCCAACTCCTGGTGCTTCTAGGTTTGCAATCTTGCTCGTATACACGTTAAAGAGCACCGGTGAGATTGCAGATCCCTGTAGCAGTCCCGGGGTTAAAATATGTGGCTCTGAGGTCCATGCACACAGACGGAGAGCAACCCGACGAGAATGCAGGACGGCTGCTATCCAGTTCACAAACCAGGGATTTACCCCCTTCTCCATCAGTGCGGTCATCAAATTATCATATCTAACTCTATTATATGCATCCTCGAGTTCAAGCGCAGCCGCCGCCATTGTTCCTTATCTACTCTGGAACGCCTCGTAAACGTAAAGGCAAAAGTGGCTGCATTTGAAAAGGCATCTTTTCCTGACCTGTAGCTCCCCAGGCCTCCTGGAAAAAGATTCCCCCGTTCCAAAAACTCTTGCAGCTGGACAGTGACTATCTTCTCTAAAGCCTTCCCAAATGTATTTTGAAGGGTGATGATCCTAAAGCCGCTAAGCTTTAAATGATCCTTGAATAGTTTTGGGAGAGGGATGAGATAGCTGTGCACCCAGTCCTGCGGTACTGATGCTGTCCTAATGCTCTGATTAAAGCAGTCGGTCATCTCCTTCAGTTCTGCATCGCTCAAAGCCTTCATGTGGCCATACCTAACCCCATCGGGCCCTGGTGCCATATCTTTTGTCTTTTTTCAAAATATGTTTAACATCTTCAACCCGTATGATGTCTTCATAATGCATATTATGTATGGTGCCAGATAACTCCTCTCTAACTGCATCCCTGGTGCCCGCATCATTATGATTGGTCTGCTCTAAAAATCTATGGAGATACGACTCCCCTTTCTCTTTGTTGTCACGCGAACACCACCATCTCTGTAAATTGTTCACACTGTCATAGGCCGATCTTTTCTTTGTATGTGTCTGTGCAGTTTCCAGAATTATCGCAGTGTGTCCCAACACCTCCAATCTCTTTCATGAAACATTCCCATTTTGCGTGTTTTGCTCTACAGCACAACGCTTGAAAACCTCCACGTTGTCATTCTTGACATTTTCCGCTGTGTCCACTTCCTCTCGTGAGCTTCGATGTGTCTGTCGCGCTTTCCTTAGCTGCTTCACTGCAGCTCTCTTTGCTTTCAAAGCATTGTCTACTTCTGGGGTCCACCATGGAGGCTGCAAAAAAAGGGAGTTTTAACAGTCCTGTTGCATGCCCCTTGTCTGAGGCGTCTAAGAAGGCTGTCGGTCCACTCATACTGGAAGGTCTTGCGCGCTCTCCCAGCCTAAACTTTCCTGGATTTAGAGATCAGAACTGAACACGGTATGTGATCACTCCTATGGTCATTCAAAATAGTTCACTTTACACCAAGGACAGATGACTGGGAGACAAGTGCCAAGTCAATAGCTGTGTCTCCATCGCCAGGCCTCATTGCCTTTCTAGTCGGCCTACCATCATTTTTGCAGACCACATCGGAGTCCACCATGGCATCCGCAAGGGCAATTCGCTGTCGGTTTTCTCCACTACTGCCCCAATCTCTGTTCCTCGCATTCAAGTCTCCATATATGAGTAGCCTATCACCTGTTAATTCCTCCAATTCCTTAAGCCAGACCCAGTGTTCCTTTCTGACAAAACAGTCCACTTTGGCATATACATTTATGATGTTCCAACTTAAGCCATCAATCTCCATTTATATACCCTGGACCTCTCTTGCGCTGTGATTCCACTAGCTCAAATCAAGTACCACATGCTTCACTCTTTCCTTCACCAACAGACCTTGCCCATGTCTCTTCTGCTCGGTAAGGTTTATATAACTGGCGTACCCAGGGCAATGGTATTTGTCTGTAGTTAGCTCCTGGAGCATGAGGACATCAAAGTCATATATTAGCCTCTCAAATACAGGACCTCTCTGCCTGGCACTACGACAGTTCCAGTATCCCACTATTACATGGTTGGAATCTAGTCTCTCTCTACTTTTCGTCTTGTTCTCCTGGCGCCTGCCCTCCTATGTCTATACCTTCTTCTCACACTATTTCCTCGACTTCTCCTTCTCACTCTCTCTTCGCTAGCCTCTGAAAGATGTGTCAAGAACAGAGCACCTGCTCCGTAGCTCCGGCGACGATTCCCGTGTTTAATTAATTCAATAAGCAAAGCTTGGACATTGCAGGAATTAACCGGTCGACGTAGCATTGCCTGCTAGCTAGGGAACAGGTAGGGGATGTCCCGAAGGGGTCTATACGTCTGGTGCCGCCCCGCACGCCTGTCGGACGTCCAACGTTCACGACCAGTTTACCCATGGCCATCCAGTTCCTCAGCACGCTGGCCCACATTGAACTTGGGGGTTTATATTTGGAGTTTTCCGTCTCCTAGATGGACTGCTGTCCAAAGCTAACGGATTCCACTACCCGAGGGAGGGGTTAGAGCGCCCCTGACTCGCTTAGCAGGCATTTCTCCGAGCATATGAGGTATTTTCTAAGGAACTCAGATCCCACACTGAGATCTCGCCTCGCCCTCTGTGCTCACCGCCAGTTGGTCCGCGGCTGCTTGTTGGATATTCGCACCTAACCTCTATATATAGAGGCCGTTCCACGATCCGCCCCCTGTGGACGCGTTGTGTTGAGGATGGTCGCCCCAGCTTTACCCAGTCCTACAGTCTATAGTCGCTGTCAAGGATCAATCCTACTTACAACCTTAGGAAATCCGACATCTGCCCGTCCGCAGTACAACAAATGTTCGTCATCGATCGGTCAGAAACTGACCCAGAGTAATGGTGGTCGTCAACTGACTTCGACCTTCAGTAAGGTTGGTTGCAGCCCAAATCGTCTCTCCGTCGTGAGATGTGCTGGTTCAGGCCACTACGGTTGCCATTCTGTCCGCATAATCAGTTGCGTGTAGAACAACTTGATTCACAATCACTTTCCGATTGAAACTCATCTCAACGACAGTTTACCACAATGTTAGTAGTGCGTGTCGGATACGTATGTGATTGATGGCTCAACCCCAAAGAGATAAAGGAGGTAAAATCCTTTTTCCAAATGTGATCCTGCCCGTTTAATTAATTTAGTTGAACTGACTCAATTGTTTGAGACCAGAAATAGAGTTTTAGAGAACCAAGGAATACCTTCTGGAAATAACTGAAAAAGTTGTATTCACTTTTATACCCAATTTATCCCTTAAGTGGTTCCTTGCCCTCTCCTCTACCAACTACTTAATTCTATCTAGGGTAATTTAAAACAGTTTGACTATGACAAGTAAAATACAATCAATATATGACATGACCTCAGTTTTTATGATTTAATAAACACAAATATGGATTTTGTAAATTGCATTCAAAATTACAATTTCCTGTCATAAAATAAGGACATATACATATGTAGTAAAATATTCAGAATTGATGTGCCAATTATAAGGTAGATATTAACAGTTATATTTTTCCCAGTGGCCTGTAATGCTAATCTTTGACTGGCCTGGATGATCTGGAAAAAAAAACTGTCTACACTTAGGATTCTCCACTTCCACCTTTGGGAATCCCTTTGGCTATCTAATTGCTGTAGTCTTAGTGTTCCAGGGCGTAGTAAAACATAAGTTGACTCTTGGTTTTCCTTTGGTTTGGCGGGTAATTGTTTAAATAAAGATTACCTCTCCTATGAGACAAATGGAATGGTTGCAGGTGGATAAGGTTCTGCGCTACTCTATCAAGGGCATCACTCAACAATGTGCTCACTCAACAGGTGCTGCATTCAATCTTCACCAAGTCAGGTCTGGATTGACATGAATAAGACCACTACCTGAAATTCCATCAATCACATAATTCTAATAATATCATAAATATGACATTAGAATTTACATGTAAAAACCTAAGAACATGACCAGTGAAAACAATAAAAATGAATCCTGTTCTTAGAGAAAATAAACAGAGAAGAAAGATAGTCATGGTGTTCTCCGTTAGTTATCACCAACATAGTTGTTTGCTCTCACTCCAATCTTCCACTATCAGGGGTTCAAGGTTTTAACTAGCAGGTGTGCAGTTTCATCTTCACCTATGCCTGTCGTCAGGTCTATAGAAGTAATACCTTGAGTGATTGGGAATTTGACAATTATGTTGACTATTCCCTTCTGTATCTAGTTTTGTTCTCTACTTCATCTTTTCCTATTCAAGAAAAAGGGTCTCATACATTAAGGGCTTTTAAAAATCAGTTCCCATTTCCATGAGTATTTGCTTATAATCAAGATAAGTACATTCTGGTATTATTCTTGTATAGCATTCAGGTGTATTCTTCTTCATTAAATGCTTCAAGTGAGAAGATTTCTTCCATTCCCATGGATGTAATATTGATTATTATCACCATCATCATCATGGGTTTTATAATCATTGTAATTACAATCATTATCATTATTTTCATAATTATTACATTGTCATTACAATCAGTATCATTATTATTATTATTATTATTATCATCATAATTATTACATTGTCATTACAATCATCATCATTATTATCATGCTTATGACATTATAAATCATTACATTATTCTAACATTAACATCATAATCATTGTAGTACATTATTATCATTACACTACACTAGACCATATGTGTTAACATGAACTACAAAGTGGGATTTTGCTTAAATTACAAACACAGATGCTGGTGCTATGCGTAATGTATGATATGGTTTGTGTCGTGCTTAGCGCACAAAACTAGATGATATGAATATGAATGATATTTTATACAAAGTGGTGTTATGCGCCGGAGTGTACTAAATTATTTTTTAGTGTATGGGTTACACCGAAGAATTTCTCTGGTGATAGGCATGGCATTCCACATCAATGTTGCCGGCTATCATGAGATTAACTGTTGGCTTATACTCCCTCTCTCTCAGCATTAACTTCACTCACTCACTCAATTTCCTCATGCATCAGTCAACATATCCATCTGTGCATGTGAGGTCACTTCACTCTCTCAGACATCATTCATATGTATGGATGATCATATAGGAATCTTTCATCACACACCCTTCATACTGTCATGTAAAGTGGGTACTTACGTGATTTCCAAATGACAACATAACATGTTTACATCATTGGCATCACAATGAGATCTCACCCATTGATCAGACAATCATATCTGTATGGATGACAATCATGCATATGTAGGTGCTTTATCCCTGATAAATTCTCAGGTTCAATAACAATGATATTACAATTAAATCTCATTCTTCAACCTAACTAATACTATTTCATGGATATTTAGCAGGCATGCTGATGCGGTTTATGAAATGATACATTCACATCTGTTTAACAATGATGAAATCACACATGAATCCTCACAGACATGCTATCAGCAATGCCATAGTGATCATTGTGATCATTAGACACACTTAGGCAATTCACCCAGGATTTAGCAACATGGAATCCAGGAGTTATCACATGTTCTCATAAAATACATACAATTTAGATGATATTTCCAATTCACATTCAGGCATTATGAATTAAAATACTTCTTGCATGGCGGTTGGTTATGCACTATTATGAGGCACAAATATTATTATTGCCCATGGTTAACAGCCATGTCTATATATTTGCCTTACCCCATGTGGGCTGTACCATCACACAAATTATGATACCTGTAGAACTCTGGTTGGTTCTCATGTGTTCATGAATTTAAAAAAAAAAACTATTTGTTTGTCCATGTTCTCATGTAAAAAAATTAATTTACTGACTACTTACACATTACCCTAGTTTGACTTACCAGAGTTTACACATTTACAATAGTTTCCTTACGTCTTAAGTTACTCTAAATCATTGTAGATTGAGTTGCTTAAGAAATAATATTTACAACATGTGTCTAATGCTTTATACATTAACTAAGTTGTTTAGCTGGGAGAAAATAAAAACTGTAGTTTTCTCCTATTGTACAGTTTATCTTGTGACTATGATAACTGAGTATTGTCAGAGTGCTGGGAGAGACAGAGACAGAACTAGAATAGACGTAGATACAAGTAGGACAAGGATAGAGGAAAGTAAAGGACAGAGACAGGACATGATAGGGACACCATACAAGAGTATACATAAAGAAAGACAGTGGAAGGAGGTAGTACTCCAAACCAGTATTAGGACCAGATCTAGACAGGACACGCACGTGTCATAGCTAGGACATAATTAGGACATGACGGGATTCACTCCCGTAATAAGACAGAATAACGTAAGTGTAACAAGCTACGTGGAGGGTCCCAAATAACTATGTAACAATATTTCAAAATGATTCTTTCGCCCTGGCTGGGATAGGTCTTTGCTTGCCAACCCTCCTCCGTTCCCCGGACTCACTGTCACTCTCTCTTACGACCTCGGGACCTATTCCCTTTCTGGCTGATCCATATATAACACGGTGATCGTTGGAATAAATTAAAACGTGATTTATTAACCTAATAAAGAACAGCACAGGAAAACATTAAGGCAGTAAAACAGATAGTTCTAAACAGACAAAACCGGGACACAGAGTTCATTTCAGACACAGAGCATCATGGCTTTACATCATAGACCAAGCTGTAGTCAAGGTCCGTTTTGTCCACATATCGCTCACCAAATCATAAGTCCTCCTTGCTTTCCCTCCCGGTACGTTTGGCTAACAACGGTTCTCCGTGGAACCAGATTAATGTTCGTGGGAAAATATCCTGTGATCCCTGGTCACAATGCTAAGTAAAAGTCCTTACAAAAGGAAATAGTTCCTGAGTGGGAATTGGGTAGGTATCCTTCACTGTCTCAGACAAGGATGTATGGGTCTGATATTTAGGTGGGGTTCAGTCCAGAATACAAACTGACTCGATCTTAGCGTATCGAGATGACTGGCGAGGTGTTGGAAAGACTGAGGGTCATTCTTTCGGGCTAGCTGTGGCTCTATCTGGTAGAGATCATACCCTTAGACCTGGCATGACCTAAAACTTGACATGGCCTCGTCTTCAACATACTTTCTGCGTATAGCCCTGTCGAGACCTTCAGCTCTGTTCCTACTTTCAAAAAGGAAGGACCCTGTAAAGGATAAACAGTTGTGAGAGTCTCCAGCCTAAACTTCTGGTACAGCCGACATGGAGACTCCTAATGGTCTCAGCACATCAGCTGCTATCAACAAAATATATAATATTAATAGATATATATTTCTTTACCCGACCTGCGTGAATTAGCCTGACCTGACAAGAGGTCCTGAATTGGCGGCGTCTTTTCTAGACTAGGCCTTTAGCTTGACGAAGTCTTGTCGTTTGACCCTAGGTACTTTTTGCCTACAAGACTCACTCTCCACACTCATACAAAGCCTTTATTATTAATGGGCACATTCGTTTCCCGGCCCCTCTCTCACTGGCAAACCCTCTCTTTCACACGGCAAAGCTCTTATTGTGTTGTGTGAATATTCAAAGAAGTGTTGTTCCCCATTCCCAGCAAGAATAGGAAAGAAGATACTACCCCTTCCGGCCGCTGCTCTTGTCTGAGCTGTCGTCGCAATGTACTGGCAGTGCCTCACCTTACCCGTAGAACTCGATGATCGTATCGACCAGGGACTATTCAGTTCACCTGGCCACCCCATCGGCGGTAAGACGCAAGAGATAGCAGAGTGGACCCCCTCTTCTGTCTCAAGAAGATAGATCATAGATTGGTGGAACCCATCCCCACGGAGCCCTTCCCTCCTTCCGGCATACTGTAGCTATCCAATGATTATATTCAAATGAAAGATGACACTAAGTAGAGGTAAAGCCGTAGGAAGAAAGATAACACTCGTCTATCGGCTGCCAAGAACAAGCGAATTCATTTAGGAAATATTTATTGTTCAGATTTGTTCCCTTGCCATGCCAAGATCAAGACGCTTAGCCAGATTGGCTAACGGTCACCCCCTCCCAATATGGCAAGACTGCCGTTTCGCCAATTCATCTCAGTAGTCGAGACAATAAAGATTTATAAGTGCAGGACTAATTACAACCTAAGATTACCTTTCATACACCAGCAGTATGCTGCACTTAAAATGTCCCAATCTTCAACTTGACATCTTGACATTATGTAGTGGGTAACGGTGGGTCTAGAAACGGACATGAATTCTCCCCCCGATGTTGAACCCGTGTGTATTTGGTGCAAGACGCCCTAGCGGGTTTTCCCCAAAGAAAAGATATATATCTAATTATTCTATTACCAAGATCGTGTTGTTAAAGTATCCCAGAGAACTATCTTCCATAGTGATTGAGCGAATAAGAGAACTGAGGGTTCCCGAAAGCTGTTTCCCCCTGTTTACCCAAACCCAAAGAAGGCCTGAGGACATGGGCCACTGACGTTTTGTCACATAGGCCCCATCTTAAGAAAGTCGAACCCTACGAACTTTCTACTGCCAGAGGTTCTGTTCGAATGGCCCCACCCTCACATTCAACCATAGGATGCCGTGATAGAAAATCCGCTCCCACATGCTCCCTTCCGGTGATGTATTCGACCGTGAACTGATACGGTTGTAGGAGCAATGACCATCTCATTAACCTCGCGTTCAGTTTCTTAGAAGTTGCCAAAACCGTCAGAGGCTGATGGTCGGATTGTACCTTGAACGGTACTCCATACAGATAAGGTTGAAATTTCTGTACCGCCCACACTAGAGCTAGACATTCCCGTTCGACGGTGGAGTAATTTCGTTCCGCGGGTAACAGTTTTCTACTGGCATACGCCACCGGACATAGCACCGAAGCATCATCTCGCCATTCCTGCAACAGAGTTGCCCCAATCCCTATGTTACTCGCGTCGGTTCTTAGAACAAACGTTTTCTCCATATTTGGGAGTTGCAGGACTGGCCTATCCACCAAAGCCTGTTTCAGCTTTCCATAAGCTTCTTCACAGCTCGGGGTCCAGACTATAGGATCTGGCGATCCTTTCTTCAGGGTTTCTGTTAACGGCGCCCCAATTTCGTTGAACCTCGGAATAAATTTCTGGTAAAACCCACACAGAGACAAGAAAGACCTAACATCCTTTTTGGACTTAGGACGGGGTGCGAGTCTGACCTTCTCAATATTCTTTTCTTCCGGTACCAGTCCCCCTGGGGTAATAGTATGTCCCAGAAATTCCAAGGATTGATAGCCAATCATGCATTTGGCTGGACGGGCGGTTAACCCTTCCTCTTTTAACCTTGTGAACATCTGTCCCAAGGACTTCAGGTGATCTTTCAGATTGTCAGACGCGATGAGAATATCATCCATAAACGAGACGACAGAGGGATCCTTTAAAGGCTCTAATAACATTCTCATTATGCGGGTGAACACACTGGGCGCATTGCTCAGCCCAAATGGCATCACCTTGAATTCGTAGTGCCCGCTCGGAGTACTGAAGGCGAGCAATGGGCGACCCTCGGGCTTCACAGGAATCTGATAATATCCCAGGCTTAGATCAATCTTTGAAAAGTACTTTGCCTTATTTAGTCTGGCAAACAGTTGATTTGTGTTCGGTAACGGTTCAACTTGGAATGTCGTACAACTGTTTAAATGCCTATAATCAATACATAGGCGGTGCTCCCCACTGAGCTTCCTCAACAAGACAACCCCGGCATTATAAGGAGAAGTCGAAGGAGTGATGATGTCATCGTCCAGAAGTTTCTGGATTTCGGCTTCCAGGGCCTTTTCTTTCGAAAAGGGCACTGGATATATTTTTTGGCGAACGGGGTCTTGGGTAGTCAGAGTCATATCAAACTCGACCAACCCTGTCCGTCCTGGCCGATCGGTAAGAATCTGCTGATGGGACTCCAACAAACGGATGACCAGGTCTGTTTCTTCAGCCGACAGATCAGGATTTATATGTACATCCCTATAGGTTTCCACAGGGTGTAAAGGATACTCCCTATCCGCGTCTTCGCCCGATTCAGTTTCCATCGCGACCGCCATAGTCATGAGTGGAAGAGAAGTACCATCAGATCGTTCTTCATACTTTTTGTGGAGGTTAATGTGGAAAATTTTGGATTTCCCCTGATCCGGATGGCATAGTTGGTGCGGGACACAACCCTTTCCACCGGGAAAGGCCCCTGCCAACCAATCTCGAGTTTATTGGAACCTACTGGAAGCAACAACAGAACCCGATCCCCCACTTTAAGAGACCTATCTTTCGTCCTTCTATTGTAGTAGGCCGCGTGTCTCTTTCTGGCCGCCCTCAGATTCTGAGCTGCCAAATCCCAACCCGTCTGGAGTTTCTTCTTTAACTCTTCGACGTATTTATATGAGGACACAACTTCTTCGGAAGTTTCTTCCTCTGTCCAACATCTCAATAGGGCTTCTAAGGGACCCTTGATTGGTCTCCCGAATAGTAGAGTGGCTGGTGGCAAACCGGTCGACCCATGGGGAACCTCCCGATAGGTGAACAAGGCGGCTGGGATATACTCATCCCATCTATCTGGTTTCTCTTGAGCCAGCTTCCGAAGCATGGTCATCAAGGTACCATTAAACCTCTCTACTTGCCCATTCGACTGAGGGTGGTATGGGCTTGTGTGAATGTGGTTAGTCTGGAAGATACGAAAGACTTCCTCCATTAGCTTACCATAGAACTGAGACCCATTGTCCGTTAGGATCTGGTTCGGAAATCCCAACCGAGTAAAGGTCTCCATCAGTGCATCAGCAACTCGCTTAGAGTCGATTGTGGCCAACGGTATCGCCTCACCCCACATGGAACAGCAATCCACCATCGTAAGAATATACATATTCCTCTTCCAATTCCAGGAAGAGGACCAACAAGATCGATGGCAACTCTCTCGAAAGGAGAGTTCATAATGGGCATGTCTCCCAAGATTACTGGAGCCGTCCAGAGTTTTGGTGCCACACGCTGGCACTCTGGGCACGACTTGACGTACCGACGCACGTCTCCAGTCATCCCTGGCCAGTAGTAATGGCAGGAAATGCGCTGGAGTGTTGCCCCGACACCCATATGTCCACTTGTCACATAATGGTCCAACATGATTTAACCAGTGATGAGAATAAAGGGCGATCTGAATTATCGGATGTTCGAGGCCAAAGGTTTTTTCAACTAATCCTGGAAATGTAACTGCACGTGTTTACATCTGGTCGACGGATCGGGAACACTCAGTGGTGAGGGAGACGGGTCCCGGCATCGCTTTGACAGTTTGTCAACATTTGAATACAGATGGAACCCGTGGGATCATGGTGGCAATCGGATGTCGACCATCACATGTCGGGCAAAATTAACAGTTGCAGATGTGTAGGGAAAGTGAGTGCGCTGAATCATACATCGCTTTGACAGTTCATAAACAAGTTGGATTGAGAGCGGAAGTACTCAGCACGGAAGATAACAGTACATCTGTCAATTTATAGTTTCCGGAACATCAAGAAGATTGGCAGCTTGTTGGGGAAAACTGTTGTTGGGATCATACAGTAACTCGTTAGTTTGTTGGGGGAGTCAAAACAAGTGATGACAACTTTGACAGTGACTAGGCAAGGGAAAATCGATTCTTGACAATGGTTGATTGCCCAAATAACACCTGCAGGACAACAACCACGTCACGTGACCAATTTTAGAGGTGTGGCCAAAAACCATGATTGGAGATGGGCAGTTGAACTCAAACCTTGGATTTTAGCAGACGTGCTTCGGCACTGTGGTTCTGATGGGAAAATGTCTACCGTGTGCGAATTAGTGATTTAATTTTACACGTGCCTGTCATGGCAAGAGTTGATGTAATTTGATCTAACTGCAGTGTTGCCTAAGGTAGAACCGATTATAATTAGTTCTAATTAATATAGGCTGTAGCCTTGTTAAAACTAAAGTGTGATGATTAGCACTGTTAGTGGAAAACTAGCTAGAGTGGGGAAATGATACTTGGCTCTGTTAGTTGAAAATAGATTAGTGAAGTGTGTATAAGCTTTACTAGTTGAGAATTAAGTAATGAGGGATAATTGGGATATTCCCGTAGTGTCCTTGGTGGGCGGGGTTCCGCATTCTGTTTGTTGAATTTTTTTTTCTTGTCTTGGCCTGATGATAACATATGTGTTCAGTCATCTGTCCATGACAGAGTAGGTTCATTATATTTTCTGAGCGATGCCGATGGCCCACGATCATCTAATAGAGATCAGTGACGGGGAGGCTATCACCGGTTATATGATTTATGTTACAGGTTTCCTCTGGTTGGAATGAAGAACACGGAACACAGGAAAAATACGATCCCGGATAAAGTTTGGCGCAGGAAGATTGGCCAGCAACATTACAACAGAGCTTATGCTAGAGGAAGATGATCAACATTGCTCAGTGGAGCTAAATGGTATATGTATCCTACAGGATAAATACCGAATGAGTTTAGGTCACACCAGTGTTAACACACCAGTAGTGATGGATATTCAGTTCACTTATGACTAGAACAAAAATAAAGGACTCTATTGGAGTATAGACAATAACTGTTTAATAGTGAGAACTAGTGAACATTTATCAAGAGACAAAAAGTCTTGTTCATAGGACAGTGTTCCAGGTTTGTTTCACCGCGCCGGAATTATGAAGCCGGAGTTTCTATAAACTGTTAGGAACAGTTGTGTTAGGAACAATAACAGTCTTTTCCACGGATTATATATTTACATGGGATTCAGATCTCATGGTAAACAGAGTTCCTGGAGGAGGACATGTCTGGAGAGAAGGACACGACTTCGGTGAGGTCCCTTGTGATGAGTCTTGTGATGTCGTGTGATCCTTGCCATGATGTGTACACTATGATCCTGAACTTTGAGGGCTGACACATACATTTATGTTACAAGACACGACACACATTTTCTTCGCATACACGTCTCATATACGTTACACTTTTCTTTTAATAAATTAATCTTTATTAATTTTTAGAAGCAAGAGTTGTTGAGTATGTTGCGTTGGGGAAGTATGAGAGGGGGCATAGTACGACAGTGAGAGAGTGATAGGAATGTGTCCACGGACTGATGGAGTGTGTTGGACGGAAGCTGGTGGATTCTCCAGGATATTGATAAGGAAAAAAAATATTATAATGTGGGTGTTGACTCTCTTCACTCCAGGGACGACACTTTAAAGGAGGACACGACACCACTGAATGAAATGGTGTGTCCCATATGAAGAAGCTGTTCCCGATAGGCCTTAGGAACTATCAGCTGGCCATGCTGGCGTTCCTCTACTCCGGCTCTCCGGTACAGTAACCGATTCTTCATATAATACTGCCCCCGTCTTGGTGGGTCAAAACTTTTTGGCAACTGGTTGAAGCAAGGTTGCAAAGTAGCATCCTGGCTTTGAGCAGCTCGTAACTCCCCAGGCAAGGGATTCACGATCAAGGCCGGCGTCTGCTCATCTCCCGATTGAGATCTGGTTTGCATTGCCCCTACGTACATAGGTTCTGTTGGGATCCCTAGAAAGACGTAGCGACAACCCAAGATCATTGGGAAGATTGGATCGAGCAGAACGGCTGCCTGTATAGTGCCGGTAACATATTTCGATTTGATGTCCACCTTCGCAATTGGAAGAGACATCGCTACCGCACTCTTGGTCGCCAGTTTGAATCTCAATAGACTCCCCGGTTAGCTGCTCTGGGCTCACTAAGTGTGAGGAAATTACGGCCTCGAACTGTAGACCGGTATCATAGAGACACTCGACTGGTTGTCCGTTCACAAGTATCGTCTCTACTACTGGTGGTTTCTCTGAATCTTTGTTCTCAAGCCCCCTCCCGTCTACCTCCCTGTTAGACCCTTCCCTGGTTTCTACAAGACAGGCAGCATAGTGAGAGTCTTTCTGTTTGCGCCTGCAATCGGCCGTATTGTGTGTGGGAGATTTGCAGTAGGCGCACCACTTTTCACTCCACTTTCTTTTAGGAGATCCAGGTGGACTCTTACCAGAGGGTTTCTTAATTGGAACTTTATCGAAAGGATCCTCCTTCTTGGTGTGAGCTGTTTTAGGTTTCTTCTTCTTTCCAGACCATGTGTCTGGTGGTCGGGGATTGGGTTGTGACAGTTCCCCATTATCCCCATGAGCTAGCACATACTTTTCCGCTAATGTGTTGACTACGTCTAACCTTTCTGCCCCGTTTTCAAGCAAGAAAGTTTGCAATGGCTTAGGCATCATCCTCTTCATTTGGTCCACGACCACTAATTCTTCTAAACTTTCATAGTCGTTAGCAAATCCAGCTAATGACATCCACTTCAAAAGGTAAGACTTAAGTCTAACGCTGTAAGCTGCGAACATCTCCCCTGGCTCTCTCTTCGACTTTCTGAACTGCTGTCGGTATGTATGGGCTGTCATCTGGAACCTTTTCAATAATGCTTTTTCCAGAGCCTCATAGTCATTCTCCATACCAGGTGGCAACCTTGAGTAGACCTCGTACGCGGTCCCCCTCTGGCCCTGTGAGAGTTTCAAGTTCCATTTCCCACGTTCCAATCCCATAGCCAAAGCCATCGACTGAAATCTGTGAAGATACTGGTCGATCTTATCTTTGTGTTCATTGAACGGGAGCAATGGGAACTTCATTGCCTGGTATGGACCGCCACTAGAAGTTGTTGAGTCACGGAGAACTGCGCCTCCCACTGCACCCTCGCTTTCCTTGGCAGTTTGAGCTTTCAGCTCCAACTCCCTCATAAGGAACTCATGGTCTCTGACTGCCTGCTCGGCCTCCATCTTCCTAGCCTCAGCCTCAGCCTCAGCCTCAATTTTCTTAGCTTCGCGCACAGCTTGTCTGAAGTCTCTTTCAACTTCCTGAACATATTTCTGTAACTCCGCCCCATCATAACCCATTTCACGCCCTGTAGCCTGTACTTCAGCAACATTAAATTTTGCTGATGCCATCTTAAACTCAGAGAGTAAGTGAATAGGTAAATGTATATTAAATTTCAATCTCAAGTACACAACTGGTTATATTATACGACCACAACACGTCGTATGTCGGTCAGTCTGTGTCAGGAAGAGTATAGACAATAGCCACGTACGGTAGGCAGAACCTATTGATAGTAGACAAGAATGTCTGTCCCCTATCAGTATATCAGCCAGAACTCCACCAGGATTTCAAATATCCCGCGACGTGCCCCCAGAAATTGTAACAAGCTACGTGGAGGGTCCCAAATAACTATGTAACAATATTTCAAAATGATTTTTTCGCCCTGGCTGGGATAGGTCTTTGCTTGCCAACCCTCCTCCGTTCCCCGGACTCACTGTCACTCTCTCTTACGACCTCGGGACCTATTCCCTGATGTATCTTTCTGGCTGATCCATATATAACACGGTGATCGTTGGAATAAACTAAAACGTGATTTATTAACCTAATAAAGAACAGCACAGGAAAACATTAAGGCAGTAAAACAGATAGTTCTAAACAGACAAAACCGAGACACAGAGTTCATTTCAGACACAGAGCATCATGGCTTTACATCATAGACCAAGCTGTAGTCAAGGTCCGTTCTGTCCACATATCGCTCACCAAATCATAAGTCCTCCTTGCTTTCCCTCCCGGTACGTTTGGCTAACAACGGTTCTCCGTGGAACCAGATTAATGTTCGTGGGAAAATAACCTGTGATCCCTGGTCACAATGCTAAGTAAAAGTCCTTACAAAAGGAAATAGTTCCTGAGCGGGAATTGGGTAGGTATCCTTCACTGTCTCAGACAAGGATGGGTGGGTCTGATATTTAGGTGGGGTTCAGTCCAGAATACAAACTGACTCGATCTTAGCGTATCGAGATGACTGGCGAGGTATTGGAAAGACTGAGGGTCATTCTTTCGGGCTAGCTGTGGCTCTATCTGGTAGAGATCATACCCTTAGACTTGGCATGGCCTAAAACTTGACATGGCCTCGTCTTCAACATACTTTCTGCGTATAGCCCTGTCGAGACCTTCAGCTCTGTTCCTACTTTCCAAAAGGAAGGACCCTGTAAAGGATAAACAGTTGTGAGAGTCTCCAGCCTAAACTTCTGGTACAGCCGACATGGAGACTCCTAATGGTCTCAGCACATCAGCTGCTATCAACAAAATATATAATATTAATAGATATATATTTCTTTACCCGACCTGCGTGAATTAGCCTGACCTGACAAGAGGTCCTGAATTGGCGGCGTCTTTTCTAGACTAGGCCTTTAGCTTGACGAAGTCTTGTCGTTTGACCCTAGGTACTTTTTGCCTACAAGACTCACTCTCCACACTCATACCAAGCCTTTATTATTATTGGGCACATTCGTTTCCCGGCCTCTCTCTCACTGGCAAACCCTCTCTTTCACACGACAAAGCTCTTATTGTGTTGTGTGGATATTCAAAGAAGTGTTGTTCCCCATTCCCAGCAAGAATAGGAAAGAAGATACTACCCCTTCCGGCCGCTGCTCTTGTCTGAGCTGTCGTCGCAATGTACTGGCCGTGCCTCACCTTACCCGTAGAACTCGATGATCGTATCGACCAGGGACTATTCAGTTCACCTGGCCACCCCATCGGCGGTAAGACGCAAGAGATAGCACAGTGGACCCCCTCTTCCCTATCAAGAAGATAGATCATAGATTGGTGGACGCCATCCCCACGGAGCCCTTCCCTCCTTCCGCATACTGTAGCTATCCAATGATTATATTCAAATGAAAGATGACACTAAGTAGAGGTAAAGCCGTAGGAAGAAAGATAGCACTCGTCTATCGGCTGCCAAGAACAAGCGATATCATTTAGGAAATATTTATTGTTCAGATTTGTTCCCTTGCCATGCCAAGATCAAGACGCTTAGCCAGATTGGCTAACGGTCACTCCCTCCCAATATGGCAAGACTGCCGTTTCGCCAATTCATCTCAGAAGTCGAGACAATAAAGATTTATAAGTGCAGGACTAATTACAACCTAAGATCACCTTTCATACACCAGCAGTATGCTGCACTTAAAATGTCCCAATCTTCAACTTGACATCTTGACATTATGCAGTGGGTAACGGTGGGTCTAGAAACGGACATGAATTCTCCCCCCGATGTTGAACCCGTGTGTATTTGGTGCAAGACGCCCTAGCGGGTTTTCCCCAAAGAAAAGATATATATCTAATTATTCTATTACCAAGATCGTGTTGTTAAAGTATCCCAGAGAACTATCTTCCATAGTGATTGAGCGAATAAGAGAACTGAGGGTTCCCGAAAGCTGTTTCCCCCTGTTTACCCAAACCCAAAGAAGGCCTGAGGACATGGGCCACTGACGTTTTGTTACAGTAAGCACGGGGATTACCCTTAAACAGACTGAACTCTAGTATAGCGGTAGGACGAGCACTGGACAACTGGACAAGCGTGGTAAGTGTGCCAGCACGCAGTACAGCTAACCGCACGAGAGAAGGGGACGAGAAACTGGACTAGAGAGGTGAATTGAGTCAGACGGAGACTGACAGTCGGTGTGACAAGACCTCGGTGTTTTTCCCTTATGGTGTAGAGTTTAGAGGAAGCATAGTTACATTTATTCTATGATAGTCTATTACAATTGAGTCTGATTGTTAACTGTGTTTGCTCAGAGAGCGAGATGATGTATAAGATAGAATTAAATACACCCAGTCATCAGACAGGAGATAAACATAATACACCCACACCAGACAGTAGTCAGACAGAAAACGAACATAACGCACCTGCACCGTCCAATCAAACAGAAAACGCATTCAGTGCAACCACAATACAGGATCAAACACAACACAACAATATAGAACAACCAGAACCAACAATAGAAGTGACAACAACAAGAGACAGCATACAAAGAAAACCGAAACTTACGATCAAAATAGATGCACATACAACTGACTGGACAAAATACTTTCAAAAACTTAGACAAGTCTTCGATAGAATAAGAATATTTGGACTTATAGTAAAACCCACCAAAGTTGAATTGGGCTTGGAGAAAATAGACTTCTTAGGCCATACGACATCTAAAGGACATTTAGAAACAGACAGCAAAATTGTGACAAAAATATTAAATCTTACGATACCAGTAACCAAGAAACAAGTCAGGAGTTTGCTTGGAATGGTGAATTATTATAACAAATTCATTCCCAATCTAGCGGAAAATACCAGTGTCTTTTCTAATTTATTGAAAAAGACTGTAAAGATCGATGTAAAAGATGTCACTCTAATTAATGCTCTATCAAAACTTTAATTTTTGTACAGCAATGTATCAATACTCCGCTTGCCTAAACCGCACTTACAATACTTTCTTAGAACGGATGCCAGCACAGTCTCGATCGCAGGCGTCCTAGGCCAGAAGTACAACGACATCCTCCACCCAATATTGTACGTAAGTCGTAAAATTACTCCTACTGAGTCCAGATACGGAGTTTCAGAATTTGGAAGCACTATCGATTGTGTACTGTGTCCAAAAACTCCACCGATTCTTGGCAGGGACACACTTTCTCATAGAGACTGACAACTCACCGCTCACTGTCATGGAAATAGGTGTCCACAAAAACAACAGAATATACAGGTGGTCCCTGGTACTTCAAAATTACTCATTTACTGTCAAACACATCAGTGGCAAGAGTAAATTACTAGCTGACGTTTTAAGTAAGCCAACAAACTTTAATGTGCCTGAACTACCAACAGAAATCGACAGGGCTTCGTCATTAACTATATTACCAATAGAAATCAACACAACTTCGTCAGTAACTACGTTACCAATAGGAGTCGACACAGCTCGGTCATTACATGTACTATGTGTCAACATCGTGTAAGAAAGGGTAAGCATGTGACGGCCAAAGTGCAACGGTCATTATTGGCTTCAAGACCAGGTGAGTGTGATAATGCAAATAAAGGTGCTAAAACAATATACCTAGAACCGAACCAGAAAGTTCTACTGTTGCTACCAGACAAACGTAATTTGTTACTAACATCTTGGCAAGGGCCATTCAACGTCGAACGTAAAATATCAGATGTCGACTATGAAATATCGATAAAGGGAAAATTAAAGATATTTCATATCAACATGCTGAAACCATATGTCTCACGACAAGTACTACCGACAGACGAACAAAATGCACCCACACCAGTGAATCGGACGACAGACGTACAAAACGCAACTACACTAGGTAGGGCGACACACGACAGCGACATCGCAAACACACAGTACTGAACCAGACAGATGACGACGAATTAGAATTACCAGTCCCTACGGTAGACACGACTGGGACCATCGACAGCATACGGATAGAAACCAAACTTACGGACGAGCAGCGACGACAGATGATAGATCTAGTGACAGAATACAAGGACATTTTCTCCGACATCCCAGGAAAGACAGACAGAATACAGCATTCCATCAATCTGAATGATAACACCCCTATCAAATGTCGACCTTATTCCATCCCTCTAAATTATAGGGCAAATCTCGACAAGGAAATACTATCTCTTGAGTCGAGTGGAATAATTCGAAGATCACAGTCAGAATATTCCTTTCCTATCGTTCTTGTCACTAAAAAGGACTCAACTATTCGCCTCTGTGTCGATTTTCGACGTCTAAACAGAGTGACAAAGATCGATGCTGAAACAATCCCAGCATGCGAAGATTTGATCCTGGATATGTCTACATCTCGTATATTTTCCAAACTCGACCTCACTCGAGGTTACTGGCAAGTTCCGATGGAAGAAAATTCAATTCCTTTGACAGCTTTTTCTACACCTCTAGGGCTATATGAGTGGCGCTTTCTCCCTTTTGGCCTTCGCAATGCTCCTGCCACTTTTGTACGTCTTACTAGGGATCTTCTCCACGGGGTGACCAATACGTCTACATATATAGATGACATATGTGTTCATACGGAAGACTGGACGTCACACCTACTGAAACTTCGACATGTCTTCGACAGGCTACGATTATTCGGTCTTACCGTCAAACCTACTAAGGTAGAACTGGGCATGGAGGAAATTGACTTCCTATGCCATACCATCTGCAGAGGCCAACTCAAAACAGACGAGAAAATAGTCACAAAGATTCTTAATTTGACTATGCCAACGACCAAGAAACAGGTCCGAAGTCTACTTGGTCTTGTAAACTATTATAGTAAATTCATTCCCAATCTGGCGGAAATCACCAGTGTTTTTTTCAATTTTGAAAGCTTCGGCTAAATTAGATGTAAAAGATGCAAAGTTAATTGGCTCATTGTTAAAGTTGAAATATTTATTCAGTGTACCACCTATTTTACGTTTACCCAATCAAAATCTAACCTATTTTCTCCGCACAGACGCAAGTGCGTTTGCCATATCTGGTATATTGGGCCAGTTCTACGACGGGAAGTTCCACCCTGTGATGTTCGTAAGCCGTAAGATCAGCCCTGCTGAATCGAGATACTCAGCATCTGAATTGGAGGGCCTCAGCGTAATCTATTGTTTGAGAAAACTGCATAGGTTTCTGGCAGGTACAGAGTTTGTAATCCAATCCGACAACTCTCCCCTTGCAGTCATGCAGTCTGGTATCCCTGAAAACAACAGGATCTACAGATGGTCCTTAATATTGGCAAACTATGCCGTTACAATCCAACATTTGAAGGGATCATTGAACTCTTTGGCAGACATTTTAAGTAGACCTTCAAATATAGAGGTACCTGAAGTACAGGTGAAGGGCGAAGATTTATCACAGAAACAGTGGCACTGTAGTTATGAATGAAATCAGTGCCGTGTGTGATAAAAACTTACACTTTCAAGTGCGTTAATATCGCCAGTCGACTGAAATGTGCAAGAGAAACAGTGCCGTTATGAGTAAACAGGATCTACAGATGGTCCTTAATATTGGCAAACTATGCCGTTACAATCCAACATTTGAAGGGATCATTGAACTCTTTGGCAGACATTTTAAGTAGACCTACAAATATAGAGGTACCTGAAGTACAGGTGAAGGGCGAAGATTTATCACCAGAAACAGTGGCACTGTAGTTATGAATGAAATCAGTGCCGTGTGTGATAAAAACTTACACTTTCAAGTGCGTTAATATCGCCAGTCGACTGAAATGTGCAAGAGAAACAGTGCCGTTATGAGTAAACAGGATCTACAGATGGTCCTTAATATTGGCAAACTATGCCGTTACAATCCAACATTTGAAGGGATCATTGAACTCTTTGGCAGACATTTTAAGTAGACCTTCAAATATAGAGGTACCTGAAGTACAGGTGAAGGGCGAAGATTTATCACCAGAAACAGTGGCACTGTAGTTATGAATGAAATCAGTGCCGTGTGTGATAAAAACTTACACTTTCAAGTGCGTTAATATCGCCAGTCGACTGAAATGTGCAAGAGAAACAGTGCCGTTATGAGTAAATGAACAGGCACATTAGTTATATTGCTACAGCGCTAACACGTAGATAAGCAATAAGTACATTAAAAGTGTTAGACGTGAACCTACAGAAACTAGTAGGCAACTTTATATATACCACTATCCTGAAAGAAGAGCATATAATACAGTGGTGAAATGAACGATGTTAATACACTAGTCTACAAGGAACAGTGCTCGAACATTACACCGTACAGGAGGACGTTAGTGTAGTTATATATAATTGTGATATGTATAGTACATTTTTTTTTTTTAAACAGTGCGCATAACCTCATTGTGTATATTTATAATTCTAATGCAAATGTTCAATTAAATATATATTATTTATGTTAGTTTATAGGTACAAGTCACTAACAGTTACTTAAAAACCTCATTTAGATTAATACTAACGTTACAAATGCAATTATTAGACATTACTTTATCACATCACCATGTAAACATAATCATTTATATATTAATTTCCTTAATACATCATTTCTAAACTAACCCAATCATTGCAAAATTATTATCATTTCATTTACCTATAATATTATAAGGTAACTAACCCACTTTGCTTAAATGTAGTTAATTAATTAGGTTATTTCCTTTAGGTTAAGTTATGACAGCACACGAAATCACTATAACTTAGTTAGAGTAGTTAGTTTCATATGATCGGTAACAAACCATCATCATAAACGTGTATAATAGTTTGTATAGATATGACGCGTGCAAAGACATAGCACAGTCATATGGCGTGAACACTTGTACGTTTCAGCCAAGTATTTATTGTAAATATGCAATGTTCATTTATGTATTATTATGAACCATATTTTAAAGACGAATGAATGTTTTAACATGAGTATGATAGGAAAGTATTGAACGAAAGATGTATAATAGGAGAGGAGTGAATGAAGACAAAGTAAACATTGAATGAATGAAAGAGAGAGAGAGAGAGAGAGAGAGAGAGAGAGAGAGAGAGAGAGAGAGAGAGAGAGAGAGAGAGAGAGAGAGAGAGAGAGTTAGCGGAATTTTTTTCTCCGCGCAAATCGTCTTATAATGACTTGTCTGTGTCAATCTGTGTAACCAATGTGTTGTTCAGTTTAAGTGTGTAACTGCTATACTTTAGGAATAGTAGTAGTAAATAAGGAAAGTACTTTGAGCATCTTAAAACGAAATTGTGGTCATAAATAAAAGTAACCGACATTTGTAGCCACAATAATCCGATTTACGGCGCTCGAAGTCATACATACATGTAGAATAGGAACACATACACATGTTAGCAAGTTAAGTACATTGTAGTTTAATGAATAACACGCAAACAAACAGGAAAACAAACACATAAAGGTTGCAGTCACTATTTATTTCAAAGAACGGTAACTCGAAACAGGGGACACGATAATTTCTTTTAAAAAAGACCTGAATGTAACATTGAAAATATTTCTTCACAAACGGAAGTTTAAAGGTGAAGAGTAGAACATAGAGCATACGAGTTGGTACTAATATTATAGGGGAACATGAACATTTATGCTCATTTGTTGTTCTCTTAACAGAGACAACTTGTTGCGTTTTGTCATATTGGGCAATTTGAGGACAGGTCGAGACATAAGTCAACGGGTGAAAGTCAAAGGACATAGGGTCAAACGACGGAAGCCAGGACATAAGTCGGAAGACAACGGTTCCAGATCAATACAATTCCCAATAATATAATAGAGGTATATCCAACTATAATGATGTGATGCACTACACAATTAGCCGAGTGAATCAATATAACAGTGTGAAAAGACAGAGAAGAGAATTTGTTCTATCCCCAGAAGAGACACGTAAACTGATGAGATCTTTGACTAAAATTGGACAGCTAATGTTTGGTGACCAATACGTGTTACAGACAGGAGTTAAACGTTTGTAACACTACACGCAGAGGAGAGGAGTGTGTCAAAGATCCCCACAGGAGCTTAGAGAGTTAAGACGGAGCTATACAGAGAACACCAGACAGGAGAGACACAGGCACTATATTTAGCTTGACGACAGGACACACTCGTGTCAACTAATAGGTTATTGAGTGCTGATGAGCGAGGGTTTCCCAAGAGTATAGGAAACTCGCTTCTCGACAAGTAACTGGAGAATACCAGTTACTTGAGTTAACTAACCAAGCGTGCTGGGACTCTACGCACGCAAACTCGCCAGCGCACACGGGACTGAATGTCCGTGGTTCAACACGCAACTACCAGCGTGCGGCAGACTGGGACAAGGGACTGATAGAGAGCAGACGTGTTCGCTAGGAACCTTATATAGTTTATCATCAATAGTGTTGGCTAGGCTTTAGATTCCAATTAGTTAATAGTATCATTGTGTTCACCTCTTACATGCATCTGTGAAACATACCATGTTGTTAATTATCCACGATGTATTCCGCTCGCAGAGCTTGTGTGTAAATAGCTCTAAATAAAAATGTATCCTTTTGTAAACCACACGAGTTATTGATTCGTGTCGTGCAAAAGTAGGGAGTCCTAAAATTACCTGTCGCAAGTAGGTTGTTGACACAGTCAGCGATGAACTCTTTGGCGATAACGTCGTAAACTGTGGGAATAATTATGCTGTTTATCTTTGGCATGCGTCGGGGTAAGCATCTGATTGATAATTCTTACAATGCCGATGTGAATGTCTATGACCTGGAAGTGCGCTTCACTAAATTTGTAGGGGAATATATGGCTGATAAACTAAGTCCGTGGCTACTTCAACAACAACAAGGTGGTTAGCAGAATTTCTATACTTTGACTTCAAACAAAGAAGTTGAATAAAAAAAAAAACAAGTTTAAACCTCAGTATTTCGTTATTCTTGTGAGTGTGAGAGCGTTTCATTGTGGATATATAATACCTATAGTAAACTCCCGTGGATAAATTATGAGAGGGAGTCGACACGTGTAATAGCAAGTGGCCAAATTGTGAGCGTCAATAGGGGAATTTGTGAGGTTAATTGGTCAAGTTGAAATGACGATTAGGATAGCAAATGAGGTAGTTGCTAGGGCAATTCGACAAGATGCGAGAGCAATTGTCTTACTTTGCTATACATGTTTTTCTTCTCATTTTGGTTAATAATTTTGTTCATTTGGCTAACATATTTATTACCGTGGCCAACTTTTTCCTTACTTTACCATACGCATTGCTTAGTTTGGTTGATATTTTATTCGGTTTGATTAATATCTTTCTCAGTTTGGGTAATATATTTTCTTACTTTGGTCGACAAATGTTCCTAATTTTTATAAGTTTGGACGAGCTAATTATTAGTTTGGTTGAAGTATTTCTTGATTGATCGCTATTTTTTTCCCCATTTGGGTAAGACATTTTCCTACTTTTCGTAAGTTTTGACGAGATATTTATAATTGTGGTTGAAATATTTCTTTTCTTGGTCGCTATTTTTCCCCACTTGGTTGAGACATTTTCTTACTTTGGGCAATATTTTCCTAACTTTGGTTAACTGATTCGATGCCTACCTCCACTTGGTTGCCAAGTAGTCTTTACTCTGGTGCTCCTTCTCCACTTCAGTGACAAGATTTTGGCAGTCCGTTTTGTTTTGTTTTTTTTTTGTTTCGGTTTGCGTATCTTTCATGATTTTAATGACCTATAAATAACTTATCACACTAGAACAGGGGTCACGAAACCTTTTTCACGGCGAGCCGGATAATCAATCTGTACAATACTTGCGCCGATCTCCGTGGCGAAGGTCTTACGGACGCGGTTCGTAATCCGGTATACCCGCGTTCGAAACACAGCTCCGAGCGAATTGGCAGCAGCAGAAACGTTGCATTTGTTTTTGTGCTATGTTATGGGTGCCGATCGTTCAGAAAGAAATAGTAAACTACTGAACGTAAACTTGCCAAGGCATCAACAATAGCAAACAATGCAGGTGTTGACTGCAAACGTCCTGTAAAGGATATACAACTAAAACAATAATTGCAAGCTAGAACGCAAGCTCTGGGAAAAAAGACGCAAAACTAAGTTAATCATAGGAAGGGCGTGCAATGCACACACATAAAAAAAAAAAAAAAAACAACAACAACAACAACAACAACAACAACAAACAAAGACAACCAATACATTTATTTACTAAACAAAGTTATCAAAGAAGGCGACGTTAACAAAAAGATAGTTACATCAGACCTAATGTGCACATATCCGAATCTCACAAACTAAGCAGCAAAAGAGGTTAGGCAGATTTGTGAAACTGACGTGTGCCTTTCAAAATACCATCAATGTTTGGTTTGGAATTGCTGCATCCAATCAAGCGAATTGCTTTCAAATGTTCATCAGTCTATCGATGTGGTGATTTCACAGACTTCATTTTTTTAAATGTTTGCTCACAGACATAAGTTCTTCCAAACACTGATGCCATACCAGCGGCAAATTTCTTAAGTTTCGGAAACTCAACATCAGGTGAGTAGCGGTGCAATTCAACAAATTTTCCTTCTCTGTGCTTCGCTTCCAACAAGTCATTTGCTTGCAAATCAATTAGCTCCAACTCTAGTTCAACTGACACATCATCAAGGTTACAATCAGACGAATTCTGGAACAGATGCATGTTACTCTCAATTTTGTCAAGATCTGACAATCTCTCCAAACTATTTGAAACAGTGAAAATGAGAAAGGTTTCTCCTTCCAGTTGTGCGTCCAACAATGACAGCTTTCTCCGAAATCCTTTGATGGTTCTGTACAGATCACAGACGAGGTGAACATTTCCCTGAAGTTTCAAGTTCAGTTCATTCATGTCGACCAAAAATGACAACTTTTACAGCCAGGTAGGATCTGACAGCTGTGAATCAGCTCTAGCTTTTTAAGTGAGGAAAACATCTATTTCGTTTCGGAGCTTGTAAATACGAAGCAGGACTTTACCGCAGCTGAGCCACCTGACTGATGTGTGATAAGACAAGTCACAGAATTCAGAATCAATTTATTCAAGAAAAGCCTGAAGCTGACGGTGATTGGGTGCATGTTCCCAAATGAAGTTCTCAGCAGAAACGACTGGTTTCAGTACACAATAAATATCTAAGTCTTCCAACAGAATACTTGCTGATGTATCATGCAGTGTATGAACAGAGCGCCCGGAATATGCAAATCTTCCAAATGAGTCCTGATCTGCCCCACCAGACCCTTCCTCACTTCAGCTATGGTTTTTTTCCTCCATCAACTGTAACACCTCGAAGATGATTTCGCTGAAGATTATAGTCTTGCAAAATTGTTTGCACTTCCACGAAAATGTATTTCCCAGTTGTTGTTCCATGCATGCTGCAAACGGACGCCAACTCTTCCGTTAACTGAAAGTCCAAATTGACACCACGAATGAACACGAGAAGTTGTGACGTACTCTATAGGTCAGTAGACTCATCCAGCGCCAGAGAATACCACAAGAAGATCCTAGCTCTCTCGCGTATCTGAAGCACTATATTCTCTCCAAGTTCTGTTCTCCGCGCAACTGAACTTGTAGAAAGGCTGATAGTTCCAAACAAATCGACTTTCTCAGTACACAAGTCATTTGCTGCTTCGATCAAACACTTTTTGATGAAGTTGTCATCAGTAAACGGCTTTCCTCGTTCTGCCATCTTATGCACTGTTTTGTAACTTGTACGAGGGACAGATTCATTTTCAGCAAATTTTCTCTTGAAGAGATTTCTTCGTGTTTCAAAACCACGTTTAATGGACTCATATTTCCCAGAGCGTAACTTTCCAGAAAACTTTTAATATGTTGATAGATGTTTTGTTTCGTAGTGACGCCGAAGATTGTACTCTTTCAAAACGGTAACACTTTCGCTGCATATTACGCAACTGGTGTTCTGGTCCTTTGTTTCCACAAATAAGTACTTTACTCCCCATTCCTCATTAAAAAATCGACACTCGGCGTTCACTTTTGTTTTCCTAGTAGCCATAATTAAGGGTGAAGTACACGGGATCTGAAAATGAAAACGGATACATTAAATTAGAAACATAATTAAAATCCTATTGTAGCACAAGAAAAGCAGAGGACTAGGGGTCACTTGTGAAGCTACGGGTCATCAAAGGTACATATACAGTTTATAGGTAACTTTATATAACCACACAGAGATGAAAGAGATAATAGCACAAGGCCGACTGCTCATGGGCCGTAGAAGAAGAGAGGAATAAGAAGACAAAGAGAATCTCATTCTATTTCTACGGTTAACAGGACAAGAAAATATTTAGAAGTATTAGAAGGAATGCAGGTCCATGTACAGGGAATCAGAATAATGTAATTGAAAAGATACACCAACATCTGATTAATAATGCCAATGCACAAATAAATAAAATTCATGATTAGGTGCAATAACAAAATAGGCATCCCCATGAATAAACATACACATGATCATCCTTCACAGTACCAGTGATCTTCCATCACAGCATGTGTAGTCATCCAACACAGTACCAGTGATCTTCCATCACAGCATGGGTAGTCATCCAACACTGTAACTGTAGTCTGATATAAAACACCAGCAATTATCAGACAACAAGATGGAACAAAGGTCATTCATTCATTTGCATGTCCTTTGCAGAACCTTGCTCCCATAACAACCTTCCGGAAACATCTCGATCATAAGCAAGATGTCCCGCTTCAGATACACCCATCTGGAGATCATCCGCCACATCCTGCACCCATCTTCTCTTTGGCCTTCCTCTTCCTCTCTTCCCAGGCATATACCCTTCCATTATTGTTCTCGGGCACAGACATAGCTATTCTATTCCTATGTTCCTATTTAAACTATGAAGGTTCATTCAAAACTTACCTCGCAGGAGATAATCGTCAATCCACAATCAAGATACTCTTGGATGTATTGGATCTTCACAGGGCCTGTCTTCCCCCTAACTGCGGTGTGGAAAAACAGTGGCCACGTTCGGCCGTGCCTGGGGCAGGTTCGCCCATCTGCTGGGTAGTGGCTCAGAGTGATGAGTTCAAACCCTGAAAATTGGACATCAGCATCTCTTCGGCCCCAGTTGTTCTCAAGGCCAAAGAGGCGGGAACATGGCGTGACTGGGCTCTTATAGGCACGCCAACACAACATCTAAGCATCCTATGCATTTTTTACCCGGGTATAATGGGATATGTACTCCATACTCTTGTAGAGCCGCGGCAGACGGCTTCATTTGCTAATAGAATATATCTCATAATAAGGTTTACAAAATATGTAAATACGGTCGCATAAATACACAGCCTAAAGCAGCCAGGAGGTCTCCGCACGTGTGAAGATCTCTTATTATTCTAAACATAATATTTACAATTAAATTGTATCACAACTTCTCATGTTTCATGCGTTATATCAAGCAAGTTCGAGTACCGTCGCGGGCCAAATGAAATGACGTCGCGGGCCGGATCCGGCCCACGGGCCGTAGTTTGGTGACCCCTGCACTAGAAGAATGTTTCCAGTTCTAAACAACCCAAGAGACAGAATATATTTAAGCTTTGTGTGTAGGAATTCTTTGTTTTAAGTTGTGTTTACTTTATGATTTTAGGAATTGAAACGGCCTTGGTATTCGGCCTCACATATTAGCATTAGATAATAGTTTTAAATAATGTTAGATTATAGTTATTCTGATATAAAGGACCGTGAAAGATTCCAAACTGATAGCACGTGTTAAATGTGATTATTATTTAAAATAAATTATTAAGCAGACTTTCAGATTGAAGAACAAAACTAACCGTGAAAGGTCGTCATCATGTTGAATTATGCTCGCGCTAATGGGCCACACTTGTGTCCTTAAGTTTGCGTATTCCAAATAAAAATAAGCTGAATGATATTTAAATAATTAAATTTAAAAGAATAATAATTAATACTAAATACAAATTAGTGTATATATTGTTTCTCATTAGAAAACGATCAAAGCCTGCCTCGTGTTGTGCCGACATTTTCAATTTTGTGTGGCAATGATTTGCTTCAATATATAATGTTTTAATTGTGTTTTATTGGTGTTATGAAGCCATTCTAGTTATATTGGTGTAGAAAAGTGGTGTGGTTATCATAATTCAGTAAATGTCATTGGATTATAATCAGAAATTGAGCAGTAGTGCCTTGGTAAGTGGAAATCTACCTTAATTGTCTCCTCTGTCATCGATTTGTTTTTTACAACATATGCTAATATTATTATTATATTTCTAACTAATAGTAACATTAGCAATACCAACGTGTACCACGTGCAGTCTCCTTTAATTGTTTATTTAATAAATATATAGTAGGCGGGGAGTCTGACAGTAGTACACACTTACACAGGTCCAGACACTTGCGATTGACAGGTGTACGTGCCCTATGGTCCAGGTGCATACAAGGCCCTCACCTGCGGGACTTGGCTGAACGCCTCTAAGTCAAGTTTCAAGGTTTTTAGGGTTTGGCCATCGCTCGCCTCCTGCTCGTGGAGACGAGGTCTTGGAGGTTTGTCGCTGAGCCGCCAGCGTCTGCAGCCTAGATTGTTCCAGATGTACTGGTTATTCTTTCTTCTGGATCAAACAAGGCAAGGCCGAGAGAGGGAACATGCTATATGGGCATCACATGTTCTCTGAAGCTCTGTCCAGGCATTGTGAGATGAAATTTTGGCCAAATTCCAATCCACATACTTTGGTCTGCCAAGACTGCAAGGTACCACTCAATAAATATATCCGCTACAATTTTAACCAGTTTAGATCATTTCTATGACACACCCCTACTTCCAATTTTCTGCCATCAATTTCTGTTTGGGCCACACCCATTTTTTTTTTTTTTTTTTTTTTTTTTGGGGTATGTCACTGAATCAGATAATAATTTTCTTCATTTAGGTAACAAAGTTTCCTATCTTTCAAACGTTTGGCAGAGATTTTTATAAGTTTGATCGATATATTTTTTTCACATTTGGTTAACAAAGTTTCCTATTTTTTCATAAATTTGCAGGAGATTTTTGTACATTTGGTCAACATATTTCTGTATTCACCCAATATTTTTATTACTTTTGTAAATTTGGATGATATATTTATAAGTTTGGTCAACGTTTTAGTTGATTTGGCTAACATTGTTTCTTTCATTTTATAAGTTTTGACGAAACATTTATAAGCTAGACCGATATTTTTCACATTTGGCTAACATTTTCCTACATTTTATGAGTTTGGACGAGAAATTTCTTTACTTGGTCAATTGTTTTCACCTTCGGTTAATAAATTTTCCTACATTTTGTCAATTTGGATGCTCTATTTCTTTACTTGGCAAATAGTTTTTTTTCCCCATTTTGTTAACAAATTTTCCTATTTTTAATAAGTTTGGTGGAGATTTTCTATATTTGGTCGATATTTTCCCCATTTGGCTAACAAATGTTCCTAGTGTGTAAATGTTTGGCTGAGATATTTCTCTCTTTGGCCTATATTTTTTTTCATTTTTGGTTAACAAAGATTCCTACTTTTTAAAAGCTTAACTGAGATTTTTATAAATTTGGTCGACAGATGTTTCTACTTTTTGTAAGTTTGGTTGAAATCTTTCTGTATCTGACCAATATGTTGCCTGTTTGACTAAACAAATTTCCAATTTTTTATAAGGTAGGATGAGATATTTATAATTTTGGTCGACATATTTTTCTACACTATGTATGTTTGGTTGAGATCTCTCTGTACCTGACAAATATTTTGCATATTGGCTAACAAATTTTCCTACATTTTTATAAGGTTGGATGAGATATTTATAAGTTTGGTCAGCTTTTTAGTTGATTTGGCTAACATTTTTGTCCTATTCTTTATAAGTTTGAGGAAAATATTTCTTAATTCGACCAACATTTGTTTCCCTATTTTTTAATAAGTTTGTTGAGATCTCTTTGTATTTTGGCCAATATTTCCTCCCTTTCGCTCACAAATTTTCCTATTTTTTATGAGTTTAGTGAAGAATGTATAAGTTTGGTCGATAATATTTTTTCACAATTGGTTAACAATGTTTCCTACTTTTCATAAGTTTGGCGGAGCTTTTTATAAGTTTCGTCGACATATTACGTTTTTATATGTTGAATCACGTATTTTCCTAATTCGGTCGATATGTTTCTTAATATTTCCCCCATTCAGATAACAAATTTTCATACATTTTATAAGTTCGGACGCGATATTTATAAGTTTGAGCGATATTTTTTTTCCTATTTGGTTAATATGATTTCCTATTTGCCCATATTTTTCACATTTGTCTTACAATTTTCGTACCTTTTATAAGTGTGGTCAAGCTTTTCCTATTTTGTTTACCATTGTTAGTTAGTTTAGTTACCACTTTTCCTAATTTTTATAATGTTGGTCGAGATATTTCTTATGTTGGCTAAGAATTTTGTCAGTTTGTCTAACAATTTTCCTACTTTTTATTAGTTTGGTCGAGATATTTCTGTGTTTGGCGTCCATTTTTATTAGTTTGACTAGCTTTTTTCATACTTTTTATAAGTTTTGTTGAGATCTCTGTGTATCTGACCAATATTTTGCCTACTTGGCTAACAAATTTGTCTACTTTTTATAAGGGTTGGATGAGATATTTATAAGTTTGGTCAGCAGTTTAGTTGATTTGACTAACATTTTTGTCCTACTCTTTATAAGTTTGAGTAAAATATTTCTAAATTCAACCAACATTTGTTTCCCTACTTTATATAAATTTGTTGAGATCTTTCTGTATTTGGCCAATATTTTCCCCATTTGGGTAAAACATTTTCCTATGTTTTATAAGATTAGTGGAGGATTTATCAGTTTGGACAATATGTCGATATTTTTTTCATATTTGGTTAACAAAATGTCATACTTTTCATAAGCTCGGCGGAGCTTTTTATAAGTGTCGTCGACATATTACGTTTTTATACATTGAATCACGTATTTTCCTACTTCAGCCGATATGTTTCTTAGTATGACCAATAATCACCCCATTCGGCTAACACATTTTCCTACTTTTTATGAGTCTGGATGCAATATTTCTTTACTTAAACAATATTTTTTCACAATTGGTAAACAAAGTGTCCTTTTTTTTTTTTATACATTTGGATGAGATATTTCTTTATCGCTAGTATTTTGTTCCTACTTGGGTGGTATATTTATAAGTGTGGTTCAGATATTTCCTATTATGGCCTTCATTTTATTGGTTTGGCTAACATTTATAAGCTTTGTTGAGATATTTCCACTTTTGGCTAACATATTTTCTTATTTGAATGTTGAAGTGTTACATAGAATCTGTACTTTGTCTGGATGTGAAACGTGGCAATGAGCAGACACATTGAGAAACATATATTGGCATTGGAGATGTGTTTCTGGGAAAAGACGTAAAGACTCCTATGGACAGGCAAAAGAATTAATGAAAGTGTAAATGTCTGATCTGAGACGGAATAACTTCGCTGGTCATGAAAGTTCGTGTTCTGTCACGTACCATGAGACGCCTGAGGTTGAGCCGAGATAGATTGTTGTGTTCGTGTATAATATTATACAGGTAATAAAATGCGTTAAACAGTCGTCGGTGTATGACCAGCTAGCTGTTAAATAAATGGTGTGCCTTCCCCGTTTGGCCTCGGTGCTCACATCTATCCTCTACGTCTATGAGAACTGGTTATAGTTGCATGTACTATATTCGAAACTGTCTTGTACTGCATAGATGCCTTGGTAGTAGTGGTTTCATGTTCTTTGCTGTTACTTGGTGCGTTTAGAACGACATAGATACAGAAAAGTGAAAGAAGGGAGACCAATGTAAACTTCCGACGCCGTGATGACGAAGGCGGAGAATCACTCAAGTACATGGTGGTCATGACTAGACAGGTCCCCTTGTTTCAAGCCAACATCACAACGTACCCTTACACATGTCACAAGATGCAACGCCATATTTGACCGGTTGTAACCATTACACACTTTTTTCGGATGCATCTTTATGCTTGCAACCGAAAGCAGCGCCGACACATGGTTCGGTTGAAGATACTAACCACGTGTCCTGTTGTATCCCTTAGACCTGTGATCATTTGTAGCTGACTGTAATCATAATATAACCCGAAGACGAGTCTTGTCTCTTTAATACATCGCCCTTGGTATGTTGATGGTGTTTAAGTCCCATCCACTACAGACAGTAATGACAGCCATTATAATATACAATCGATAACTTTATACTAGCTTTATAATGAAAACAATCCAAGGTCTTCTGACGATCGGATCCTTAAATATACATCTAAATTGTTGATGGTAGACCTCATATCCTCTATACTATACCATTTCACTGTGTTCACTTTAAACATCCCCGTGTCACTACACGAACCTTCCCCTACGATTGAAGGGGTCACTTGTCCACCCCTTGACCACTGCATGACAGCCTCGTGATCACGTCATCAGGCACTTTAACCCCAACCGTGTCACTACACGTACCTTCCCCTACAATTTAGGGTAACTTGACCACACTTGTCAACTTCACCACCGCTTAACCATCTATTGACCACTTCTTCGTTCACTTTATCCACCACCGTGTCACTACACGTACCTTCCCCTACAATTTAAGGCGTCACTTGATCACTCCTTGACCACTTGAACACCGCATGACCACCCCTTTGCCACGTCATTGAGCCCTTCAACCACCACCTTGTCACTACATGTACCCTCCCCTATAATTTAAGCGGTCATTTGACCACGACTTCACCACTTGACCCTCACTTGACCACGTCGTTGCCCACTTTAACCACCACCTTGTCACTACACGTACCTAATCTACAATTTAAGGTGTCATTTGACAACAAGGAATTTCACTAAGTCATCCATCTGGAGCTTTTGAATCTTTTCATCTAATGCTCTGAAATCGTATGATGATAGTGTATAAGCGCCTACGACCCTCTACAAATCATATAACAGACCCCCCGAACCTCCTTTGCGCTTACTAAAAAACGACCGCACCTCCCGGCAACTCTCGCATCTCCTTCTTTATTCTTAGTATTTCCTATGAATCATGCCTCAAAACTACTCTTTATCAACATCCCCTACTACTGATAGTGTGGTTTTCGATGCAGTCAGACAATTAGTTGTGGTGATATATGCACGAGCAGCAATTGACGAACGTTGGAATGCGGCTTGTCTACACCAGTTTTCTCTTGTCGGTGTTAAGTGATATGTGAATCGTGGTTGTATTTTATTTTATAAATATCTTTGTAAACTGTAGATAATAAGAACACAAATGTTCTCGTTGACCAGCCAGGGGCAGATATAGAAGTCATGAAATAGGTATGAATAGAACGATTGCGCCAACCATGGCATACGCAATGAGGACATAACCAAATGCAACAAATAAAACAAATATACACCCCAAAAAGTTGGTCACAATACATACTACAGGACAATAATTATTACTGAACCAATAAAACCCAACAAAATACAAGAACCGTCCTATAATACTGAAACTATTAACTGCAATTGTCTTCTTTGCAATGAACTGTTGTAAAACATTCCTGGGACATGCAATTAACAGATATAGAAGTCTTGAATTGTGAGTGTGTGTGCGTGTGTGTGAGTGTTTGTGTGTGTGTGTGTGTGTGAGTGTTTGTGCATGTCTGTGTGTATGTGTGTGTGTGTGTGTGTAATACACGTATACCCAACTCTGGGATACAATACGCGCAATGCACATAACACACAATTTTGTTTAGAAAGTCATATGTTTAACTGATAACTGTACACAAATCGTATGTTAGTTATCGAGGCTACAACAACATTCTAGGAACACGAATAAAAGCGTTCAACAGAAACTTGCTACCTTACCGCATGCCAATTCAAACGTTGAATGCAAACGTTAGATGCAAACGATGAAATGCAATGCACTCAAATTTTTGTGCAAATACAATTAAATATTGGACCGGCTACTGCACTCCTTCTCAAATACGTGCCGTGTAAGATAGAGACCAAAAGAGAATGCTCGGTGTTGAGGATTTAGTCACGCACACATGCCTCCAAACATTAGGTTGACGGCTTTATCAGATCTAATGACAGATATCTACAGGAGATAAGTTTGTATCACATCATAACATTTCACTGGATCAAATACTTTGGTCTAATCTATACAGCACAAATATATGTCTCTCTATTGGTTTCGCAAGTTGTTTCATAATATGTCAATTTAGGTAGATGTATCAAAATTCTTTAAAAGTAAAATCACACGTAATTCTGATAATAACCTCATTAACTACAGTCTCAAAACCGTCACAGAAAGATAAAGCACCGAAAACAGCTTTGTCGCACTTAACAGTTTGTCTCAAAAAGTGTATAGAGCATCTGCATTCTAAATTATGCAGTGTGTAAAGCATTCAGACTGGTATGTCAGGTCTTAGTCAGATATGACTGACTGAGCTACAGAATAACAGTAGACGGTACTACCTGCTTTCTGTTAGCGCCGAACGTTGGGCGGCACTTTCCAAACCGGACACCCCACATTGTGAAAACGGTTTCTTGCGGATGCTCGTAATTGGGAAGGTACAAGCCTTACCCTGGTGAAAGGAAATGCAACCTAAAGACAAAATGTCATGGCTGGGCAGACCAGGCCCTAAGCCTTGGTTGGCGGCTGGTCTAAGATCGAAGCTCCGACAGGCGGGCAGTTAGAGCATTGCTTTGCTGATCCAGCAGCTTCTGCAGCTAGTCTTGTTCCAGATGTATAGGTGTTACCTTTCCTCTGGAGTGAACTAGGCAGGCCTAGAGGGGGATCATGCTGCATGGGCAACACATGATCTCTATATTTTAGCCCAGGCTTTGTGCTATAGAGAGGCAATAACTCCATCCCTGGTCTTAACCGGTCACGGAATCAAAGCGAGAGGCAACTGTTACGGGTTATAAGTCCCTGTCAATTGGCGTAGACATGGGGTGCCACGCGTTGCCTCCGACTGTGGGAGACACCTACAGGTGTCACTTATCAGCTACCGTTCGGCTGGGCAGCCCCAATTGGGTGTTGCTTCTTCAATGGGTGCTTCGAGCTAGGACAAAATCTGAATCGCAGGCTGTAAAGAAAATGCACCAAGTACTAATGAAAAGAAAAATAGACACACCAAGCTATGGCTTGCAATCTGGAACGTTAGAACCATATTGCGCACTCCGACCGTTCACACCTGCACAGCACTACTTCAAAACACACTTCTCAACCAAAGCGTTCGCACTAGAAAGCATTGGAATGCCAGGAATGTGGCGTCAGCTCTAAGAATAGCTATGACACCTAGTGATAGAAAGGACGGATGATCGGATCCTGCCTTATTCATTGGGTAACCTAGAAGAATCGCGTCGCCGCGCAAAATTTTGGGTTAAGAGACGCTAGCATTTGGCACATAAAGATCTACCGTCAAGGAGGTTTATTAAGAGTCCATTTGATCTGTATGTCCCTCTGCCTGATTCATGGGAATACTTCAGACTAAATTATGGCTGAGTTTATATACTTATGAGTCAGGTAAAGCTTTATGTATGAGAGTGTGTGTGTGTAAGTTTCGGCACTAATGAATATATATATTCTTCTATCCGAAGATAGCCGCCAACTTTCACCCGGTCCCAAAATGGCTACTCTCTGCCAGCACTGGTGTAGATATCTAACTCCATCTACCTTTCGTTTCCAGAAGAGTTGCTGTACAAACACTATGCCTTAAGCTGTGAAAAGAGGCTCACTTATGCCCAGACTGTTTCCTATTCCTAAGTCTAAATCCTACTAGCTTTCTGACTGCGTTCAGAGCAGGTTTAGTACATGACAAGATGTGCTCTGTGTGCTATTTGCCGCCTTAGTTTCAATCCACAGCGAAACTTAATCACACGCGAATCTGAGAGGAAGGAATGAAAGTGCTCTACCTCTTATCTTATATATGTCCGTGGTGTGAAGACAGATTGTGTGTGTAACTGTTGAGCATCCATGACTTTTCCAGCATTTATACTGATGTGATTTATTCGAACACAGGTATCTAGCACTCTGACGAACCACAGTCAAGCTAACAGACCAACTCCAGCACTCAAGTGAACGAATAAAAGAAGAGTGGTGTTAGAATGAGAGAATGAGTGCATTGTGTCGTCTCATCTTTCTTTCACTCTGTATTTATGTGTTAATGAATGAGAGGCAGTGTAAATCCTCATAAGGAATGTTTCACATAGACCTCAACATTCATACCAATTATATGTTACTTATATTAACATAAGAGTGAAAATATTTAATATATGTTCTTTACATTATTACTTGGATTCAACATGTGGAATGTAATTTTATTAAATCATCACCCTGTTTGACAAAGTAAGTAAAGGAGAAACATATAGTATGCTTCCATGCATAATCACTTCTAAACTGTCAAGGGGAAATATCACCCCAGTGTCAGAAGAAGTAAGTAAAGGCAATGACAGAAGAGGTGAGAAGCTATAAACAGGAAAGTAACCAGGCAGACTAAAACAATTGAGGCAGCACTGATTGGTAACATGATTTATTATGAAATTAAAACAATCATCCTGTTCTGTTCCATTACTATTTAGGATCAGTTATGCTGGGTGCATTTTATCATTAACTCTCCATCATTCCTATCCTCGCCTTGCCATTCACTGTGTCTGTGTCCTCTGTGAGAACATAAGTCAACAGATCATCATGTACAAGAGCAGAATAAGAGGGCCTGCCAACTACAATTGCTGATGTCTAATGCCAGTACAAATAAGAGACAATGTAGCTCTAACTTGTAGGTACTTCCTGAATCTGCTACCTTCTGGAACTTCTGTCTGTAGCCCTTTTCATTCTTGTCAACTGGAGAATTATCACCCATTGACTAGATATAAATAGGATCACCATGTTTCTTCACCTCAGGTGAGGATGACGGTGTTCGCAGATTGTCATGATCCAGAGTTGCAATTCATTGCCCAATAATGTACAATGGATCTGTAAACCAAGAGCAGATCTGTAATAAAGAGGGACTAAAAGGGATCTGCAGTCAGGACTAAGGTTGAACAAATAAATGAGTCCCCAGATCATTACCAAACTGTGCCCGAAAACTGATCTGTGTTTCATGATCATTCTGATGATTGACTATGTTTGAGATTCAGGAACATTTCTAAGATCACTAGGATCATTTTATACCTCACTGCAGATTACTTACAAATATAGCAGAGGTCTTGGCAACATTTCATCATTGCTATAACTTGATTCCACTCAGTGAAAACTTATCAATATGAGAACAATCAAGGAATTTAATGGACAGAGAGTAGTCATGAACTCCTCTGATTCTTTTAGTAGTGTAGAGACTGTTTAGGCGAAGTGTTTTACTAATTCTTGGGAAATTTTCCAGTACCATCTTGTGTATTACAGGAACAATATTAGGAAAATTAGTGGAAAGGCATAGTGGCCAAATGACTGAAATCATCAGTGAATTTAATGAGAGTTCTTAATTCTATATTTGAATGATGAACGTTATCTCTATTGTCTTGATGTATTTCATATATGTCATAAATGCTTTACTGGCTTATTTCCACAGCTTTTTGGGTTAATAAACAAAATTAACTTTTCCTGCATTCTTCTGTCCAGTACATTGTGGTGTGACAAAACATTTTATTATTTATGTGTTTAGTTAATGAAACTACATCACATAATTGTAGAATCTGGAACTTCAGGTGGCTGGGTAAACACGAATAGACAGCTAAATTCTGTTCTATTGTAATCTCCCAGGTTCCAGGTTACTCAGAAAAGGGAACTTTAAATCTTATAAATTTCCTGTGACCATTTCACCTAAAAGGGAATATGATCATAGGTGGGGGACTCTCGAGCTAACTAGGTTTCTCTTTTCGGGAAGGAAGATTTTGGAGGGAAGAAATCAACCATCCTGGGAAACCCCTAGATTTCCAGAGCTATTATGGGACACTATGGCTTCCAAGGCCCCATCCCCTCCAAATTAAATTAGTCCCATCCTTATAGCGTTACTTCATTGTGGGGTAGGTCGAGGTGGGTACTGCTTCCAACTTCCCAACATGCCACAACCAAGTACTAATGAAAAGAAAAATAGACACCTCAAGCTACGGCTTGCAATCTGGATCGTGAGAACCATGTTTCCAGTTGTTTCCACTGTCACAAAATGCGCCTGGAGAATGCGACCAGGAGATGCGGGATTGATCAGACACACGATATCTCACGGCCTACGACAAAGTTCACGATTTATAGCACCGTTTTTGGCCAAAGGGAGATAATCCAAGTAATTTGACCTCTACAGAAGTGGAGAATTACGGCTCATGGATTCTGGATGATGACACAGGAAGTGGTGTTTTAATTGCGCAGTCGCAATAACCGGACTAGAACTGATGGTTGTTCTCGCCGGCAGGCAAGAACTTCTGTGTGGCTGCTGTCAGATGAAGAAATTAGTTCCAGTGTCAACATAGTTTGAAGACTGTAGACATAACGTTCCCAAGTGGGACTAGGCTCCATGCTTCTAACTGCATTGCCAAACGAAAAGGTAAGAATGCTATTATTCTTGAATCCAAATACCCGATGTGCAGATTGCATGCCACGACTGTTGCCGTAGGTCAAGGGCGAGCCTGTAATTTTCCATAACGGAACAGGCCTGTTTACATGACTAAAATTCCTGGCATGTTGCCAACAGTGCATTGCCACGACAGGACAAATAACGCAGGACTTGTCTTGCCTGTCAGAAGTTGTTTGTGGGGAAATTGGAGTGGCCTAAATGTTGGCGATTTGATGGCACTACTGGGCCGCCTTCGAAGTCAGACGTAGTCGACAAAACCGGAAGTCGGTGACGGCGTAAATAAAACCCTATCGTGTAATATATCCTCCGACACGGCCGGTCAAGACGAATCTCATGGGCATGTCCACAGTTGAATCGACGGGTATTTGAGCGATACCGCGTATGTCGAAATTCGCGTCTTTTGGCAGAGCGACTGCTGGTTTTCTTTTCTTTGCCTTCCTCATACACTTAGTGTTCAAGGTCTCCTTAACGGACTACCGTCCTAACATATAGCGGGTTCCTATGAGGAGAACAACGGGGAGGGGAAAGAGGAACAAGTGATGCTACAGACATGTCTGATAGTTGCAGGGGGGATGAAGTTGGGAAAACATGACCACCTGGGAAGAGCGGGAAGGGGGTTTTTCCAACAGCCCTCCTTCAGTGCCATCTTGCCTATGGGTAGACACTCTAACCCTGTTTGTCATTAGAAGACTTCCTCCGGGGAACTGGGGCATAGACACTCATGACCAAATACCATTGGTTCACTCTATCCCCAGTCCAGGGAAACAGATGTTCTGTTCAGCTGCTTTTCAGACCCCAGACCTTATTCTTTCTCTGACCCTGAGGCATGGCCTGTAATTGAACCACCGCCTATCTTGGAGAGGTGATTCACTCTCTGAGTACAAAGATGCTGTCTATCCCCATATGATCAGTCGTGGATTCTCACCGAGGGTTGCCTGTGTCATTTTTCCAGATTCTACCTTCCGGAGAGGAGTGATGGACAGTCAGTAAAACCATCATTCTGTGCCAACATCAGCAGTCTGGACAAACCAGTCAAAGTGAGGTGATCATGCTGCCCACTACCCAGTCAGTCGTCTATACCATCAGAGTAGCTCCAAGATGACTAAACAATCAGTTTAAGATAGAAACAACGTCTGGGCAAGTATACTGTTCGTGTGATTGTCCGGATGTGCCACTCATAACCTATTCGACCACCACTCAACTATCGATGATATAAATCCACACTTATTTCAAACAGATTATATTCTTGATAATAAATATATCCAAAGACTTTAGGCCTTGTGTCTTTAACCGGAAACAATATTCTAAGGGAAATTTAGCACTGAACATTGTGCTTTGATAAACTGTAATTCATAAACTGTGCTACTAAACTTGTGCACCTATGAGTGAGGTATCTACCTGATGGTATGTGAATGGAAATTCAGTGTTTCATTTGGACACACGCTCAGATTCCCAGTGTCATTATCCTAACGGGCTACAATTCGTAGAAGGTACTGTCTGGTCAAAGACTGAGGACCTACACCAGGAAGATAAGTGACATTACCGTCTTGTGTGTAACTCTGACATTTGTACAGTGATGACTTTCTTCATGTGGCTGCCTCAACTGACTGTCTTGTAGCAATTGGCACACCAGACAGATCTGCACTACATCCACATTATCTTCACTTCCCTTTGTACAATACACTGTTGTTATTGAGTTTGTAGATACCGGAGTTGCATCATTTGTTCAGGACGATGTTTGAAATGGTAACATCCCTTGGTTGGTTGTGAGAGAGATAGGTATCTAAAGACTGGTGGTGTCGCAGACTGAAAGTGTCCCAGTCCCAGATCTGAAGTCATCCCGAGAGTATATATAACTATATATAAATAAATATAGATATATATGTATGTATAGATATTCATAAATAAGTGCGATAGCCTGTTCCCTTCACCCCAGGGAAGCTATATGACATCCACTGACTTGACCAATATTGACGATGTGAGAAAAACGGCTGTGATTGATGCCGAACTCAATCGTCTTAACATTGATATTGCTGGCCTGCAGGAGACTCGCCACGCTGAGGAAGGGTCACTCAGAAAAAACAATTAAACCTTTTTTTTTGGAAGGGTAGAGGGCAGGCAGAAAAACGGCAACACGGTGTGGGCTTTGCAGTGAAGAATTCGCTACTGGGAATGATTAAAATTCCAGCAGGAGGAAATGAAAGACTATTATCCCTGCGTTTGGCAACCTCTTGGGGTTTTGCCACCATTATTACTGCATATGCACCGACACTCGATTCCTCTGATGATGTGGAGGATTCGTTCTTTGAGGAGTTAGACTCCGTGATCAAGGCAGTTCCAAAATATGACTACATTTATATGCTCGGTGATTTCAATGCTCGTGTGGGCAAGGACTCGAGTTCATGGCCAGTGTGCCTTGGAAATTACAACATTGGTCGCATGAATGAAAATGGGCAAAGGCTGCTGGAGCATTGCACCAGAAATGACCTATGTATTACAAACTCCTTTCTTAAAATAAAAGAGCTGCATACGGTCTCATGGAAACATCCAAGATCCGGCCATTGGCACCAGCTGGACTTCATCATCACACGGAGACAACATCTGAACCATATATCATTGACTCGAGGTTACCACAGTGATGACTGTGATACGAATCATTTTTTGGTTGTTGCAAGGGTTAGACTGAGACCAAAGAGAAAATCTACAAGCTAAACACAAATCTGGCCCCAGGATTAATATTATTAACACTCACGATCCTGAAAAGTTCTTTCAGTTTCAACAGCAGCTGAAGACGCTTTCACTGATACACCAGAAAATTGTACAGTAAGTGAAAAGTGGAGTCAACTTAAGGAAACTCTTAATACAACTGTCGTAGGTGTTTACAGCACTGTGGATCATAAGAGCATTACTGGTTTGCAGCAAACAGCCAGATTCTGGAGCCCTTGACTGATAAGAAGAGGATAGCTCTCTTAAGAAACAAGGAAAAACCAACGCGTAACACTCGGAGTGAGCTAAAGCAAGCTAGGAAGGATGTGCAAAAGCCTGCTAGGCAGTGTGCACATGATTATTGGATCAAGTTATGTGAGTCCATTCAAATCGCAATTGATAAAGGAAACATCATAAGCATGTATGAAAGAATAAAGAAAGCCTGTGGTCCAATGATCAAAGGAAGTGCACCATTGAAAACCTTGACTGGAGAAATCATCACTGATAAGAAACAGCAGATTGACAGATATGTAGAGCACTATTTGGAAATTTACTCAACTGAGACCAAACTAGCGGATGATGCCCTCAACGCCATAGAGGCTCTACCAACTCTTGACCACCTGGACACACTTCCCACGATAACAGAAGTGCTATAAATTAACTTTCATCTGGCAAGGTTCCAGGTAAGGATGGGATTCGAATAGAGGTTATCAGGAGTGGGCAAAGCACACTCACTCTACAGATCCACCAGCTAATAGAGCTATGCTGGCGAGAAAGACAAGTCCCATGGGATTTCAAAGATTCAAGCATCATAACACTGTAGAAGAACAAGGGCTATCGGAGCGACTGCAACAACTATAGGGGTATCTCACATCTGTATATTCTTGGAAAAGTATTTCCCAGAATTGTTCTGTGCAGACTTCAAGTCCTAGGATATCAAGACTACACCGAATCACTGTGTGGCTTTCGACAGAACCGGTCTACCATTGATATGATATTCTCCTTGCGACAAATGCAAGACAAATGCCGTGAACAGAATCAACCACTGTTTATTGCTTTCACCTACCTCACAAAGGCATTTGATTTGGTCAGTCGTGAGGGTCTGTTCAAGGCACTAAAGAAGATTGGCTGCCCACCAACTATTATGTCCATTGTGGAATCGTTCCACACAGGCATGAAGGGTATAATTAAGTTTGATGGTGCAACTACTGAAGAGTTTCAAATCAAGAGTGGAGTTAAGCAAGGTTGTGTACTAGCTCCCACCCTCTGTGGAATATACTTTTCACTTCTACTGAAATATGCCTTTTCGTGATCAGCATGGATGTATATACATTCACTCACGCTCAGATGGCGGGCTCTACAATGTTCAGAGATTGAAGGCCAAAGACGAAAATTAGGAGGGTACTAATCAGAGAGTTGCTTTTTGCAGATGATGCTGCAGTTACAACCCACTCTGAGGAAGAATTACAATGTCCACTATCTGCATTCTCCAATGCTTGTTCTGAATTTGGTTTAACAATTAACAAAAAGAAGACACACATCATGTCACAAGGTATACATGGGGTACCATCAGTCTTTATTGACGACGCCGAACTAGAGATGGTAGACCATTTTACATATCTAGCATCAGTGGTAAATAGCAAATTATCCCTAGATCAGGAAATCAACATCCGGATTGGTAAGGCAGCAACAACAATGAACAAGTTAAGAAAAAAGAGTCTGGGAGAACAGGAAGCTTACTGCCAAAACAAACGTTGTTGTCTATCAAGCCTCTGTCCTTAGTACTCTTTTTTATGGTAGTGAAACCTGGACAACTTACTCACACCAAGAGAAACGTTTAAACAGCTTTCATATGCTGTGTCTGCGAAGAATTCTTGGTATTAAGTGGCAAGACAAAATCACAAATACTGAAGTATTGGAAAGATCAGGTTGTGTGACGGTTTATTCCTTGCTCAGTCTTCGTAGACTTAGATGGATAGGACATATTAGGAGGATGGATGATGGTAGAATACCAAAGGACATCTTTCTTATCGAATTACAGATGGGTAAGCGATCTCAGGGTCGGCCTCTACTACGATACAAAGATGTGTGTAAATGGAACATGATTGATACAAGCATTGACAATGCAAAGCGGAAGCAAGTCGCCGCTGAACGTTTTGCATGGAGGGCAAACATCAGAAATGGAATAAAGACAAAGGAGAAAAGTATTGCAGATAAGTCAAACACAGAGCGTGTGAGACGTAAGATGGTGCATGATGGTGGAAATGACCACGTGTTCACATGCACCCACTGTGAACGAACATTTACAGCGCTAATTGGCCTTATCAGTCACATTCGGTACCGCCATGGGAAAAAGTTATTATGCCTTTTTGAAGCACAAACTATCGTCAGTCAAGACAGCAAGGTGTCAATGAAAGCATTTAGACTGATATTTCTCTCCACCATAGAAAAGTGTACACAGCAATTACTTGTCACAAATATAGAAAATAGTATAGTAGTTTTCTTTCAGATTGCCAAATCATGCAGTCCAATGATGTGCCTTTCGGCTCATTGTGTTTAACCACTGCGTGTCTGCAAGCTTGGATGATCGCCTCCGCCAGATCAAGTGCAGATAAATCAACACTTTAAGCTTATGATGTTTTTTTTTTTTTTGACACTTCCATTTCAAACACAGCAGTGTGTATTTACAAGGTTTAATGTGTGTTTTTTTTTTTTTTATGTAAGGGTGTTGTCGTTTATTCGTTGTTATTTAGTGACACTGTACGAATGACACAAATACATCGTATGTATACTAAAATCTTTCAAAAGAAATTCTTTCATAGTCTAAGTATTTTCACTCACACTTAGTTGTATTTAAACAAGTTTATTGATATCACTGAATCCTTCATACTCCAAGTATTCTCATTCACTATTGCCTTCTGAAACTGTTACATCTTTTATGTATCTACAAACTATTCCATACAGTAAACATCACAATAAGCAACCCATTTTACAAAGTAAATTAGAAAACACGTATATGTGGCGTTTGAGAGGGCGAGAGAGAGAGAGAGAGAGAGAGAGAGAGAGAGAGAGAGAGAGAGAGAGAGAGAGAGAAAAGCAAACCTAAACAAAGACTCAAGTTGGCTGCATTGGGAAGTAACTTTATCACAGGCAAAATGGATTTATTTGGGGTGGGCGGGGTATAGTTTAAAGAATTTCCTTTGATCATTGTTTTTCTTTCCACTTCTAGACTGACAAAGAAAGTGACAAACAATTCCGAAAGACTGTCGCCCATGGGGAGAAATATTCATAAATCATTGTCCAGTCATTCATTAATTTAGTAGCATGTCCTTTGCAGAACCTGGCCCCAATAATGGCATTCCCGAAAACCTTTCGATCATAAGCAAGATGTCCCGCGTCCAACACACCCATCTGGAGATCATCAGCCACATATTGCATCCATCTTCTATTTGAAATTCCTCTTCCTCTTTTCCCAGGTTTATAACCCTCCATTATTATTCTCTCCAAACGTTCGTGGCGTTTCAAGTGACCAAAATATTTCAATTTTCTTAGTTTTATTGTCTGTAATAGCAAACCTTCTACAATATTTAGCTCTTGACATATGGTTGCATTTGTTCTTTTCTTTATCCAAGATATTCTTAGAATTAGTCTATAACATTTATATTAAAAGACATTTATGCGCAGTTCAGCTTCTTAAGTAAGTGTCCAGGTCAGGTCTCACTGACGTATGTTGCAATGGGAAAGATGTATGCTCTTAAAAATATAATTATTTTAGTTCTAACCGTCCCACTCTAACATGCACAGTGTCGCGTTGAAGGAAAAAAAAAGAAATCTAATTCACTTTGTCGAACGTCCGGGGTATTGATAAACATGATCCTTTGTGTCAAGAAGCCAGCAAATGGCACAAGCCCCCAAGAGTGATCAGAGAATTAGTATGGAATATTTCCAAACTCGAAATAATATGAATAAAGACATCGAGCTTCCATGTAAACGGTCGGAGGAAACCTGGGTAGTCACTGGGAAAACCAGAGGGTTTAGCTATACTATTTTTTAAGGTTTTACCCGCGTTATCACCCAGCCACTGGGGACTTCCATTAAATAATGTACACAATGTCTGTTTGAACAAATAGCCACATCTAACAACTGCTAACTTTATCAACAATTACAAGCATAATTTTTATTTTCCAAATGCATTGATTGAGCCTCTGGCGACGTATGAATGTCATGGATCTTTACTAAATGAAATCACAAGTAACAATATTCGCCAATTTCACCAGTGCACCATTTTCTAAAATCATTTGTAATCATTAAGAATTGTTTATGAGTCTCTTCTTTGCCTCCAGCGAGGAATCTCCACAACAGTTGTCACTGCGTGGTACTGTTCTTTAATTTTATTTCACAGGATATGTGGATGTATGTATATATTGTATAGTTCTTAGCTAATACTTAGCTTTTTCACAGGCGGCACTCTAGAAAATAGCTGAATATGGCTGTAGAAGGAAAATGGAAAGACTCCCTCTTCCTCACACACATCACTCCAAAATGACGAAAATAACTGGTCGATTAGGCGTAACATTCTTCCTTCCCCAGCCCTTGAGTCAGACACAAATTGTTGCGTTAGGATATGGGAAGAAACCAACCTTTCTTCAGCTCTCTATTTATTGAACAAAAACACATATCTATCAAATTATTGTGGTGTTATGTTATGTGTGAATTATTATACAGCAAGAGTACATCACCTTTTTATTATTTCATGTTGTACTATATTCTTATTTGACGGTCTGGCATTCGCCTTTTGCTAATTGGAGGGGTTATCAATATTATCTTTTGGTTTCTGAGATTTTTCCTGAGGAGGAACGGCGTTCATCCGACGATTCCCTCCTACGTCTTTCTGAGAGTTCTTAAATATCTCCGCCAGGATAATAGTATCTTCCCGTCTGCTTGCCCCATGTTGTGTAAGAAAAGCTTCCATTTCCACTGGCATTTAGTCATTCAGCTGGTCAATAACAATAATTTACCTCAGGCTGTCGTAGGTTTCGTCAAACCTTACTAATTTGATCCATATATATGAATATATTTCTAACCTCTCTACAAACTGAGCGAATGTTTCACCTTGTTCCTTCTTGGCAGAATAAAAGTTTCTTTTGTAACTATCTCCGTCTACCTCAATTATTGTAAGCAATGCCTTCTTGAGAATCTCATACTCCTGCTGTTCCTCGTGATTGAGTCTGGATAACACTTCAGATGCAGTTTCCCTTAGACTTGAGATGGCTTAACACACCATCTACCCTCGTCGAGTCTACAAGTGAAATACATCAATTCAAATCTACGTAAATATGCCTCCAAATATTCCTTATGTTCCGAGAATGTTTCCAACGGGAAAGCCATTAAGCCAGTCTAATAATACACCCTTTCTATGGGTACATCAGCTGCTGGATCAACACGAAAAGTTTATGGCGTCTGGTTCATTCCGGCCTCCATTCCACTTAGTTCGTGTTCATTCTCTAACCTTTTCATCTCCAATATGTTGACGCTCTTTCTCAATGTTTTATATCTCCAACTGGAGCTTCTTCTAGGCCAACTCCTTTTCCGTCTGAACCCTATCATACCTATCAAAAATCTTCTGAGATATATTTTGAAAACTCGGGCCCAGTAAGGCTACAAGACCTACCTGTTCAACAGACTGCCATTATCTTTATTACATAAGGAAAACATGTATTGACGCTGCACTCTTGGACCCTCCGCAAGTCTATCTCTGCTTTCTAAAGTGATACAGCAAAGTATGCACACGCTACAATATAAAATCATCAACACAACCTTTAGCCTGGTGTTACAATGCTAAAGTAGTTTCGATATATCAACAATGGGTACTTGGGTCTTTGAACGTTAATCTCCAATAGAAATGTCAGAATGTTACCACTCCCTAACTCCCAGATCAATTATAACAACTGAGGGCGGGCGCCATCCTACATAATTGAAACAATAGTTCCAATGTGGGTTCTTATGTATACCATATCACGGGATCTAGCAGCCCATTCAAGTTGTCTAGGGTCTAGGATATTGATAAACAAGACAAGTTTTCCTTGTGTCAGGCAGCTAGCAAATGGTACAAGATAGCAGGAGTCCAAGGTAGTCACTGGGAAAACCAGAAGATTTAGCTCCACACATTAATAAAGGTTTTAAACGCGTTATAACACAGCCACTGGGGTCTTCCATTAAATAAGTATACACAATGTCTGTTTGAACAAATAGCCTCATCTAACAAATGCTAAATTCATAACACCATTCATGTGTCAGGTCTTAGTCAGATAAGACATCATTCATGTGTCAGGTCTTAGTCAGATATTACTGAGCTACCATATACCAGCAGACGGCACTACCTGTTTTATGTTAGCGCCGAACGTCAGGCAGCGCTTACCAAACCCGACACCCCACATTGTGCCAACGGCTTCGGGCGGAAGAGCACACTTGGGAGGGTGCAAGCCTTACCCTGTTGCGAGGAAATGCAACCTAAAAACAAAATGCGGCAGGGCAGACCAGGCCCTAAGCCTTGGTTGGCGGCTGGTCTAGGATCGAAACTCCGACAGGCGGAAAGATAGGGCATTGCTTTGCTAATCCAGCAGCTTCTGCAGCTTATCTTGTTCCAAATGCAGAGGTGTTACCTTTCCTCTGGAGTGAACTAGGCAGGCCGAGAGAGGGATCATGCTGCATGGGCAACACATGATCTCTATATTTTAGCCCAGGCTTTGTGCTATGGAGAGGCAATAACTTCATCCCTGGTCTTAACTGGTCTCGGAATCAAAGCAAGAGGCAATTGTTACGGGTTATAAGTCCCTGTCAATTGGCGCCACGCGTTGCCTCTGACGGTGGGAGACACCTACAGTACGTGATTGGGGCTAGGACAAAATCTGATCGCAGGCTGTAAACCAATGCACCAGGTACTAATAAAAAGTAAAATAGAAACCTCAAGCTACGGCTTGCAACCTGGAACGTGAGAACCATGTGTCCAGGATTTTCCACTGACTTGACCAATATTGACAATGTGAGAAAAACGACTGTGATTGATGACGAACTCAATCGTCTTAACATTGATATTGCTGGCCTGCAGGAGACTCGCCACGCTGAGGAAGGGTCACTCAGGGAAAACAATTATACCTTTCTTTGGAAGGGTAGAGGGCAGGCAGAAAAAAGGTAAAACGGTGTGGGCTTTGCAGTGAAGAATGATTGAAATTCCAGCAGGAGGAAATGAAAGACTATTATCCCTGCGCTTGGCAACCTCTTGTTGTTTTGCCACCATTTTTACTGCATATGCACCGACACTCGATTCCCTGATGATGCGAAGGCTTCGTTCTATGAGTAGTTAGACTCCGTGATCAAGGCAGTTCCAAAATCTGACTACATTTATATGCTCGGTGATTTCAATGCTCGTGTGGGCAAGGACTCGAGTTCATGGCCAGTGTGATTTGGAAAATACAACATCTGTCGCATGAAAAAAAAAATGGGCAAAGGGTGCTGGAACATTGCACCAGAAATGACCTATGTATTGCAAACTCCTTTCTCAAAACAAAAGAGATGCATAAGATCACATGGAAACATCCAAGATCCGGCCATTGGCACCAGCTGGACTTCGTCATCACACGGAGACAACATCTGAACCATATATCATTCTTCGAAGTTACCACAGTGCTGACTGTTATAGATCATTCTTTGGTTGTTGCAAGGGTTAGAGTGAGACCAAAGAGAATCTACACAGCTAAACACAAATCTAGCCCCAGGATTAATATTATTAGCACTCACAATACTGAAAAGTGCTTTCAGTTTCAACAGCAACTTGAACAACGTGAGATTGCCCTTCCAGGCTAACTTCATTATATAGGGGTTAAAGACACAAATTAGAACATCTGTCCCTTCCATAGGTATATAGTTGCAACATAAACCCGGTGAACCTGCCTTCTGGTGTTCACTCACTAGCTGGCATAGCACTCAACGTAAATCACCGCCAGACTAGTTACAGCACAAATAAATTATTCCCTTGATATTCTAAGAGCACAATTAAGAAATGGTGTGTAGAAGTTGAATAAGTGCACATCATGTCCAGACAGCAACCTATAAGAATAGTCTCTACAGTACGGAGAAGAAACCTTATAAAGTGCAAGAATCAAGACTTGGTTTTCATAGCCATCGATGAGCACATATTATAAATTACTGAAGCACGAGAAATAAAAGATAATGGTTTGCATTCAGAGCAAGATAAACTCCTGTAACTTTAAGAATACTCCATTCTAAGAGAAAATAGTCCAAGCATGACCAGATACTGGTTGACTTAGTATGGTCCATCCATCATGTGCGATGCCGATACGTGTAGGCGGTAATGTTCTTCCATCTCACTAGATAGCCAGAGTCGTGCATCAGCTCCGTGTTCCTGTCTCGACCATGCCATGTGGCAAAGCCATACAGGCATATATTCTAGGTCTTCCCCTTGGTCTCTTCCCTTCCATCTTGCCAGTTGTCACCAAGTTCTTCACCTTATTTCATTTCATAACATGTCCAAAAATTTTGACTGTCAACGTCTAATGACTCTAATTAGTTTACGATCTTCATTTGTTTCTTGAAGGACTTTTTAATTGCTTTTTCTATCCTGTCCATTGTATTCTTTGCATTTTCCTCAGAAAATCTTTTCCACAGCCATCAGATTGTTTTCTTAATATGGTAGTTCATTTAACAGTTGTTTACAGCGAGCGAGAAATCAGCGGTCCTCAGTGAAATAACACATTTCACAGGCAAAAATTCACAACATTACACGACACCTTTTTCACATCTTCAGTATTATAAAAATGTTTAAAGTGATATATTTGCCGTGAAATCCACGAGAGCGTATGGTATGTAAAAGAAGAATCAAAATATTAAAAGAAACCAGACGAAAGTCTGGCTAATCGAAATGTTGAGGTTTCGAACAGTTCCCTCACTTTTTTTTAGGCTGGCCTGCGCTGACTACGTTACCAACAATTGTCACCACGCCACAACCACTTCACCACCCTCCAATAGTAATTCTCAAGTTTGTGATCCACGTGTGTCAACCTTTCTCTCTCGAAGCTTCGTTGTCAAGTTTGCTATTTTTCCTAGCAACAACACATTCGCGTTGAAAAATGATTACACTTCAACCTTGAACTATGCCGTGTCACTCTAATGTCGTCAAATCACAAATTGGTTTTGGTAGTGCCATTCATGACATCAAGAATGGTTGCCTAGCGACATCAAGTCTAATTTTATATCTTATTACATCTGTCGATTGTGCCAATTGTTTATAGGATAAGACTTACTATAATTAGATATGTCAAGCTATTCTTGGACGTGTCATACTGGTCCAAGGTTACAGATTTTGAACTGGGTTTTCGCCTAATACAGAAGAACGGGGGATGATTGAATTCCATAATATCACACATGGAATTAAAGAAATATAATCACGTATCAAACATTATAAATTGAAAGCTAAGTATTACCACCGCACATGCTTGTTATGTATACTGAAAGCAAACATATCAAGCTTTACACGTTCATATATATTACTTCTCCTTACTAACCATACAATCAGCCTTATTAATAACAATTTGAGTAACAAATATATGTAATGTTATTTCTTATGTTTTCAAAGTACGATAACAATGTGCTAATTTAATGTGTGTATATTTTCTTCAATTAAAGTGAAAGTTTAAGTGATGGACACAAAAGTGATTGGGGTTTTTATTGTATATACGAGGATGTCACCAATAAGGATCTATTTAATAAATCAGTGATAACATAATATTTTATTTTCAAAAACGATAATTTCCTATCTTCAATAAAAACCAAAATCAGCTACGGTTACATAATGAGCTTATGTCCGCTTATACACAAACGGCATGCATTTGTAACCATTCAGCCTTCTGTGGAAACCGTGTTGGTTAGTGGACATTATATCCATGGAATGTGTACACCACATGACCTCGCCGGTCACATTGTCCTTTTAATGTGGTCAAGTTCATTGCAGACTCAGACAATAGCCTGTCTGGGTTGGAACGTTTAGGGTCGCGCGAGGTAGCTCCCTTAACATATACATGGTTCGAGGGTACCTGCCTACGGAGGAACGGCGGAGATGGACGCCTAAACACTATAAGGAAACAAACCGTCCATCCAGTGCTGGGGTGGCCTCTAGTGTTTATACTAGCCCTGGTAAACCGCTGTGATACCTGTCACACGCCTAATCGATAAGCATGGCGTACTTAGTAAGCTTTGAGCTTAGAGAGTGGTCGACACTATCCCTTTTGTTATTTTCTTTAACACAAACTGTAATAATGAGTTTATGTACTCTTTTTATACACCTAATTTATATTACTTAATATGCTGGATTTGAATCGAGGATGATTTTGAAATTTAAAAAAAAAAGCGAAGACACACAAATCCATTCGAACACACACAACAACACACAAACACACACACTTTACACTCTCTCACACAAACATGCACGCACGCACGCACACACACACACGCACACACACACATTGTCGTAACCCTCAAGTCACTGGTTGGCTTCGGTCAATTAACAGGTATGATGATGATAGATAAGAGGCTGCCTGACAGAAATTCAGGGATACATATGGTAACGAGTGGTACATTACTACAATTCTTTTATGAAGCTGTATTTTTATATTATATAACTTTGACAGCCAGTTAATGTTACTGAGGCTTCCCTGCTGAGCGGTATGTAAAACCGGTCATGTAGACGACACTGACACATACACAGCTCAGTCTCTGGTGGTCTCCTATGCCTTTTTGTGACATTGCTTCATTTACTACACAACAATTAGCAATTTCAAGATATATCCGTCATATCTCTCTCTATCCCTGTCTCTACCTGTCTCTGTCTGTCTCTCTCCATCTCCCCTCTCTCTCCCTCTCCCTCTCAGTCTCTCTCTCTATCTCTCTCTCTCACTCTCTCTCTCACTCTCTCTCCCTCTCTCTCTCTCTCTCTCTCTCTCTCTCTCTCTCTCTCTCTCTCTCTCGCATGCAGTCGAAGTAGCTACCTTTGTGCATTGGAAATGACAGGTCCCCATGGTTACATCATGACTTCGGGTAACATCTCTGACCTGAACTTTAAAGGATTCTTCACGACTTGTATGCACACTTTTTGAAGACTTACATGCATAATCTATGTACTCTTCTTGAACACTGTAGCATGATGGAACAGAATTCCACATTTCCAGTCCGACACATTTCATAAAGATACTTTAAGTCTTAACGGGGACCATCCCATATATAAGGGCTATTCTTAGATCGTATGTTCTAGAACGAGTTGGGGGAGGCGGCGGTATGCACTTGTCTTTTGATTGGTTCATAAATAATGAGCCCACGCTATTCCTGGGCCATATTTTAAAATCTAATTAGTAGGAGCGGGAATTTCACCAGGAGCGGTCGCTAGTGTGATGTGATGACCCAAATATGCCCTTAAAGATTCAATAATATATTGTTCTCTGGACAGCGGGTACCAATTTAAAACATACTTTAATGTAGTAGTTGTGCCTGATAAACGAATGAGAAGAATGTATGAGTATTTTATGAATAAAATGTGAAAGTGGAAAACCTAACTTCTGTGCGCCAGAATTCTGAACACTGCATCTTCCACCTTGACACGTCTTTCACGCTGTATACTCCAAATGCATATCAATCCCTTGTTGTGACTGGTTGCGTATGCTTGATGAATGTATGACACACTCATGGAGATTCGCAAACCAAAACCCCTTGTGCATTCTTCATGCCTGGGATGACTTATTCTTAACTCAACTGTACCTTTGCTCTCGTGCGAGTTAACAAATCGCAGTCTGAATCGGAATGAGTGATGAAACATGTACAAGTTCCTTGGTAAAAAGCTGAAAATGATGGAGTTAGTGAGTTGGTGATTTAATAAATAGCCTCTCACATCTAGTGGAAGGAAAGATGCTTCAAATATCCATATGTAAACAGGTTGTGTGTGGCACGCCAGAATTGCTAAGTCCATGTGATGCCTGGTTGCTATAAGCTCAAGAGAATTAATATAATTTCTCTCTGCAGCATTACACTGTTACCTCTACTGTTGGATGGTTCATATAAACTAGTTCTTAAGAGAACCATAGGTGTGTGAACCTGTGTCTTAGTTGGCTGAATATAATGTATAGCTCATGCAAATTTACAAGGACTAAACATGTTTTTTCCACATATGTGCTTGGTGCATATGTGAACAATTGTGTATGCAATTGAGCTTCTGTTACCTACTGTAGTAGACATGAAAATTACTCAGTGGGGAAAGAGCACATGATGATGATGATGTACCTGTGAGACAAGTCTGGTGAAAAAGGGGTGAGGTCTGGCATTGCTGTGTGAGTGAATATGGAATAGGGCATTCATGCACCCACATCACAGCCATAGGAATAGATGTCTGGTCTGCTAATTGGGTAAATGCCATTAGTTAATACATATTGCATATTGCAGTTGTAAATGCCTATTTGCCATTTTCCTTCACAATGCCTGTCCCATGTTGCTATGTCACAATGATTGCTGTACTGTGTCTGGTCCTCCTTGTGCCCAGGTCTACTGTGGTTCAAACATGGTGGAACTTAGACCACATAAATGCTTGTAATTGTGTTAAGCTACCCTGTCTCAGCATATAGGCTTGTGATTACCACAGATAAGGGTGAATGGAACACATATCACCCACAGTACATCAGAGTGAAATACACTGCATCATCAAACTAGGAGAGGTGTGTTTGGACCACACCCATCCTTTTCCTCCCATCCCCAGTCTGTGTCTGTTGATGTATAATAACATTATCTTTTAACCTATGTAAAGAGATGTTGTGCCATTTTATATGTCAACAGAGAACAGTATGGTGGAGAGGCCATCCATATATCATCTGGGAAAACTAAACAGAAGTCCTAAATCCAGATGTGACTCCCTATCAAAATGTGGGAATATCAAGAAGAGTTTTCTCTCAGCTCAACAGCTGAATGCATAAATGGGAGAATAACACAATCTGAAGCACTACCAATGTGGTGAACTGGACAGTGATCTTGAGTCAGTCCAATGTTAAACTGAGACTAACAGCAAGTCTAGTAGTATGAATTACATTCATGGAGAACTGTGGAGTAAATTGGGAGTGTTTGTTTATCTAAGACAAAACTTAGAAAATATCCAGCCTGATGCTCACACAGTGATTCTTGAAGAATGTGAGGAACAGTAGGGAAGTTGATCTGGCTAAGTGAGTAGCTGCAATGTATGGGACATTAGGTATGCCATTATTGAAGTACCCAGTGACAGCCTTCACTGACAGCCTGATCAACCATGAGATGCAGTACCATATCATCATACCAAATCTTGTCTTCAAGAGGAATGAATCTGCCATGAAGCTTATTCTGGGGAGGCTGCTAACTGGAGCTAGTCCAACATCCATGCTGATGATAAAAGGATCCAACAGACCCAGAACAGTAGTTTCTTCCTTGAGTTGCCCATGGATAGGATTTCCTAAATTCCCAAGAGTCAGGAAATGATGATAGATACAGATACTGTAACGGAATGGTGTGGTGGTAATTAGAGAGGAGAGGTGGAGGAGAGTTATTGGGTGGTGGAGTAAATAAGAAGTGTTGTATCTTGTTTATCAACCTGCATGTATGACATATTTTATGCATTTTCTATGCAATGATTGAAATGTTGACATGACAGGAGATGAGACAATGGTCATCACTGAACTCACCATCAACTCAATAAATTGTGTATTTTATGAATCAGTTTTAAGTACATGTCTTAAGAGAATTTCTTGTACAGTTGCTGTCAAGTGTTGTCTCTGGTGACTGTCTTAAGTGCTGTGGTTGGTTATACATATTGTGAAAAGTCCTGTATAGATGTTGTCAGGTATCACATGATGTCTATCTTGTACAATTGTGGTGTAAACAATTCCTTGTGAATGTATGTCCCACTTTTGGCAGGAAACTGTCATGTAGATGTCTTGTCCAACAGATGTAATGTACCGTTATTGTTGAAGTTTGTTTGTCTACAAATAAATAGAGTCCTAAAGTCCTAAAGACTAATTGAACTGATATAGGTCACAAAATGACAAAAAATATAGGGAAAGATCTATGTGACGGACGAATAGCATACTGGCAACATTATGTTGAGTGAGAGGGATCCTCAGTTGTACAGGCGCTAACAGTTCAGATCTTCTCTGGCCTTGGGTGAACTATTTTACTTCTTTTATAAATTTCTGTGTAGATACATAGTGGTCTCACAGTGGGGGTTTGAGCCAAAAGTAAAAGTGGTTCTCCAAAAAGGCTATTGCGGGAATGATTAGCTCAATTGAGTGACCTCTAGACAAAACGTGCTAAATCATATCCTTTATCTTGTTATTATTATTCAAGATATATCTCCAGAGAACAAATCAAATAAATCAAATCAAATCAACTTTATTAGGGTCACAAATTGGGCGCGCAGGCCCGTCTTACATTCGGCCCTTCCAATCACTCGTCTTTCGTTCATCAAGAGCATTATACATTTACATAGGAAGAAAAATAAACATTGTGAAATGAATGTTGTAAACATAAACAAGGCTAAACATGGAGAAAAATGTGTACATAAAAAGTATGTGACGTAAAAGTAGTGATGCCAGCGCGTCCCACACACACACACACACCACACACACACTCTCTCTCTCTCTCATTCACACTCACTCTCACTCATTCACTCACACACACACACACTCTCACTCATTCACTCTCCCGCTCACTCATTCACTCTCCCGTTCACTCATTCACTCTCCCGCTCACTCATTCACTCTCCCGCTCACTCATTCACTCTCCCGCTCACTCATTCACTCTCACGCTCACTCATTCTGTCTCTCCCGCTCACTCATTCACTCTCCCGCTCACTCATTCACTCTCCCGTTCAATCATTCACTCTCCCGCTCACTCATTCACTCTCCCGCTCACTCATTCACTCTCACTCATTCACTCTCATGCTCACTCATTCACTCTCACGCTCACTCATTCACTGTCCCGCTAACTCATTCACTCTCACGCTCACTCATTCACTCTCACGCTCACTCATTCACTCTCACGCATTCACTCACACACACAGACACTCTCACTCATTCGCTCTCCCGCTCACTCATTCGCTCTCACGCTCACTCATTCACTCTCCCGCTCACTCATTCACCCTCACGCTCACTCATTCACTCTCACTCATTCACTCTCCCGCTCACTCATTCACTCTCACTCATTCACTCTCCCGCTCACTCATTCACTCTCACGCTCAATCATTCACTCTCCCGCTCACTCATTCACTCTCACGCTCACTCATTCACTCTCACTCATTCACTCTCACGCTCACTCATTCTGTCTCTCATTCACACTCACTCATTCACTCTCACCCATTCACTCTCCCGCTCACTCATTCACTCTCACTCATTCACTCTCCCGCTCACTCATTTACTCTCACGCTCAATCATTCACTCTCCCGCTCACTCATTCACTCTCACGCTCACTCATTCACTCTCACGCTCACTCATTCTGTCTCTCATTCACACTCACTCACTCTCTCACTCAAACTACAGTAATGAACATAAGTTTAGATTATACATGATAAAATCAAATGGTATTTAACTGTATAATATGACAGATGAGAATACACAAACATATGGATTCGCGTGTTACATAACATGCGTGTTACATGACATGCATCTGCTCAGCTCTCTCTCTCTCTCTCTCTCTCTCTCTCTCTCTCTCTCTCTCTCTCTCTGTATTCTTTCATATACACACACTCACACGCATGCGCGCGCTCACACACACTAACACATCAACTCTCCCACTGTCTCACTCTCTAACACACAATCCTACACACACACACACTCACTCTCTCAATCACACTCTCTCACACATACACGTACACATGAACGCATGCACGCACGCACACACTCCCTCACTCACTCTCACACATACACGTACGAATGCATACACTGACACATTCCCCCACCATTTCTCGCTCAATCACTCTCTCCACACACACGCATGCACACACGCATTCACTCTCTCCCTCTCTCTGACACCCACTCTCTCTCTCTCTCTCTCTCTCTCTCTCTCTCTCTCGCTCGCTCCCAAACGCACACACATATATAGTGAACAATTATAATGAACAATTATACTGAACGATTAAAAAGAAAAACTGGAACACTACAAACTAGGTCCTCTGTCAATCATCAAATAATTTGTCACATAACTGGTAGGCTCTTTCCGGGATATAAACCTTGGGAAAACCTGGTCACATAACTGGGTTTGCTCTTTCCAGGATATAAACCCTGGGAAAAAGAACACTCGTCTCGGATTAAACCCTGGTAATAACCTGCTAGGGGCTCACATACCTGTTGCCCTGATGACGGGATACAAACCTTGGGCATACCCTGCATAGGACTCACTTTTGGGATCTCTATGTTGGTATTAAAATCCGGGGTGACCTCTCGCAAATCAGACCAATTCTTGGAGTTTTTATGGTGTTGTTTAACCATGTCTCTTATATGAGGGCAACTGTCCAGACATGTAAACCCACAATAAATCTCTAGAAGGTTTGATTTCATTAATAGTGATAATATTGCATGTATCACTGTTTTAATATATCAGTTAGGATTCAATGTAGCAGACTGAAGATGGTGTATAAATATCTTATGGGTCAACATAATTGCTTGTATCCATGATATTTGTTTTTCTCAGAATGATATGATTTATTAGCTTGTCAATATTGTTGTATAATTTTGTGCATGCTGGTTGTTCAATATATGTATCCAAAAATTAAGGTACCTGAAACACCAGAGAACACAAATTATTTTAAATATAACTGAGACAGCTGGTACAGGGAAAAATTCATTTTTGTCCCTGAAATTAAGACACTTGATCCAGTAAATGAATATGGGGCCTACTCCATCACAAAATTAATTGCTGGCATGGGTGAGAGAGGGGAATTATTGTTGTAAATACAACATTTTTAATGTCACCACATCACATAAAATAACAACTCCCTATATTCTCTTCTCCCCATAACATGCTTGCAACACTGAGAGTAGAGAGTGTGAACCCTAATGGAAAATTTGGGCAACCATTAAGACACCTCACTGACAATCTCTCTCGGTGATAGTCAGTATTCGTACCGGCTAATGTCCAGTGTCGATTCGACATCTGGGTTTATTCTTCAGTTGTGTAACCCTGTCAGTGGCCCTGATCAAGCAACTGCGAGTGAGCACAATTGAATCTCCAGGAGAAAACATCCTTATCAACTCCGTCACTTGCCATTTCTGAAGTAGTGGTATTATTAAGCGTACTTGATACGTAATGGACGAGAGGAAGGGAAGATTCTACCTGATGTCATGGGCGGTCATATAAAACCGACCACAGTCTGGTGTCTATAAGACATTAGTCTATTGTTCGATGGTGTAATCTCTCTGGTGTACTAGGATCCACGTCACCAGGAGTTAACTCATTGAATCTCCAGGAAGGCCATCAAAATAACTGGACCCCTAGCCATTTATATGGAAGTGGAGAGCATACGCAAATTATGTGTCCAGGAAACGATGGATAACCAACCTGATGTCATTGGCGTATCATACGACTAGGAGCATAACGTGGACAACCTCAAAAATTTCATGAAGAGATAAAACAGGATCCGTCTCCGACGTCGGACGTCAATTCATCCTCAGTTGAGAAAGCGTTTCTGCCTTTAAAATGGTGGAGATTAAAGGACGGACAAAGTTGAGTACAACTGATGTCATTCCCCTTTTTCATTCTCAATTGGGAAGACTTTTCTGCCGGAAGAAGGTGGGAATGTAAATAAGGATTACTGTCTCCAAACAGTTAACTCTTATATGGTAGAGCTCACTGCAATTCCAGCAGCTGACACTCTATACACAATGTCTGCGACAGTGGACTAACGAAAGATCACTGTTTTCAAAAACAGCTGACTCCTTTCAAGATAAAGATCCCTGCACTCCAGCAGTCGACTCTTTATATAATAAGAACCATGCATTATGCAGGGGAATCTTATATTATTACTGTGATGCGAGGTATATTCACAGGACCTGGCCAGTCCTATCCTCAAAGTCAGTAAAATTGCTTCCAAAATTCCAGTCAATATTGGTAACTAAGAAGCTAACCCACATAATCACACCCCTTCAAAGGTGGCTGTGATAATGACGGACTTCTCTATGGCTGAGAGGATTCGCCCAATTCGCCAAAAGTAAACGTTTTGCTCATGTGGGAGAGAAAGAACGGATACTTCCCAGTCACTCAAAAGCACTTCGCTAAAGTATGGCTGAAGACAACTAGTTGGAAGTTCCACCTGGAATTATAGACTAGTAGTAGTGGATGTCAAAGTCTGGCTGCATCTACTAATTCAGTTGCTACGTTAGAAAATAGAGCAACTAAGGAGAGAAAATGCTGTCACTTCTCACAACACATCAAAATAGAGGCATAACGGAATGAGAGAATCTCAACCGACAAGCACCTCTAAATCTATGGTAAGACTACAGAACTAAGTCAAGGAAATATAATGGGAAATTGCTGCCATCTGCAAACACAAGAGACTTATTGGAAAGGTAGACCCTGTGTCCAACGCTAACCAAATCTGCACTTAGTAGATTTTAGTCTTAAGTTCTGCAGCGGCTGCTATACAGTTCACCCGGAAGTGATTGTCATTGCTCCGGTGATGATCAAAAATTTTAACCCAGTTCCAAATGCCAAGATTACTGTTGGAGAAAGTGTTCAGTTAAATACACTCTCACAGGATTATCGTTCTCCAGTGGCGAAGGGAAGAATGAAGTTCTGATAAGATGAACAGTTGAGAGATCCATGGAATGCAACCATTCTCTCTAAACGTCATCTAGAAGTTGGCTTAATTGCAAAGCCATTACTTCACATAATGAATCTCTATGGAACATTCATACATTACGAAATGGTGTGACTCAGAGAGATCATTTATCACAAACAGGAAATATAGCAAGGATGTCAGCAGTGGAACACTGTCAGAGGTAAATAGAAGAGCAGTTCACAGATGAGTGGAGTCAGGACTCCTGATGCTCCCAGTGACTTAAAGGAACTTAATGCAGGGCTAACTTCATGGTCTTTGCGTTTGCCACCAAATTCATCAACAGATGCAATGTTGGGGCAGATTTTTTCTTAAGGAGAAAAATCACTTAGTTCCAAATGTACTACTCTAGTAGGGTAAAGGGAGACAAGGAGTAATTGACAAAACCACCTAAGGGATCTGGGAACTGTGGATTCTGCGATCATCTGTCATTCCTATGAAAGATTTAAGAGAGGGGCCATGTAGCATGATGGAACAGAATTCCACATTTCCAGTCCGACACATTTCATAAAGATACTTTAAGTCTTAACGGGGACCATCCCATATATAAGGGCTATTCTTAGATCGTATGTTCTAGAACGAGTTGGGGGAGGCGGCGGTATGCACTTGTCTTTTGATTGGTTCATAAATAATGAGCCCACGCTATTCCTGGGCCATATTTTAAAATCTAATTAGTAGGAGCGGGAATTTCACCAGGAGCGGTCGCTAGTGTGATGTGATGACCCAAAAATGCCCTTAAAGATTCAATAATATATTGTTCTCTGGAGAGCGGGTACCACTTTAAAACATACTTTAATGTAGTAGTTGTGCCTGATAAACGAATGAGAAGAATGTATGAGTATTTTATGAATAAAATGTGAAAGTGGAAAACCTAACTTCTGTGCGCCAGAATTCTGAACACTGCATCTTCCACCCTGACACGTCTTTCACGCTGTATACTCCAAATGCATATCAATCCCTTGTTGTGACTGGTTGCGTATGCTTGATGAATGTATGACACACTCATGCAGATTCGCAAACCAAAACCCCTTGTGCATTCTTCATGCCTGGGATGACTTATTCTTAACTCAACTGTACCTTTGCTCTCGTGCGAGTTAACAAATGGCAGTCTGAATCGGAATGAGTGATGAAACATGTACAAGTTCCTTGGTAAAAAGCTGAAAATGATGGAGTGAGTGAGTTGGTGATTTAATAAATAGCCTCTCACATCTAGTGGAAGGAAAGATGCTTCAAATATCCATATGTAAACAGGTTGTGTGTGGCACGCCAGAATTGCTAAGTCCATGTGATGCCTGGTTGCTATAAGCTCAAGAGAATTAATATAATTTCTCTCTGCAGCATTACACTGTTACCTCTACTGTTGGATGGTTCATATAAACTAGTTCTTAAGAGAACCATAGGTGTGTGAACCTGTGTCTTAGTTGGCTGAATATAATGTATAGCTCATGCAAATTTACAAGGACTAAACATGTTTTTTCCACATATGTGCTTGGTGCATATGTGAACAATTGTGTATGCAATTGAGCTTCTGTTACCTACTGTAGTAGACATGAAAATTACTCAGTGGGGAAAGAGCACATGATGATGATGATGTACCTGTGAGACAAGTCTGGTGAAAAAGGGGTGAGGTCTGGCATTGCTGTGTGAGTGAATATGGAATAGGGCATTCATGCACCCACATCACAGCCATAGGAATAGATGTCTGGTCTGCTAATTGGGTAAATGCCATTAGTTAATACATATTGCATATTGCAGTTGTAAATGCCTATTTGCCATTTTCCTTCACAATGCCTGTCCCATGTTGCTATGTCACAATGATTGCTGTACTGTGTCTGGTCCTCCTTGTGCCCAGGTCTACTGTGGTTCAAACATGGTGGAACTTAGACCACATAAATGCTTGTAATTGTGTTAAGCTACCCTGTCTCAGCATATAGGCTTGTGATTACCACAGATAAGGGTGAATGGAACACATATCACCCACAGTACATCAGAGTGAAATACACTGCATCATCAAACTAGGAGAGGTGTGTTTGGACCACACCCATCCTTTTCTTCCCATCCCCAGTCTGTGTCTGTTGATGTATAATAACATTATCTTTTAACCTATGTAAAGAGATGTTGTGCCATTTTATATGTCAACAGAGAACAGTATGGTGGAGAGGCCATCCATATATCATCTGGGACAACTAAACAGAAGTCCTAAATCCAGATGTGACTCCCTATCAAAATGTGGGAATATCAAGAAGAGTTTTCTCTCAGCTCAACAGCTGAATGCATAAATGGGAGAATAACACAATCTGAAGCACTACCAATGTGGTGAACTGGACAGTGATCTTGAGTCAGTCCAATGTTAAACTGAGACTAACAGCAAGTCTAGTAGTATGAATTACATTCATGGAGAACTGTGGAGTAAATTGGGAGTGTTTGTTTATCTAAGACAAAACTTAGAAAATATCCAGCCTGATGCTCACACAGTGATTCTTGAAGAATGTGAGGAACAGTAGGGAAGTTGATCTGGCTAAGTGAGTAGCTGCAATGTATGGGACATTAGGTATGCCATTATTGAAGTACCCAGTGACAGCCTTCACTGACAGCCTGATCAACCATGAGATGCAGTACCATATCATCATACCAAATCTTGTCTTCAAGAGGAATGAATCTGCCATGAAGCTTATTCTGGGGAGGCTGCTAACTGGAGCTAGTCCAACATCCATGCTGATGATAAAAGGATCCAACAGACCCAGAACAGTAGTTTCTTCCTTGAGTTGCCCATGGATAGGATTTCCTAAATTCCCAAGAGTCAGGAAATTATGATAGATACAGATACTGTAACGGAATGGTGTGGTGGTAATTAGAGAGGAGAGGTGGAGGAGAGTTATTGGGTGGTGGAGTAAATAAGAAGTGTTGTATCTTGTTTATCAACCTGCATGTATGACATATTTTATGCATTTTCTATGCAATGATTGAAATGTTGACATGACAGGAGATGAGACAATGGTCATCACTGAACTCACCATCAACTCAATAAATTGTGTATTTTATGAATCAGTTTTAAGTACATGTCTTAAGAGAATTTCTTGTACAGTTGCTGTCAAGTGTTGTCTCTGGTGACTGTCTTAAGTGCTGTGGTTGGTTATACATATTGTGAAAAGTCCTGTATAGATGTTGTCAGGTATCACATGATGTCTATCTTGTACAATTGTGGTGTAAACAATTCCTTGTGAATGTATGTCCCACTTTTGGCAGGAAACTGTCATGTAGATGTCTTGTCCAACAGATGTAATGTACCGTTATTGTTGAAGTTTGTTTGTCTACAAATAAATAGAGTCCTAAAGTCCTAAAGACTAATTGAACTGATATAGGTCACAAAATGACAAAAAATATAGGGAAAGATCTATGTGACGGACGAATAGCATACTGGCAACATTATGTTGAGTGAGAGGGATCCTCAGTTGTACAGGCGCTAACAGTTCAGATCTTCTCTGGCCTTGGGTGAACTATTTTACTTCTTTTATAAATTTCTGTGTAGATACATAGTGGTCTCACAGTGGGGGTTTGAGCCAAAAGTAAAAGTGGTTCTCCAAAAAGGCTATTGCGGGAATGATTAGCTCATTTGAGTGACCTCTAGACAAAACGTGCTAAATCATATCCTTTATCTTGTTATTATTATTCAAGATATATCTCCAGAGAACACTACAAACTAGGTCCTCTGTCAATCATCAAATAATTTGTCACAAACACCAACACGCATACATGAATGTACACCTGAAAACTGAATATATATATATAGACTGCTCTGTATACTTCTAAAAGACTTCTGTGTACACTTAATGAAGAATTCAAATAACGTAATTTGTATACTCCATGAATAATTATACAAGATAGATATACTTCACTGAATACTTCTTTTCTTGATATAAGACTATTGATGGGTACACTTTAAAACAAATATGTGCACACTTATAGAATGATAATAATATTGCTTTGTACGCGCATAGAAGAGAGTCATAATATCAGTCGTAATAGATGGCTATACTTTCACAATAAGATTTCATCAAATATTTTTCGAAATATCAGACACGACGGTTTTCTCTCTCTCAATTTCTATCACACTCTCTCTTTCCCGATCTCATTCTCTCTGTCTGCGTAGTCGTCTCTATCTCTCTTTCTCTCCCCCTCTCTATCTGCCTGCCTTCTTGCCTGCATGCCTGCCTGCCTGTCCGTCCGTCCGTTCGCCCGCCCGTCAGTCTGTTGCTCACTCTGCTTAAGTCAAAGTTCACGAATTTGTGCAGCGATTCTGATGACATGTTCCAGTGTTTACCGCTTGGCTTGGGGTGACTACTATGACCTGAACTTTAAAACATGTGTACTATTCTTGAATCGGCTCTGTGGCGAATGGGTTACAAATGCAATTCGCAGTCCCACATATCGCTTTTGAAACACAGCTGTAATTGAGTTATAAGCCTGCCGCTTTACGCTAGTATTAATACAATGATATGAGAGCTGGTCGTTCAGAAACGTAAACTGAATGTAAACATGCCAAGAAATAACAAACAGCCATAGAATGCTTGGGTTGACTGCGACGTCCTGTAAAGAATATTGAACATACTTTGTAACTATTCTTGAAGACTTACATGCATACATTTGTGTACACTTTTTAAAGACTTAACATGCATACATTTATGCAAACTTCTTGAAGACTTACATGCATACATGTATAAACACTTCTTGAAGACTTACATGCATACATTTATGTACACTTCTTGATAATTAATATCTATATTACACGGTACACTTCTCAAAGACTGAGATGTATACTGTTGTATACACTTAGTGAAGTATTGTTAAGTAACTTCCTTTGTATATTTCTTAATAACTTAATAGTAAACTGCTATCAGCACTTCATGAATAATTATAGATAAGCTTCCCTGAATTCTTTTTTAAAATTTTTTGATATAGCAATACTGTTCTCTACACTTAAGAAGACTGCATTGCACACTTACAGAAGACTGATAGTAGTATTGCTCTGTACACATAGAAGCTTGTTAACTGTACAGCTCTGTACACTTAAGATTGCTCTGTACATTCTCAGAAGACTGACAATATTGTTGCTATGTACACCTGCAGAAGACTGATAAGCACACTACTCTGTACACTTCTTGAAGAGGATCCGCGATAGCGTAGTGACTAGACACCTTGCCGAACCTATGAGAATATAAACAGAAATATGAAAACTGTAAACGAAGATATGTTATCAAAATATGTGTGGGAACAAATGATGCAGCATGTAAACAGACACGGATATACGAAATAATAACTATGGACCGATATTAGCCGAGAAAAAGAAAATGAGGAAGGACACAACGTAGATGTATTCGAGCCATATTATATAATTTACACATGACAGCAGCAGAGGCATAACGTCTCGTTTATAACGAAGAGGAATTTCGAAATATTTTGAAAGAAAAACATACACTGGACAAGCCACTGGCTGATGATGGATCATGTAACCTTATGTGCAAGGTGTATATACACCAGCGTCAGTGTCTAAGGGGTTAGTGAAACGAAGTTTATCAGCTACCTGATATACCCAGTCAAAGTTTGAAATCAGCAGCAGAAGATTTGAAAGCAGTTAGCTTTGGGTTGATTTAAGAAAGCTATGGCAAATTACTGAACGTAACATTGTCTAGTAAATTACAAACATCCAATAAATCTGGAATTGACTGAAATAAAGAGAAACTCTTGAAGAGGGTATGCATCTGATATTATATCATATATATATATATATATATATATATATATATATATATATATATATATATATATATATATATATATATATATATATATATATACGCAATGCGATGTATGTATGTATGTATGTTGTTTATGCGTTCTCGAACGGTCCATCCGATTGAGATGAAGTTTTCTACACGCCTTCTTCTCATTCCGGTGCTGCCAACTGTCATAGTTTGTTAATGTACAAACAGTTATTTACTTAATATTATTTAATATTTTAATTTAAATTATAATTTATATATAGCGAGGGGATATAACTTTTAATAGCATTGCTGTATATGTAAAATTGTTGCATATTTCTCAAATAGGTGGACCTTTTCGCTACAGTTATCTACAGGCATATGCGTTATAATCCTCCTCCTCCTCCTCCTCCTCTCTCCCCTCCCCTCCTCTCTCGCCTCCCCTCATCCTCCCCCTCCTCCTCATCTGCCTCCTCCTGCTCTCCACCTCCCCTCCTCCTCCCTCCTCCTCCCCTCCTCCTCCCCTCCTCCTCCCTCCTCCTCCCCTCCTCCTCCCACCCCCCTCCCCCTCCTCCCCTCCGCGTCCTCCTCCCCTTCCTCCCCTTCCTCCTCTATCTTTTTCTGCTGCTGCTGCTGCTGCCGCCTCTCCATTTACCCAAGTTAATTGTTGGGGAAAATAATACGACAACATTATTTTTTACTTGAAAATTATACAACATTTAAAAAAATTTAATCCTAGCATTAAGCAAACTTTTCTAACTGCAACCAATAAATTATTAGACAGACAGACAGACAGACAGACAGACAGACAGACAGACAGACAGACAGACAGTGAGGAAGGGAGGTAGCGACGGAGGGAGAGACGGACGAACGGGTAGACAGACAGACAGAAAGACAGACAGACAACAGATAGATAGATAGATAGATAGATAGATAGATAGATAGATAGATAGATAGATAGATAGATAGATAGATAGATAGATAGATAGATAGATAGATAGAACATACTTTATTTTCAAAGGGTAACAAATTGGGCACGCAGGCCCGTCTTACATTCGGCCCTTCCAATCACTCAACTTTCTTTCATCAACAGTGCATAGGAAAAAAAATGCCAAATGAATTTTGTATATATAAACAATGCATATTACTATGTTATGAGAAACATCCACCACCCACCAACACATCCCCAACTCCCCCACACAAAAACACACATAGCCCACAGACACATACATTCCCCCACCCATCGACCACATTCCTACACCTACACATCTACCCACCCACACACATCTCTCACCCACCACACATCCCATCCACCCACACCCCAAGCACACATACATTCCCCAACCCACACATCCCCCACCCACACACATCCACCCACCTACACACATCTCCCCACCAACTCACATATCCTCTACCCGTCCCATTACCCACCAACAATCACTCATCCACATATCCTCCTCCATCCACACACCTCCAACCACCCAGCCAAACACACATTCCTCAGCCACACAAACCCCCACGCACACAAACATCTCCCCGCCAACTCACATATCCTGCATCTACCCAGACACTTATTCCGCACCCACCCACATAATCTCCCATCTCCCCCAATCACTCACAGATCCCGAGCCCACCCTTACGAACATCCCCGCCATCTCCTAACCTACACACACTAACCCACTCACATGTCCTCTACCCACCCAAACATCCTCTACCCACCCATCCCCCAACCAAACATCCCTTAACCACACACCCTTACTCATATAAAATCACCCACCCACACATCCTCTACCCAACCACACATCCTCCACCCACCCCCCAGCCACACATCCCTTAACCACACACTCCTACCCATATACACACACATCCCCACCCACACACAATCTCCCCACCCATACACACATACCTCACACACATCCCCACCCACAAACACATCCCCCATTCACAAACACACACCTCCCATCCACGCACACACAACCCATACACATATCTCCAACCCATACACTCATACCCTCACACATCCCTAGACACACGTACTTATCCCTCAACCAATAACACCCACACATCCCTCACCCACACATCAACATATACATTTCCTATCTACACACCCACACACCCCAACCACCCATCTAAACACACATCCCCCACCCTCACACACATCCCTCACCCCCCCCCCCCACACACACACCCAACAACACCCCACCAACAAACATACATATCCTTTATCCACACCCAGCTCCACTCCCACACAACACCACACCCACACACACCCCAAAGACACATTCCTCACCCACACACACATCTCCCAACACATCTCCTACCCATCCACACATCCCCCAACTACAATCACCCTCACTACCCACACATACATCCTTCATCCAGCCACACACACACCCACCCAGCCAGACATATGCCCCACCCAGCCACACACACACACACATCCCCAAATCCATCACCCATACACATAACGCACCCCTCCCCCAACCCACACACATCCCCCAAACCCCCTGTCGCTTGTCGTCCTGGGAGGAAAGTGGAATCAACAAGCACACCTTTATGATCCTTATACTTGGGAATTATTGACAGACTTTTGTCTACACTCCTCCGTTCTGTCTTCTACTCACTATATATATATATATATATATATATATATATATATATATATATATATATATATATATATATGTATGTATATATCTTATTCCTTCATAACATACCCTGACAACAGTTTCCTCCAACAATTAATAAAATATTTATTGCTGAAAACTATGTCAGTTGTATGTATTGAATGTGTATATGTAATTTGTAGTGTCTTCTATTGTGAGTGCGAGATAGGACTCTGACTGTCTATGCTCCGTATCACATCTCTCATCTGCATACGGCCATGCAACAAGACATCACACATATATGGACAGCTCTCACCCTGAATGCTCCGTTCCGCCTGAGTCTGGACGTAATCTAATCTTTAGAAAATGTTCAACGTCTGATCACCATGATATAATGCTATTACGATAGTTTCTGATGTGTTCAGATTTCTCTTTTTGGACGTTAATAAAATCCATCACTGAAACACATCACAACTGTCTAACACTGTCTAGATCTACTATAAATGTTCTACACACTGTCTCCAGTTAGTAAATTTTTATATTAGCCCACAGTGCAAATGTATGCAGTTTTATGTTGTTCTGCCTTCAGCAGTTTAACGTCTTTTCCATTTACTTTCTTTACTTGGATATTCTTTTATTTATACAGAATTCCTTTATGGGCGATTGGGTATCTCTTCTCACGATTAGAACATGTCTATGTTCTTAGTGGTTCTAATGAGGTACTTTATCTCCGCACAAGTGAAGTCAATTTCTTTAATCTTCTCTGAACCTGTCAGGAGTTTTCGTGGAACCTGTGGGTGATATATAACCTGGTGATATTAGTCTCCTTCAGACTAAGTCTTATGTGAGGGCATGCTTCCAGCCGTACTCAGACGCTTCCGAAATATACTATGACATAAGACAGATGAGTTCACTAAAGTCTACACGATTAGCTAAAGGAATGAAATGGTAACAGCCAAGCACAGACACCTATTCCCCTATGCTAGACTATTAAGCTAAAGCTAGATTACCTTATATAATCTATGTTAGTCCATGAATCGAAATACACAAGCACATAAGCACCAAGGTCCCATCGCCTCTAAACAATAAGGGACCTATATTTCTTTTCTAATTAAGGACGCATAAATCCATTCTCCGTCCAGTTTGGTAGCACACTAACCACAAAAACAAGTTTACAACTTTTTATACTCCGTTTCCAATTGTCCGTTTCTTTTGATCAACAATCAAATTTGCCGTGATTCCCCAATCAAAGGTTTGTGAAGTCACGTATTTGTTCGTTGCCGCTCCGTTTCGGCTCCTCCGTTGAGTCCCGCGTTCCTCACTCATCGTAAATCAAAGAGTTCTAACTCTTTGATCAACGTCTTCGTGTGTTCCACAACCCGATGTCTCCGCGTTGTTTTGTCCGGTGAAATCGGCAATCAATGACCCCTCACCACTGTATCTTACATCTATACCATTCGGTCAATGACCGTCCATTTGTCCTCACCTCAGACTGAAGTACTCGATTGTTATTCTGACTAACTGTCAATAATTTTCCCATTCTCATACATTGCAAGTAATTTTATATATTAGTTTATCGCGGAATCACTAAACTCGCAGTATCCCGTGACATAGGCCCCCTCTTAAGAGAGTTGACCGCGTCGACTCTTCCTCACTGGAGTTTTGATTCCTATGATCTACCAACCTATTCCTCTTCCTCTGGAGCTGGATGTCTAGATAGGAAATCCGCTCCTACATTCTCTTTACCAGGGATGTACTCCACTGTGAAGTTGTACGGCTGCAGCAACAACGACCACCGCATCAACCGTGCTTTGAGCTTCTGCGAAGTAGCTAGGAACATCAAGGGTTGATGATCTGACTGTACCCTCACATGGATCACCTCCTCATCAAGTAAGCGATCTCACTGACAGCCTATTATACTACTCATGACCGACACTAGTGCTGGCACATCGCCCCTGTACGTCCGGTCGACCTACTTTCGACTTGCGTAAGCGACGGCTCACAATACAGACGGATCGTCCCATCCTGACTGTAACACTGTCTCCATGTCCTCTTGGTTTCCCCAGGCTTTGCATCTGGGGATGTTCCGCCCCGTCCGCGTTGGACAGAATCGTCTTCCCCAAAACTCCTGGACTTTTCCTTCCAGGACCATCTCGGGCGATATTGGATCTGGTCAGCCAATCTTCGGTTGGAGTCCTGGGTATTTCTCGCCTTTCCCGACGTTACCCACCCCTTCTGAACTTGGTTACTAGTGAAGGTTTCACTCTTGTCCTTTCCCTGATGTGTGATTTCCCTCCTCCCTTCGTTGGGTAAATCTGACCTATCACTTACTTTCCCATATGCCCTCCTATGTAGTACTGGCGATCTCTGGTCTTCGTCTGGACCTGTAACCTTTTTCCCAATGGCTGCCATCTCCAAAACGTGCGAAGCTTTACTCTCGGATCTCTCCTCATATTTCTTAATGAGATGCCTAGGGAGATTTTTCCGTTCTTCCCCGATCCGGATTTTGTAGATGTTTTTGGACACCACCTTTACCACAGGATAAGGTCCTTTCCATCCTACTTGGAGTATATTAGTCTCTTCTAGACCCCATACTTCCAATTGGTCTTCCACCTTAAGAGCTATTTTACTCTTAGTCCGATTTTGGGTGGTGCTTTCTGGCACTCTAAAGACTTCACTAACCGGCGTACATCTCCGGTCATTCCTGGCCAGCAATAATGGCCGGAAATCTGCTGCAATGTCTCTCTGACACCCATATGTCGATTCTCGGCTATGGTGTGTCCACTCTGAAGAATGTGAGGACGGTGGGTCTCTGGAACCACCCACTGCTCGTGCAGGTTGTCTCCTCTTCCGGCTCTCCTGTAAAGCAGCCGATTCTTCAGAAAGTGTTGTCCCCGTTTTGGTGGCTCAGCACTTCTTTGTAGCTTCCTGTAGAAAAGACGCAAAGTAGTATCAATCCTCTGAGCAGTATGCAATTCCCCTAGAACTGAGTTGTCGCATAGTGTCTCTGTCTCTTCTTTCTTCCCTTGCGATCCACTGGCTAATGCTCCTCTGTGGGCTGGCTGTTTGGGCACCCCCAAGAACACGTATTTCGTACCAATGATCACTGAAATAGGGAGTCAGCTAATACAGCTGCAGTAATGATGCCCGTGACGTGCCTGGACTTAATCTCCACCTTGGCGATTAGCAGCGTCATGGTAACAGCACTCCTCATTGTCGGCTTTATCTCAATGGTCTCCCCTGTAAGTTGTTCTGGGCGTACCAGGCTGGCGTCAATAACAGCTTCCCCGTCCAAACCTGTATCGTAGAGACAAGTAACCTGCTGGCCATTGACTTCAATCAGTTCAACCACAGGTGGTCTCTCTTGGTCCAGAATTCCTTCCACGACCTCGACCTTTTCGGTGGCAATTGCCCTTGGAGCTACCCGGCAGGCCGCGAAATGAGAGCTTTTCGTTTTCGATCTGCAGTCTTTTGTGTTGTGAGAGGGCGACTTGTAGATCGAACACCACTTCTCAGACCACTGTCGTGTTGCTTGAGAGTTGAGTGGGCTCTGTCTTCCATCCTTTCTCTTCTCTGGACTCTCCGTTGAGTGCTTCATATAAGGTTCCACTTTTTCTCCTTCCCAGTTTTTAGATTTCTTTCGGTCTTGTTTCTCCTGACCTTTTGTGGTTGGTATATTGGTTTCTCTAGCTTCCCCATGGACTTCTACGAATCTTTCCGCCAGCTTATTCACAACATCAAGCCGTTCCGCCCCTTGTTCTCCTAATAATGTCTTCAGTGGTTCGGACATTTGCTGGCGCATCTGGTCGACTACCATCAGCTCTTCCAGACTCTCATAGTCCCTCTTGAACTCTGCCAAATCCATCCATTTTTGGAGGTATGATTTCAGCCTTAAACTGTAGGCGGCGAATAGCTCTCCCAGCCCTCTTCTTGCCGATCGAAACTTCTTTCGATATGTCTGTGCTGAGATCTCATAGTGTTTCATCAAAGCGGCTTTTAATTCTTCTTAGTTGTTTTCATCTCCTAGTGGTAGGCGTGTGTAAACCTCGAAACCCGAACCTCGTAATCCCTGGGATAATTTAAGACTCCATCTGCTTCTATCCAGCCCTATAGCGACTGCCATGGCCTCAAAGCGATTCGCGTATTGGTCAAATCGTTCCTTCGACTCCTCATAAACAGCTAAGGGAAACTTCATTGCATGGTACCCATGTCCACTCATGTTGGTTGAATCATGTGAAGATAATCCTCCTTCTGCTACATCTATTTCTCCCTTAGTTTGTGTTTTGAGTTCTAGCTCTCGCATGCGGTATTCATGTTCTCTTATCTAGTTGGCCTCTTCTGCTTCCAACTTGGCCTTACGATCTTCCCTTTCTGCTTGGCGAAGTTCCCTCTCCTGTATGTAATCGGTTAGGGCCGAACCAGATAAACCAATTTCTTCCCCGTTTGCCCTTAGTTCTGCTGTAGTTAGTTTAGGAGTGGCCATAGTTAAAGAAGGTAAGTCAGCAGGTTGAGTAAAGACACCTCAAGGCAGTAAAGAATTATTCCCTATAGAAATTTAATCTATTTATATATATCAATTATCTATGTCAATAAATATATATATATATATATATTATCTATGACACCACACCGTACACCACACTAATCACTCAACCACAAGAGGAGATTTAGGAAAAAGACTTATGTAGACATGTAAAAGTGTGCACAAATAGGCAATGTGTTCCAAATATATAATGCAATAACACCATATATCAAAGGGACATCCTTCCATTAAAAGTCAACAATATGTATACTCATATGTATATACCAAAATGTAGGTACCAATATGCAAGCTGCCCCGCTATGCATATGCCCCCCTATGCATGTACCCTGCTATGCATGTACCCTGCTATGCATGTACCCTGCTATGCATGCACCCTGCTATGCATATACCACGCTGCTCCACCATTTAATGTCGCTTGTCGTCCCGGGAGGAAAGTGGAATCAACAAGCACACCTTTAAGATCCTTATACTTGGGAATTATTGACAGACTTTTGTCTACACTCCTCCGTTCTGTCTTCTACTCTCTCTCTCTCTCTCTCTCTCTCTCTCTCTCTCTCTCTTATTCCTTCATAACATACCCTGACAACAGTTTCCTCCAACAATTAATAAAATATTTATTGCTGAAAACTATGTCAGTTGTATGTATTGAATGTGTATATGTAATTTGTAGTGTCTTCTATTGTGAGTGCGAGATAGGACTCTGACTGTCTATGCTCCGTATCACATCTCTCATCTGCATACTGCCATGCAACAAGACATCACACATATATGGACAGCTCTCACCCTGGATGCTCAGTTTCGCCTGAGTCTGGACGTAATCCAATGTTTAGAAAATGTTCAACGTCTGATCACCATGATATAATGCAATTACGATAAGTTTCTGAAGTGTACAGATTTCTCTTTTTGGACGTTAATAAAATCCATCACTGAAACACATCACCACTGTCTAACACTGTCTAGATCTACTATAAATGTTCTACACACTGTCTCCAGTTAGTACATTTTTATATTAGTCCACAGTGCAAATGTATGCAGTTTTATGTTGTTCTGCCTTCAGCAGTTTAACGTCTTTTCCATTTACTTTCTTTACTTGGATATTCTTTTATTTATACAGAGTTCCTTTATGGGCGATTGGGTATCTCTTCTCACGATAAGAACATGTCTATGTTCTTAGTGGTTCTAGTGGGGTACTTTATCTCCGCACAAGTGAAGTTAATTTCTTTAATCTTCTCTGAACCTGTCAGGAGTTTTCGTGGAACCTGTGGGTGATATATAACCTGGTGATATTAGTATGCTTCAGACTAAGTCTTATGTGAGGGCATGCTTCCAGCCGTACTCAGACGCTTCTGAAAGATACTCTGACATAAGACAGATGAGTTCACTAAAGTCTACACGATTAGCTAAAGGAAAAAAATGGTAACAGCCAAGCACAGACACCTAGTCCCCTATGCTAGACTATTAAACTAAAGCTAGATTACCTTATACAATCTTTGTTAGTCCATGAATCGAAATACACAAACACATAAGGACCAAGGTCCCATCGCCTCTAAACAATAAGGGACCTATATTTCTTTTCTAATTAAGGACGCATAAATCCATTCTCCGTCCAGTTTGGTAGCACACTAACCACAAAAACAAGTTTACAACTTTTTTTTCTTTTGATCAACAATCAAATTTGCCGTGATTCCCCAATCAAAGGTTTGTGAAGTCACGTATTCGTTCGTTGCCGCTCCGTTTCGGCTCCTCCGTTGAGTCCCGCGTTCCTCACTCATCGTAAATCAAAGAGTTCTAACTCTTTGATCATCGTCTTCGTGTGTTCCACAACCCGATGTCTCCGCGTTGTTTTGTCCGGTGAAATCGGCAATCAATGACCCCTCACAACTGTATCTTACTTCTATACCATTCGGACAATGACCGTCCATTTGTCCTCACCTCAGACTGAAGTACTCGATTGTTATTCTGACTAACTGTGAATAATTTTCCCATTCTCATACATTGCAAATAATTTTATATATTAGATTATCGGGGAATCACTAAACTCGCAGTATCCCGTGACACCCCCAAACACATTCACTCACATATCTCTCACCCACACACCCACACACACACACACTCCCCACCCATCCACACAAACATCCCACACCCATACACATCTCTCACCCACATACACATCCCCAAACCCACAACTACCCCCACCTGCACACATCTCCCACCCACCACATTTGCCCACACCACAACTCCCCACCCACACATATATCTCCCACCCACCCTATAATCCACCCACATATCCACCTCCACCCACTCACCCACAACCACCTAGCCAAGCACACATCCCCACCCACAGACACATCTCCCCGCCAAACCATACATCCCGCACGTACCCACATACAAATCCCCGACCCACCCGCACTATCACACCCCGCCCATCCACACATTCTGAGCCCACCACACACATCACGACTCCACCCACACACACATATCCCTCCATCCCCCAACCTACTATTATGATCAAACTCCCACACTTTACACACACACACACACACACACACACACACACACACACACACACACACACAATTACGATTGTCGTGAGCATTGTCGCAAAATTGTAAAGAAAATGGATAAAAATTGTACATATACATTTTGAAACTTAACAATTAGTGATGCAATTCAACTCTCTCTCTCTCTCTCTCTCTCTCTCTCTCTCTCTCTCTCTCTCTCTCTCTCTCTCTCTCTATCTCTCTCTCTTCTTACACACACACACACACACACACACATATATATACACACACAGACACACACACTCACACTCCCTTACTCACTCAAACTCACTAACTCTCTCAGTCACTCTACAGTAGTGTGCATGCGATTATATTATACATGATAACATCAAGTGGCATACAAAATGATACCTCGTAATATGAAAGATGATAATGCATAAAAATAAGGAATAGTATGTTACATGACATGCGTGCGCTGAACTCTCTCTCTCTCTCTCTCTCTCTCTTTCTTTCTTTCTCTCTCTTTCTCTCTCTCTCTCTCTCTCTCTCTCTCTCTCTCTCTCTCTATCTCTCTCTCTCTCACTCACTAACTCTCCCACTCACTCTACAGTAATTTACATGTGTTCATTTTAGGCATTTTAAAGTCAAGTGGCATTCAAAGTGATAATATGAAAATGAGAATACGCAAAAAATATGGAACAGCATGTTAGATGACATGCATGTGCTCAACTCTCTCTCTCTCTCACTCTCTCTCTCTCTCTCTCTCTCTCTCTCTCTCTCTCTCTCTCTTCTCTCACACACACATGTACACACACACGCCCACACACAACATACACACATATACCCACGGACATAAACACACCAACACACATCCACATACTTGCTCACACGTACTCACATAAAACACAAATACACACTCCCTCGCATACACTGCCTGCATGCACACGTACACACATAAACGCATACACATACATACACGAGCACACACACATACATACACACATACATACACACATATACACACGCACATACATATAAATACATAAAAACACATGAACGCACACCTTAACACACGTACAGACATACACACACAGAGGCACACACAGATACACACATGTACACACACATATACACCCATATGCCACATGGCGTTTAGACAGAATGACGTCATCGGAAAAGGCGGTAGAAAATGATATAGGGAACACCCCACAAGAAACTAAGGAAACTTAGAAACAGGGAACGTCAGACGACAACAGAGAAGGACAACGGAGAGAACCTTGTGTGATTCGGCTGAGGCGCGACATATTTCGTGGAGCCGTGGGCGTTCAGAGATTTTGGTTGTAAGGATTATCAGGTGGAGGATGTCTGACGAGAAGATTGTCAATATCGATTAGAAGACCCGTGGGCACGGAATACCTAGACAATGTTTCAGATGAGAATGGCGGGATAAACGGCGATCCGAGGTAAAGTCAGATAATACGTGGATATAGTTTGCAGATATTGTGTAATGCCATCCCTGTGTTAAAAGGGAACTTTACGGTCTGGACGACCACTGTATTGATCTATCACCACAAATAAACGTGTGTGTAAGTACTTTCACTATCGGAATGGCGTCGGTTGATTTTTCGCATTTACAGTTCGAGCTTATTATTATTGCTTCAACGTTGACGTTGCCAATTTGATAATTGCGGGAGTTGCGTTGTGGCAGATGTGGGGGCTCGTCTTATAAAAGGTTTGATTTGTCAGTGGCCAATTTTGGCTTTTCACTTGTCACCTAAAGAACAAGGAGGACTGGAAGGTATTATAAATAAATATATATTATTAACCCCGCCGCGTATCTCCCGCTCCTTGGCACCATACACACATACAGACATGCACACACACATACAGACACACATATAAAGACACACACACATAGACACACATAGACACACCCATCCATCCACACACATATATGCTGCCTCTCATAATAACTAAAACTAATATGAATAAACTCCCACACTTTTCACACGTACACACTGTTGACTATCGTGAGCATCCTCACAAGAACATTCAAAATTGGGAAACAATGGGAAAATATGGAAAATGGTGATGAATATATGGTATACATTGTGTAACGTAAAAATAAAATAGTGGTCCAATCCAGTAAGATAATTCCTGAAATTGACATAAACTTGATGAAATGAGCAGTGCATGTTAAATTCAATTGACAGTAACAATGCTGATGTTAAAGATGAGGATACAAATAAAAAAATATGGCATAATGAAATGCTTGCGTTCATCTCTCTCTCTCTCTCTCTCTCTCTCTCTCTCTCTCTCTCTCTCTCTCTCTCTCTCTCTCTCTCTCTCTCTCTCTCTCCTTCTCTCTCTCTATTAATTTTCTTCCACGCACACTGGCACACTAACTCTCTCATTGTCTCATTCTCTCCCTCTCTCCCACTCACTATTTCTCTCTTATGCTTATACGCACCCGCTCTCACATTCGCCATCACTTACACACACATACTGACATAATCCCTCTCACTCAATCTCTCACTCACCTTCCCGCTTACAATCTCTCTCTCACTCTCTCTCTCTCTCTCTCTCTCTCTCTCACACACACACACACACACACACACACACACACACACACACACACACTCGTTCACTCTCTAAATCACACTAGATCACTCTCTTATTCGCACACACAGACAAGCAAACAGAGACACACACTAACTCACTCTCACTCATTCACTTTCTCATGCACTCTCTCACTCACCCACTCTCTCTCTCTCTCTCTTACACACCAACTCACTTGCTCGCACACTCACTCACTCGCACACATACACGCATACTCACAAATTCTCTCTCACTCAGTCACGCCCCCTTACTCACTCACGGACTCTCTAACTCACACTCACTTACTCACTTTCTCACGCTATCACACAGACAGGCATATACACAACACACCCACTTTCTCAGATTCACTCAATCTTTCACTCAATCTCTCACACATACGTCCACACACACTCACTCACTTTTACACTGACTCAGACATATGCGCATGTATACTCTGTCACTCTCTATGTCTCATACTAATTCTTCCACTCACACTCTTTTTCACTCACTCTCTCACCCACTCTCTCGCTCACACACATACAATAAAGAATGATAGTGAAAAAATGATACCAGTAGGTGACTTATGGAGGCATATAGTCGGTATGAAGTAAGTATTGAAAGAGTTTTCTGTTGAATGTGTAGGGACTCATTGGAGTTTTCAGATTTGGTGGATGGCTATTCCACAAGTGAGCACTAGAATACGCGAAACAAGTTTTGTATAAGTCCAATCTAGGCTTAGGAACCTGTAATAAATTTAAGCGCTTATTGTTCATTGCATTAGATTGAATTAACGGTAGAAAGATACTCTGGGGTATTTTCAGATATAATTTTATTCGCTAATTTGGCTTTGTTAAAAAAGAAGCGCTTTCGAAGTGGTAGAAGTCTTAGATGGCTGTATAATTTATTACTTTCAACGTGCTTTAAGCTAGAAACTAGACGTATAGCGCGGTTTTGAAGCGGATACAATCGTTTCATATTAGATTTAGGACAACCATTCCAGACTGTGGAACAATAATCGAGAGGTGATTGGATATAGGATGCATAGAATATTTTTCGTGTGCTTTCATCCAAAAAGTGCTGAGTTTTAGCAAGTTGGTAAACTTTTTGTGCTATTCTTTTGGTAAGAACGTGAACATGAACATGATAGGTAGGTAGGTAGGTAGCTAGGTAGATAGGTAGATAGATAGATGGATAGATAGATAGATAGATAGATAGATAGATAGATAGATAGATAGATAGATAGATAGATAGATAGATAGATAGATAGATAGATAGATAGATAGATAGATAGATAGATAGATAGATAGATAGATAGATAGATAGATAGATAGATAGATAGATCAAATCAAATCAAATCAACTTTATTAGGGTCACAAATTGGGCGCGCAGGCCCGTCTTACATTCGGCCCTTCCAATCACTCGTCTTTCGTTCATCATGAGCATTATACATTTACATAGGAAGAAAAATAAACATTGTGAAATGAATGTTGTAAACATAAACAAGGCTAATTACCATGTTATGAGGCCAATCTCCCACCTATCCATACATCACCCCACCCACACAACACCCCCACCTACCCACACACACGCGCACCAAGGGACACATACACACCCCCACCTACCCACACACACGCACACCAAGGGACACATACATACCCCACCAACCGACCCATCCCCCTCCCGCACATGCCCGACCCACACACACACTGCCCTCACCTGATCCCCCAACCAAAACACACTCGCCACCCACAAACATTCCCCCACCAACCCACACATCCCACGCCCATCCACATACACATCCTAACCCACACATCCTCTCCCCACCCACACCTCAAACCACCCATCCCCCAGCCACATCTCCATCGACAACATATTCCCCACCCATGCACACAATCCCCCACCAACCCACACATCGCACATCCACTCACACATCCCTAAACCATACACACACATCCCCACCAACTGACATAGATAGATAGATAGATAGATAGATAGATAGATAGATAGATAAATAGATAGATAGATAGATAGATAGATAGATAGATAGATAGATAGATAGATAGATAGATAGATAGATAGATAGATAGATAGATAGATAGATAGATAGATAGATAGATAGATAGATGTTGTGTATGGGCGTGTGTGTGTACATGTGTGTGAGAGAGAGAAGAGAGAGAGAGAGAGAGAGAGAGAGAGAGAGAGAGAGAGAGAGAGAGAGAGTTGAGTGCATGCATGTCATCTAACATGCTGTTCCATATTTTTTGCGTATTCTCATTTTCATATTATCACTTTGAATACCACTTGATTTTATTATGCATAAAATTAACACATGTAAATTTCTGTAGAGTGAGTGTGAGAGTTAGTGAGTGTGAGATAGATAGATAGATAGATAGATAGATAGATAGATAGATAGATAGATAGATAGATAGATAGATAGATAGATAGATAGATAGATAGATAGATAGATAGATAGATAGATGGATAGATGGATAGATGGATAGATAGATAGATAGATAGATAGATAGATAGATAGATAGATAGATAGATAGATAGATAGATAGATAGATAGATAGATAGATAGATAGATAGATAGATAGATAGATAGATCCCCGCCAATGACTGGGTGAAGCCGGGCCGGTTCAGCTAGTATTTAATAAAGGTATATGTTTTTGTCACAGAAACTACAACTTCATAGCCATTGATGGTTGTCATGCTTGGCTGCTTATTGTATATAATTCACAGGAATTCAACGATATGGGTTTATGTAGGTTATGTACACATTAATGCTGATACCAACATTCCCTAGAGGAACATGTGCATTGGGCAAATTATGCTACACCCATATTTGTATAGATCAGTCTGAACTCGGTAATTGCTATTTGTCAATATCACGGCGGCCGCTTTTACTACTCAAGGCATTTCCTAGTAACAATTACTTAGTATACTACTATGTGGCAAATATATAAATAAATAAATAAAAACATCAAAAAGTAAATTAAAAAAAAAAAAAAAAGTGTACATAGTAAAGTTCCCAGTGGCCTCCCTTCTCTGCTGTAAAAATGCTTTACATTGCGTGTATGTTTCTGCCTACTTTCTAGCCGGGTGTTTAACTGGAAGACTTTAAACACTTCCTTTTACAAAACGTTAACTAGGTTGTTAATTACACTAATATTAATGCAAAAAATTCCTGTGCACACCTTTTCTTTGCCTGCTCCGTGGCGAAGACTTTACTGACACAGTTGGTAATCCCGCATATCTGCGTTTAAAAAACAAGTTGCGAGCGATTCGACAGCAGGCCGCCTTGCGTTGGTTTTTACGAAATGGTATATGTGCCGATCGTTATGAAAGAAATAGCAAACTACTGAACTTAAACTTGCCAACTGATCACAACAGTAAAAAATGCTGGTGTTAACCGTAAGGTCCTGTAAAGGATAAGCAACTAACTAACTAACCTTTTCTTTAGTGTAGACCAGGGGTCACCAAACTATGGCCCGCGGGCCGGATCAGAGACGTTGTGATACAATTTAAATGTAGATCCTTGTATTATTTTTGGGTATTCTATCGGTTTCTCCCGTAGTTTCTTGGACTTCTTCTTTTCTTTTCTTCCCAGCGCCTTCTTAATTCCTCGCGCTGGAGTTCCTTCCTGCTAATTGGGTATCATGTGCCTCCTTCAGAGATCCGACGGGATAGTGGTTTCCTTTTGGGCGTTGCGATTGGGCTGCTGGCTTTAGCTTGCGGTTCAGGCTCGGTCTTTTGGTTTTCATCTTGCGATTTCTCTGTGGTTTCTTGTATGGCTTGTGTTGGTTTGTTTTGGAAAAGTTCCATTTCAGCTTTCTGTAGTTCTCGCTCTTGTTTAATGGTTTGTGGGATTTCTTCGTTCTCCTTCTTTATAAGTGCCATATTTTCCACTTCTTGCCTGATCATTTGATGGATCTCCTTGATTTCAGCCAGCACGTACTTCTCATTGTCGCTTGTTGGAGTCGGCGTCAGCAGTGCCTTGACTTGTTTCTTCAACTCGTCTATCTGCTTTTGAAGTTGATCTCTTTCCGCTTGTGCTATACCCGTGGCTGTGTCGCCCCTCCGCATTGCTTCCTTGAATGGTGTTTTTGTGGTAATTGCGATCTTTAAGGCGTCTCTGTGTCGATGCAGGTACGGACAGCCCAAGTATCTTGCTCCATGCTCGCCCAGGTAGTTGGTGCACTTTCGTTTGTTGTTGGGTGCTCGGAAGTCCGTCTTCAGCTTGGCCAGCGGACACTACTTGAAGGCGTGGTGATCGGCGCAGTACCAGCAGATTTCCGTCTTACTGCGGCATGTTGTTCTTCTGTGGCCGGCCCTCTGACATCTGGAACATTGATTAATACTTGGGATGATTCTCTCTGGCTGCTGCATTCTCTTGGTGATTGATACTGTGATCGGAATCTCACTGCCCTCTGACGTCACCACCACCAAGGTTGTAGGAATCTTGGAGTAGGTGAAGAGTCGTTCCGCCTTCAAGAATCGGATGTGGAGATTCTCTTCTCGAAGCTGCTTCACGATTTCTTCGTCTGATAGCTCCACTTGGATACACTTGACAAACCACTTGCTTGTGGTTGAGTCGGTGTTTCCTACTCTGGTGTCTTTCTCCTCTCTCGGCTTCTCGGTAGGTTTGGCGCTTGTCTATTGTGGACTGTCGACGGTCTCTCTCGTGGTGGCTTCAGTAGTGGCTGTAGATTCAGGTTCTCTGTTACAGCTCGCAGGCAGGCTCTCCGCGTTCTTCTTCTTGTCGGCTCCAAAGCTGCACATCTTGGATACGGCGTTTTTCTTGGTGTTCTTGCAACGTGCCATTTCCCCCGTATCAGGCTTCTTGACTTGTTCAGGCGACTTGTCTTGATTGCGCTCGCAATGCAAATGACGATGTACGGCTGTCAACACAGGTCTGATGCTCCAGATATATTTACTTTTTATTGCCAGTCATCTATTTTATAGGTATGTAACAAGGATTTCGTTGTTTGACAGTGATGGGTATGTCGTCCCTGGGGTGAGGGGAATCAACACCCACATTCTTTTAACCCCATATCATTATCTTGAGGATCTTCTGGATTTCTGTCCACAACACCCCGTCAGTCCTTGGATCACTCTCTCTCTCTCTCTCTCTCTCTCTCTCTCTCTCTCTCTCTCTCTCTCTCTCTTTCTCTCTTACCACTGGACCATGCCCACTCTCATTCTGTTCCAAAACATACTACACAACTATAGCTTCTAAAAAATAACAAATTAATTTAATAAAGAATAGTGTCAGGTATGTGCAAAGTGTATGTGTAGAATGTCTGTCATATAATCTAGTGTATATGCAGAATCAGACCGAACAGCTCAGGAGCAAAGTCTGCTTCATCACAGTACTGGCACACAACAGCACCATAGATCAAGTACAGAGGGACCTCACCAAATGATGCGTCTCTCCGGCCAGGTGTCGACTTCCTCCAATAGCTCTTGGATAGTCCGAATGCCTGGTCACCAATAGTGGATATAGTCCAATACTGACCATGAATCTGACACACACAGTGTAACTAGTATGTCACTAAACGTTCTGTGTTCTGATAACGCTTGTTCAGTAAAATAATGTTTACTGTCAATTTGAAACTAAATGTTAGCAGTTACTTTCTCACCGGAATTCAACAATTGGAAAACACAATGTTAATTTGAAATGTCTATGTATAACTACTATTGTTCCTGTTACTGGTGGTATTGTAAGTATCTTCACTCTACTATGATGATAACTACCACTGAGGAATCACTCTTATATGCTCATCGGTTCCTGCTCAGCAGAGGCCAGGATCTTGCAGGCCCTCTGAATTATGGCCCAGTGCAAAAACCGCTGAGTAAAACTTCCTTCAATGATCGAGCCATAATCATCTTCTATGACTTTACTTTTTGGAAAACATAGTAGAACCTGTTGAAGAGAGAACACACCTGGCGAGAGAAACCCAATTCCGACCTTTATTAGTTGAGTGTAGGCCGACATCCGCACTCAGATATATAACAGAGAACTAAATTCTGTGTCTAGACAGGATATCAGCTCCAACATTTTCCTTACCAGGTATATACTCCACCGTGAAATGGTAGGGCTGAAGCAGCAACGACCACAGCATCAAACGGGAGTTGAGCTTCTGAGAAGTGGTCAGGAACATCAGGGGTTGATGATCCGACTGAACCCGAAACTGAACTTCATACAAATAGGGCTGGAATTTTTGCACGGCCCATACGAGAGACAAACACTCCCTCTCGACGGTCGAATAACACCTTTCAGCCGTGAGAAGTTTCTTGCTTGCGTATGCCACTGGTGTCAAAACCGAAGCATCGTCTTTCCCTTCCTATAACAAGGCTGCCCCAATTCCAATCCCACCCGCATCCGTTCTCAACACAAATGGCTTGGAAAGGCCAAGGGAGCTGTAAAACAGGTTTGCTGACCAAGGCCTCCTTTAACTGATTGTATGCACTCTCGCACTCGGGTATCCATACGATTGGACCCGGGATCTGATACTACCCCCGACTCAGATCCACTTTTTAGAAGTACCTAGCCTTATGGAGCCTAGCGAATAACTGCGTTGGATTCGGCATAGGTTCCACCTGAAATTGAGTGTGACTGTTCAAGAGTCGATAGTCTATACACAACCGGTGTTCTCCACTTGGTTTGCGTAACAAAACCACCCCCGCATTGCATGGTGATGTAGATGGCGCAATCACGTCATCCTTCAGCAGTTTCTGTATTTATTCCTCCAGGGCCTTTCATTTAGAGAATGGCACTGGGTAAACCTTTTGGCGAACAGGCTCTTGTGTGGTCAAGGTCATATCGAATTCAACCAACCTCGTTCGTCCTGATTTATCAGTCAGTATCTGCTTATGAGCTTCGAGAAGCTGGGTAATCTTTTCCCTCTCCTGGGGAGACAGATCAGGGTTCACCTGCACATCCCTATAGGTTTCCTGGTGTACCAGTGGATATTCCCTGCCCTCGTTGGTTCCCGTTTCAGTCTCCACTGCGACTGCCTTTGCATTGAGATGGGCTGCTTTGTCTCCGGGTCTCTCCTCGTACTTCTGCAGGAGATTAATATGGAAAATCTTCGACTTTCCCCGGATCCGGATCTGATAGTTGGTTCTGGATGTCACCCTTTCCACGGGAAATGGTCCTTGCCAACCTATCTCCAGTTTGTTAGTTCCCGTTGAGAGTAGCAACAATACTCCCACCTCTAGAGATCTGTCTTTAGACCTACGGTTGTAGTAAGCCGCATGTCTTTTTCTGGCCTTTCACAAGTTCTGAGTCGCCAGAGTCTATCCCACGTGAAGTTTTTCTTTCAGTTCCTCCACGTATTTATAAGAGGAGATCACTTCTTCTGACGTCCCCTTCTCAGTCCAACTCCTCAACATGGCTTCCAATGGTCCTTTGATTGGACGACCAAACAGCAAAATAGCGGTTGGTAGTCCTGTTGAGCCCTGAGGCGATTCCCTATAAGCGAAAAGTGCTGCTGGAATATATTCATCCCACCTTTCAGGTTTTTTATGTGCCAGTTTCCGGAGCATTGTCATCAACGTGCCGTTGAAACGCTCTACCTGTTCATTGGCTTGAGGGTGGTAAGGGCTGGTGTGAGTATGGTTAGAGTTGAACATCCTAAATACCTCCTCCATGAGTTTCCCACAAAACTTGGACCCATTGTCCGTCATAATCTGATTAGGGAATCATAATCTGGTAAAGGCCTCCATCAGTGCGTCAGCCACTCGTTTCGAGTCAATTGTGGTCAATGGTATGGCTTCACCCCACATTGTACAGCAATCCACCATTGTGAGTATGTACCTATTCTTCTTCCTAGTCCTAGGAATTGGACCCACGATGTCGATGGCTACCCTCTCGAAAGGAGAGTTCATGATGGGCATTTCACCCAACACCACCGGCGCTGTGCAGTGTTTCGGTGCCACCCTCTGGCACTCAGGGCATGACTTCACATACCGACGCAGATCACCAGTCATTCCCGGCCAATAATAATGGCAGGAAATTCGCTGCATGGTGGCGGCAATACCCATATGCCCACTAAATGAGATGGTATGCCCCATATGAAGTATTTGGGAACGGAAGGCCTTCGGGACAACCAACTGACCGTGTAGGTTGTCTCCCCTTCCGGCTTTCCTGTAGAGTATCCTATTCTTCATGTAGTACTTCCCCCGTTTTGGTGGATCAGCACTTCTCTGCAGCTTCTTGTAGCAAGGACGTAAGGTTGCATCCTCACTCTGGGCAGTTCGCAACTACCCGGGCAGTGGGTTAGTGACAATTGCTTCTGCCTGATCCGTTCTCGTCTGAGAGCGAGTCTGAATTGCTCCCATATGGATTGGCTCCCTGGGCATTCCCAGAAAGACATACAGGAAACCAAGGATGACGGGAAAATGGGATCGGTCAATACAGCGACCTTGATTGTGCCGGTGACATATCTTGACCGAATCTCCACTTTGGCGATTGGCAACTTCATGGCCACAGCACTTTTCTGTGCAGGCTGTATCTCCATGGTCTCACTTGTGAATTGTTCTGGGTGTACCAGATCCGCAGAGATCACGGCCTCCCCGTCCAGGCCAGTGTCATATAGACACTCAACTTGTCGGTCGTTAACCTCTATCAATTCCACTACATGTCGCTTATCCTGGTCTGGAGTCTCTTCCTCGGCCTCGACCTGTTCGGTGGACTCCACCTTGAGTTCCACTGGGCACACGACGAAATGTGCGTCTCCTGACTTAAACCTGCAGTCTTTAGCATTATGCGTGTTCGACCTGCAGTGTTTGTACCATTTCCCTGTCAATAGATTTTTTTCGTGCCGGACTTTGGTGAGCTCTTCTGGTTGAGAGCTTCCTTGTCGACCTCAGCATTTTCAGTGGCAACCTCCTTTGGAGCCACTTGACACGCCGCGAAGTGAGGGCTCTTAGCCTTCGATTTGCGGTCCCTTGTATTGTGAGAGGGCGACTTACAAATCGAACACCACTTCTCCGCCCAATGTCTTTTTGGTGAAGAGTTCGAGGTGCTCTTGCTTCCCTCCTTTGCCTTCTCCAAACTCTCCTCTGAAATTGTAACATATGGTTCCACTTTCCTAGTTCCGGTGCTTTTGGATTTCTTCCGGTCATATTTCTCCTGACCATTGGTGTTTGTGGAATGGTTTTCTCCAGCCTCCCCATGTACCTCGACGAACCGTTCTGTCAATTTCGTCACGATGTCGATAAGTTCTGTCCCTTGTTCTCCCAAGAATGTCCTAAGAGGTTTCGACATTTGCTTTCGCATCTGGTCTACTATCATGAGCTATTTCAGACTCTCGTAGTTATGCGCGAATCCTGCCAAATCCATCACATATGGAGATAGGATTTCAGACGCAGACTGTAGGCGGCAAACGGCTATCCCGGTTCTCGTTACTCTGCTCGAAATTTTTTCTGATAGGTATGTGACGTAACTTCGAAACGTTTCAGCAGAACCGTTTTCAATTCGTCGTAATTGTTCTCGTGTCATGGCGGCAGACGGGAGTAAACCTCGTAACATGTCCCGCGTAATCCCAGGGACAACTTAAGACACCATTTGTCACGATCCAGACCCATAGCAACAGACATTGACTAGAAGCCTTGTAAGTATTGGTCGATTTTCTCTTTGTCTTCTTCATAGACAGCCAAAGGAAACTTCATAGCATGGTAACTATGTCCACCCACTGGGGTTGAGGAACCTCCCACTGCTCCCTCAGGTTCCCCACTAGATTGTCTCTTAAGCTCAAGTTCCCGCATTCGGTACTCATGCTCCCTTTTGTGAGCTTCTTGTTCAGCTTTCAATCTCTTAGCAGCTTGCTCCGCCTCAAGATTCTTAGCAGCTTCCTCAGCTTCGAGTTTCCTAGCTGCTTGCTGAGCTTCAAGTTTCCTAGCAGCTTGCTGAGCTTCAAGTTTTCTAGCAACTTGTTCAGCTTCAAGTTTCCTAGCAGCTTGCTCAGCGTCATGTTTCCTAACAGCTTGCTTAGCTTCAAGTTCTAACATTTTAGTGGCTTCCTCAGCTTCAATTCATTTAGCCTCTAACTCCATCTTTCTTAATTCCATCACGGCCTTCCAATCTTCCCTTTCTGCTTGACGAAAATCTCTCTCCACCTCCTGTATGTACTCTGTTAGTACAGAACCCGACAAGCCCTTAGTTCTGTCATATCTAGTTTAGGAGTGGCCATATTTCAGAGAGGTGAGTCAGCAGGTTGAGTGTAAATTTCTCCAAACAATATATAGATATTCACTATTTAAAATGTATCTATATATTTAACACCACACAACACAACACAAAACAAGTGACAAGAGTAGAATTAGGACCAAAGACCTATGTAGACCTGTGAAGTGTGAACAGGTATGACATGTGTCTCAACTCCTATCCACATTCACCCCAGCTGGATTTTCATTAATATGACATCACCATCCCGTGTCGAGAGGTCCCGTGTCTAGAGATCCCGTGTCGAGCCTCCGGTAATGTCATAATATGTGTCGTCCCTGGGGTGAGGGGAATCAACACCCACATTCTTTTAACCCCATTTCATTATCTTGAGGATCTTCTGGAATTCTGCCCACAACACCCCGTCAGTCCTTGGATCTCTCTCTCTCTCTCTCTCTCTCTCTCTCTCTCTCTCTCTCTCTCTCTCTCTTTCTTTCTCTCTTACCAATGGACCAGGCCCCCTCTTATTCTGTTCCAAACCATACTACACAACTATAGCTTCTAAACAAAATGACAAATTAATTTAATAAACAATAGTGTCAGGTATGTGCAAAGTGTATGTGTAGAATGTCTGTCGTATAATCTAGTGTATATGCAGAATCAGACCGAACAGCTCAGGAGCAAAGTCTGCTTCATCACAGTACTAGCCACGCAACAGCACCATAGATCAAGTACAGAGGGACCTCACAAAATGATGCGTCTCTCCGGCCAGATGTTGACTTCCTCCAATGGCTCTTGGATAGTCCGGATGCCTGGTCACCAATAGTGGATATAGTCCAATACTGACCATGAATCTGACACACACAGTGTAACTAGTATGTCACTAAAAGTTCTGTGTTCTGGTAACGCTTGTTCAGTAAAATAATGTTTACTGTCAATTTGAAACTAAATATCAGTAGATACTTTCTCACCGGAATTCAACAATTGGAAAACACAATGTTAATTTGTAATGTCTATGTATAACTACTATTGTTCCTGTTACTGGTGGTATTGTAAGTATATTCACTCTACTATGATGATAACTATCACTGAGGAATCACTCTTATATGATCATCGGTTCCTGCTCAGCAGAGGCCAGATTCTTGCAGACGCTCTAGATTATGGACCCAGTGCAAAAGCCGCTGAGTAAAAATTCCTTCAATGATCGAGCCATAATCATCTTCTGTGACTTTACTTTTTGGAAAACATCATGGAACCTGTTGAAGAGAGAACACACCTGGTGAGAGCAACCCAATTCTGACTTTATTAGGTGAGTGTAGGCCGACGGCCGCACTCAAATATATAACAAAGAACTAAACTCTGTCATAAGGCAGAGGAGCTCATCACATTGGTCTGAGTCATGGTAAGACAAGGAAAGACTAAAGGAAAAGTGCAGAAACCCAGTAGATACCCTATTGGAAGATCCTACCATTTGACATTCCCTTTATCCCCCCAACCATCCTCAAATCTCCCTAAATATCATCCCACTACATTGTTCCTAACTCACTGAGTTAATTGATATCTCACACTAGCTAGTTTAAGCAACGCGATAGCCTACTGTTGCCGACGCTCCTATAATACGTTCTCATAAAGCACATTACCACTCTGGTCTCCTAAGAATCATCTAATTTGCGTCTATTTAATTAAATACCATATATTTATTCCTGTTTGAAATTGAGACTACTACATCATATAATAGATAAATATCCGCCGATGTAAATCAACTTAAGACACTGTAGTCTCTCTCCAGAATCAAACCCGGAATATCACACACGTCCTTGTTGCTTCACAACATTTGGTCGACTCACGCGAAAGTTGTTTATTCAGACTCTTTTAATACTGTGTCTGAATGACGTCACAAATCTGACTAGACACTAGTCGTCGAGAAGCTATTTTTCTCTTTTTTCGACTTGATGTAAACAACCCGCTAACTGTCCCGCTTTCATCTGGGGAATTTTCCCGGTACTTCAAAAAGTCTTGCCGGCCTGTAATATGGAGAATCTTTTCTCCACAACAAAAGATCTTGCGGACTTTCATCCAGACAGTCTGTCTCCAACATCAAAGAATGACGGCCGCCTGCAGACGAATGGCGCGACAGTCTTTCATCGATCGACAACTCCAAGAATTTCTTGACAGGGTAAGTGAACTACAAGTGTGAATAGAGGCAATAAAGTAGCAAACATTGCATACAAATGCTATAGAAACCTCGTGTTATTACGAAAATATTATCTAAGGCTCAGAAGAATTCCCCGGTCAAGGTGTTAATCGAGCTGGTCTCTGGGTCAGTGTTTTTCAAACTGTCTGCTCAATGAACTCTTTGCGATGATCCAAGTGTTTGTCCTGCTTTAAGTAATCAACTAGATGGGCAGAAATGTTGCATTTGAGCGATTTAGGTCTGTTTCGGCGGAACCCCTGGCTGCCAATCGCGGAACCTTGGTTTAAAAACTCTCCACTAGGCTGTTTATTTTGGCCGGTCCTATTTATATATTATGTAAACCTTATTATGAGATATATCCTATTACCAAAGATACCTATAAACTGTATATGTATATTTGGTGGGCCGCAGCTTCACCAGTGACCCCTAGTCCTCTGCTATTCTTGTGTTTCAATAGAATGTTATTTATGTTTCTAATTCACTGCCGTTTTTCATTTTCAGATCCCGTGTACTTAACCCTTCATTATGGTTACTAAGAAAAGAAAAGTGGGTGTCGGGTGTCATGTTTTCAATCCGAATGGGGAGTAAAGTACTTCTTTATGGATAAAAAGGACCAGAAAACCAGTTGCGTAATATGCAATGAACGTATTGCCGTTTTGAAAGAGTACAGTCTTCGACATCACTAGAAACAACACATCTACCAACATATTCAACGTTTTCTGGAAAGTTACGCTCTGAAAAATATGAGTCAATGAAACGTGGTTTAAAAACACGAAGAAATATCTTCACGAGAAAGTTTGCAGAAAATAAATCTGTCACTAGTAAAAGTTACAAAATAGAATCTAAGATGGCAGAACGTGGAAAGCCGTTTACTGATGGCAACTTCACCAAAGAGTGTATGATGGACGCAGCAAATGACTTGTGTACTAAGAAAGCCAATTTGTTTAAGATTATCAGCCTTTCGGCAAGTTCAGTTGTGCGAAGAACAGAAGAACTTTCGGGGAACATAGTGCTACAGATACGCGTGAAAACAAGGAACTTGTTGTATTCTTTGGCGCTAGATAAGTATACTGATCTCTCGAGTACGCCACAACGTTTCTTGTTCATTCGTGATGTCCATTTGGACTTCCAGATAACGGAAGGGTTGGCATCCGTTTGCAATGTGCATAGAACAAGAACAACTGGAAAAGACATTTTCATGGAAGTGCAAAATGTTTTGCAAAACTATAACCTTCAGTTGAATCAGCTTCGATTTGTTACGGTTGATGGAGTAAAAAACATGGCTGGAGTGAGAAAGATGGGGCAGATCAGGGCTCAGTTGGAAGATTTGCAAATTTCGGGCGTTCTGTTCATACACTGCATCATCCATCAGCAAGAAATCTCTGGGGAAAACTTAGATATTTTTTTGTTTACTGAGACTAGACGTTTCTGCTGTGAACTTCATTCGGGGACACGCACTCAATTTCAGACTTTTCTTGAAGAAATTGATTCTGAATTATGTGACTAGCCCTATCACACATCAGTGAGATGGCTCAGCTGCGGTAAAGTCCTGTTTCATTTTTACAAGTTCCGAAACGCAATAGATGTTTTCCTCACTGAACAATCTAATACACAACTGTCAGATCCTACCTGGCTGTCAAAGTGGTAATTTTTGGTCAACATCACATCCCACAGGTATAAACTGGATTTGAAACTTCAGGGAAAGAAATACTTGTGATCTCAACGAATCATCAACGAATTTCGGATAAAGCTATTATTGCCTGAAGCACAACTGGAAGGAGAAAACTTTTCTCATTTTCGCTGTTTCAAAGACGCTTGCGCTACAATCACCGAAGATGACAACCTCGATTTCCGAAAAAAAAAGAAAAAACAAACAAACAATTATTCGTGACTTGAAGGAGCATTTCTTGGAGAGATTTTCAGATCTTGACAGAATTGAGAGTGACCTTCTTCTGTTCCAGAATCCGTTTGATTGTAACCTTGATGATGTGCCAGTTGAACTACAATTGGAGCTCACTGATTTGCAAGCAGATGGCGTGTTGAAAGAGAAGCACAGAGAAGGAAATCTAGTTGAATTTTACCGCTGCTTACCTGATGTTGAGTTTCCGAAACTGAAGAAATTTACCGCTGGTATGGCAACAGTGTTTGGAACAACTTATGTCTGTGAGCAAACATTTTCAAAAATGAAGTATATGAAAACACATCGAACGAGATTGACTAATGAACATTTGAAAGCAGTTCTCTTGATTGGATGCAACAATTACAAACCAAATATTGATGATATCTTGAAATCCAAATTTAAGTTTCACAAATCTCACGAACCTTTTCGTTTTGTTTTTTTCTCTGCTTAGTTTGTGAGATTCGGATATGTGCACACTAGGTCTGATGTAACTATCTTTTTGCTAACGTCGCTTTCTTTGATAATTTGTTGTTTAGTAAATAAACATGTTGGTTGTCTTTGTTTTTTGTGCATTGCACGCCACTCACCCACTTAGTTTTCCGTCTTTTGTCCCAGAGCTTTCGTTGTGGCTTGCAAGTATTGTTAAAGTTAGTTGTATATCCTTTACAGGACGTTTGTAGTCAGCACGAGCATTTTTTGCTGTTGTTGATGTCTTGGCAAGTTTACTTTCAGTAGTTTGCCATTGCTTTCTGAACCACCAGCATCTATGCCATAGCGTAAAATACCAGTGCAACGCGGTCTGCCGCCAAATAGCGCTCAGCTGTGTTTCGAACGCGGGCATACGGGATTACGAACTGCGTCCACGGAGATCAGCGCAAGTATTGTACTGAATGACTATGCGGCCCGTGCTCGTCAATTTGTCAGTTATCCGGCCCGCCGTGAAAAAAGTTTGGTGACCCCTGGTGTAGACAATCTCGCTCCCTCTGTTCACTTCTTACGTTGAAAGGCTTCATACACTTCTTTTTGTCTAAAACCAAGAAAATCTTGACTAGACTGCTCTGTACAGTTCTGTAACATTATTGGGTTAAAATACTGGATTGTTTACTGTTTTTATGACCGGGGAGGGAGCCGGGGGTGGGGTATGAGTAGGTAAGTGAAAGACGGAGGAACATTACTCATGTGTACACTTCAGAAAACCGGGTTAGAATATTTTCTAGACTCTGGTAGGTAATTTGAACTGTTTATTAGGTGACAAATTCGTATACTCTTTTATAACAGAGAGGGAGAAAAAACCAGTCTGATTCCTTTGAGCCCTCGTTCGCTGTAATTTGCATATGGTCGAACTCTGGTACTTTGTTTACTTTTTTGGACAGCAACATGTAAAACGCGACGAAGCAGTTTTCGGTGCCTTGTCTTTATCTAGCGGTTTCAGACTGCAATAAATGAAGTTATTATCTGAAATATGTGATATAATTACTTTCAATGAATTTTGGGTAGTTATCCACCTATCTATACGCATTACGGAAACGTAAAAAAAAATGTTTATCTGTTCATATTTGTGCATAACATTTCAACCTTTCCATCTTTTGTTACATTTTGAATAGTTTTGAGAATCAGTACGTATTTATTAGCAAGCGTACGTTGAATATTTTATGTCGTGTACTTTCTGTGTCAGTGAAGCTTTCATAATTAACCTGCAGTTCGTGGACAGATCTCCACAAGTGGCTTTTCTAATGTATTAGTGTTCTGATGCATTACTAATTTGGATTCCCAGTGTTAGGCACAAAAGTCCCATGTAGACATCTGTAATGACTTGGGTAACTGACCATTGTCTGTTTGATAATTTTTTTTTCCCTTAGTTAATTTTGCAAAAAACAAAGATGATTACAGGTAGTTTGGTTTAAGGGTACTTGTATTTGCTCCTACATGAAGTAGTGATTTAGGCGAATTCATTGTTTACTCATGATGACCATTTATTAATCTCTAGATTCTCTTAGATTGTGTAGCCCTCCTATTTGTTTATTAGCAATCACGGCTATTCATTTGTATTCATTCGCATGCACTCAAATAAATGCACAATACAAGGTTTTCATTGTTATTATACACGCAGAAGAAAATAAAAACTCACAGTCACTGACTTTGTGCTGTTATGTTTTAACATATTATAATCCAAAACAATTGAGGTGGGGTGATACATCCCCTTCTTCTTCTTCTTCTTCTTCTTCTTCTTCTTCTTCTTCTTCTTCTTCTTCTTCTTCTTCTTCTTCTTCTTCTTCTTCTTCTTCTTCTTCTTCTTCTTCTTCTTCTTCTTCTTCTTCTTCTTCTTCTTCTTCTTCTTCTTCTTCTTCTTCTTCTTCTTCTTCTTCTTCTTCTTCTTCTTCTTCTTCTTCTTCTTCTTCTTCTTCTTCTTCTTCTTCTTCTTCTTCTTCTTCAGCGTTCCGAGCCATTGAGGTTCTTTGCTGCAGATACAATCCGTCTCCATTTATCTCTCTGGTGGACCTTCTCTTGCCAGTCGTTGATTCCAAGTGCTTGTAGGTCTGTATATGTATTATCTCTCCACCGCCTTCTTGGTCTACCTCGGGGTCTACGGCCATTTATTTACATCCCCTTACTACTTGTCTTTTTCTGATTACAGATACCTATATAATTGCAGTGTATAGTAGATATTACACATGGCGAAGTAGTAAAGCTGCCTGAATTTCTCTTCGAAGGTTGTGGGTTGAATTCCATCTCTGTCATTCGGTTCACGAATCGACAGGTCCATTGGAGGGTCGTCGATGGAGCTACGGAGTTCGTGCTTTCTGTGACACATTCGGCAAGCGTTCTGCAGAAAGAGACCGAGCCATATAAGTTAAAACGCGGTGGAATGAAGTAGATCTTTCGTCTGTAAACCCTCTAAAACACATTCCCGCCGAATGAGTGATCTGGGTTTAATCTGCAACACATTCATGATTCATGTTTTCTAGCATTATCGTTATAGGGTTGACTGGGATAATAGACCATTTTTTGCGACAAAAACTGAAACCGCACATACTTGTGACCTAACACTTAAAACGCCAAAAACGAACCATTTTTATTTTGTATACTTTTATGGATGACCCTTTAGTCACACATATGACTGACAGTCGTCCTATGTGATTCCTGGTTCTCGTTATTTATTTATTTATTTATTTATTTATTATGCATTTTCTCGCATTGAGCCCAAGCATGTTACTGTGTATAGTGTACTGGAATGATTTTTGCGCGCGGATTAGCTTTTACTTTAACAAGTGAACCCACTCTGACTTGTGAGGTACTTGTTGATTCGTGATTTGTTTTCTCCGTCTTTCGTTGAAAGCTCCTAGGATCTGTGTGACAAGATCACGTACAGCAGAACTATACTCTGGCCTTAGCCACATGGCTGAGCATTTTGTTTAGGGCCCTGCAGTCCCACGTGGTGCAGAAGCCGAACTGTAGAATACATGTTGTGTATAGCCTTCTAAGGAAGAATCGTTTTCTCTGTCTAAGCGGCCTTATCTAATGGAGCCAATTAACACACTGGCCTTATTTTTATTTGAAGGTACACTCAGTCCCCCAAGGGCAAGGGCCGCCTGTGTGGTTTCTGGTCGCTGTGTTACAATTGGTTGATTCCGTTGACCTTGGTGGCCTAGGCTGCGTCAAGTGTAAAGACTAAGAACTATCTAATTGTGTGTTGTTGTTTTTTTTTTGGACAAACAGTATGTTAATAACTATTAATACGGAAGTCCTTTTCTCCATTACCTCTACCCTGTTCAAGTTCAAATGAAAAGTTGTAAATATCGCAGCCTCCGGTTAATACTCCGGTGACCGAATCTACCACAAAAATCCGGATAATTATTTGAAAGGGATTGGGTCCGTATGGATATTAATGGAATTTTAATACGAAATACTGTCGTTCTTCCATTACCCATATCCCTCGCCACCTCAGAAGGGAAGTTATATTAAAGTCCTTATAAGTCTCTGATTTATGGTGACTGAATCAGCCACGTGTTGGATATTAATTTGAATAGATATGTCAACGTGTAAGTCTTCAAGAATAGATACACATTTACTGCATATACTTTATAGAATTGGGTGTTAATTCACTCAATATAGCATGTTTCAAATGTTATTACAACAGGCGACACCTGGGAATAGCGATTCTGATTCGAGACAGCATAGTGGCTTCAGAGCTAGACATGTCCAGATGAGACAGTGACGAGATACAAATACAGGCTGTGAGAGTTCAATCCGGTCTACCACTCATGTTGGTTAATGTTTTTGCCTGTAACGCAAATGTGGATTCCCAGAGATAATGACATAGTATGTCATGAGAGGAATGTCAATTTCTGTGGCGGTTCAACGCCAAAGGCAAATCATGGGGTAACATTTATTCCAACACACAGGGAGGAGGAGCTCGAGACAGCACTTGAAACCAGTGACCTTGTTTGTATCAACAGTGGTTGTGTCACCAGGACAGCAAGTCGCCCAGGTGATGAGGACAGTGTTATTGACTTGGCGCTAGTTTCTCCTTCATTCATTACAGTATGTAGATGGAGTGTCCTAGGGCACCATGGCAGCAACCACCACCCTCGCAGCATATTGGTGGAGAAAGGCAAAACCAGGCAGCACAAGTCAACAGTCAAGATCTTCAAATATGATAGTTCACGGCAAGATGTGGTGAGTAAAATGAGGCGCGACAAGCGCAGGAATCATCATGGCAGAACAGCCACTCTCAGCTTCCTTGATGACGAATACCCACAGGACCTCTGGATCCGAGTCTACACAGATGGGTCAGCACAAAATGCTGTTCGAAATGGAGGAGCGGGAGTGTATATAGAATACCCAAATAACACTAGAGACACGGCCAGAATTCCAACAGGAAAGTACTGCCATAATTATGATGCTGAAATTGAGGCAATCAAGATAGCCACAGAGAAATTACAAAATACCAGCCATGGTACACAACCTGTTGTGATATTGGCAGATGCAAAATCCGTAATAGAGGCGCTCCTGTCTGGGAAATTGCCAGTTCTGAGGACACTACTTTCTGAACTTAGCAGTCATCGTAAGATCACCATACAGTGGATACCATCCCACTGTGGAATCCCCGGAAACGACAGAGCTGATCGATTGGCTAAGGAAGGAGCACAAGAAGAACAACCAGATGTGCCTATTACATACCACCAAAAGAAAAGAATGATCAAATCAGTCAGAAGGCCACCAAACCTTACTCAAGACGACTACCACGTTATGGACAGACCAGAACAAATCATTCTTCTGCGCCTCAGAACAGGACACAATAGATTACGCAACCACATGTATACAAAATTCAAGATTGGTGACTCAGCCATGTGCACATGTCGTTTGGCGTCGCAGACAGCAGAGCACATACTCCAGGATTGCCCAAACTACAACATATCCAGGCGAACCTTCTGGCCTAGAGAGACAACAGTGGAAGATAAACTCTATGGACCGCTGAATGAACTAAAAAAGACTGTTAGATTCATACAAGAAACAACATTGCAGTTATAAACATAATTTAGGCGAACGAAAGAAGAAGAAGAAGATCATGGCAGGAAAAAAAGCTGGCAGCAGCCACCTTGATGGAATTGTGAGGTGGAAAAGGCCTGGATAGATAAGCGTGCTGCTGTAAGGAAATGGCAAAACATCAAGAAGAACAGAGTTGTCCATCCTAGTCTTATCGTGCACTTGGAAAGAGAGTTGGACACAAAAGTTAGCTATTTCAAACAAGTTGGTTAAAAGGGGTTGTGTCAAAGAATAAGCACAGACAAGTCACTGAAATTGTTCTGGCGGCGACTTAAAAGTATGAATAGGATAGTCAAGAATAAGAGTGTTTCTGACTTGCTAACTAACTAACTAACTAACTAACTAACTAACTAACTAACGAACTAACTAACTAACTTTATAGGAAGTCGCAGTCACCCCAGCATTTTTTCGCTGTTTGTGATTTTTTGGCAAGTTTGTGTTCAGTAATTTGCCGTTGCTTGTGAACTACCAACACTCATACCATTGTCTGAAAATTAGCTTAAAGTGGTCTGCGTCTAAGTCTACTACAGCTGTGTTTCGAACGCGGTATGCGGGATCGCGAATTGCATTTGTAAATCCTTCGCCACAGAGCCGGTTCAAGAATAGTACACACGTTTAAACATTCAAGTCAAAATCCCCACGTCAAACCTTTGTAGTGCGTTCCCGTGCACGGGGGATGGAAGCAAAATGTTTCTCCAATAATCTGTGGTATGTTAACCTATAATTCTACACCAGTAGATTCATTAAGTCACTTTCACTACATCATGAGTATGACCAATTCTGTTACAGAGAGATAGAAAGGGACAGCTACATAGCCAGAGAGAAAGAGGTAGAGAAAGAGAGAGTGTGAGAGAGATGGAGAGAGAGAGAGAGAGAGAGAGAGAGAGAGAGAGAGAGAGAACAGACGTATGTTATATGTCTAGAAATATTTAAGGTGAAGACATATTGTGAAAGTATAGCCACATATTACGACTGCGATGACAAAACTTCTATGCGTGCACAAAGCAATATTATTATCAATGTGCACATCAGTCTTCTTAAGTGTACACAGCAGTAGTCCTATTTTAAGAAAACCAATATATTCAGGGAAGTATATCTATAATTATTCATGGAGTGTTTGGGACAGTGGCTTGCGCGAGACAATGGCTAGCGTCACCGACCACTACAATCACTGCCAAAGAAGGAAAGCAACGGCAAACTACCTTCTTTAAAAGTGCCAAGTTTATTATGATTCGCCTAATTACAGATCATCACAAGACAAGGACAGGGACAGTAAAATTAGCAACATGGAATGTTAGAACGTTAAACAACTAAGAAAAATTAGATAGCATCAAACAAGAAATGGAAAAAGAGAAAATTAATATATTAGGGATGTGCGAAACGAGATGGACAGGAGCCGGGATTAAGATAGATGAAGATTTCAAGATTGTTTATTCTGGAGGAGACGATCGTCAAAGAGGGATAGCAATTATCTTGGATCTGCAAACATCAAAATCTACTCAAGGATACTGGGCTGTGTCAGACAGAGTTCTACTAGTTAAATTAAGCGCCAGACCCTTTAGCATAAACATTATTTATATAAATAAACCAAAAGGAGAATCCAGTGAAGATAATGTAGATGAATTTTGTAATGACATAGATTCTGCTTTAAAGAAATGTAAAAATTCAGAAATACACATCATGAAAGGTGACTTCAAAGCAAACGTAGGAAATCAGGGTTATGGATTCACAGTAGGAAACCATGGTTTGGGAGAGAGAAACGAAAGAGGATATAGACTAATAGAATGGAATAAAGAGCAGGAAATGATTGTAGGAAACACCTGATTTAAGCAACATCCTAGAAGATTATGGACATGGAGGAGTCCTGATAGCAGGAGTAGAAACCAGATTGATTACATTCTGAGTAGCAGAAGGTTTCGAAATGCGTTAACAACTGCAAAACCAACCAAGGGATGTTACCCTTTCAAACATCATCCTGAACAAATGACGCAACTCTGGCATTGACAAACTCAATAACAAAAGTGTATTGTACAAAGGAAAGTGAAAATAATGTGGATGTAGTGCAGATCTGTCTGGTGTGCTATTTGCTATATGACAATAAGTTGAGGCAGCCACATGAAGGTCATCATGGTACAATGCTAACGCTTCACACCACATACGAATGGTACTTAGCTCGTGACTCTCGTAGCAGGTCCTCAGTCTTCGACTAGATAGCACCTCTTCCGAGCTGACAGCAGATCAGGCTAAGGACAGTGGAACACCAGAATATGTTTATAAGATATTCATTGTACTTGTTCACATCCTATTAGGCAAATGCCTCCATCATAGGTATGACGTTAATCTATAATTTTCGTTAATGTCCATTGTAGTCCAATGTCCTTAGTTATAGTTTAAACAGAACAGTGTCCATGGCTTGAGACACAATAGAACATAATTGAGTGGACCCAGTGTTGTTTGACTTCACACCAAGTTGAATAGCAGTCGGGTAAATGATGAGTGGAACAGCTTGACGATTACATACACACCATACTTTCCCCCACGTCTTTGTTATAAACTGATGGACAACTCCTCCTGAGAATACTTTGACGGTATAGACGATTGACTGAGTGATGGGCAGTAGGATCATTTTACATTGACTGGTTTGTCCATACTGCTGACGTTGACATATGTCTATGATTTGGACGACTGTCAATCACTCCTCTCAGGAAGGTAGAATCTGGCAAAATGACAAAGACAACCTTCTGTGAGAATCACATGATCATGACCCATCACATGGGGATAGACATCAACACGGTACTCAGAGAGTGAAACACCTCCCGATAAGGGGTTGTGGTTCCATTACAGGCCATGCCTCACGGCCAGAGGAAGAATAAGGTCTGGGGTCTGACAAGTAGTGGAATAGATCATCTGTTTCCCTGGACTGGGGATAGAGTGGACTGACGGTCATGAGTATCTGCCCCCCCCCCCCAGTTCCCCAGTGGAAGTCTTCTAATGACATACAGGGTTAGAAGGTCTATAGTACCCATAGGCAAGATGGCTCTGAAGGAGGGCCGTTGGCAAAACACCCATCCAGCTCATCCCAGAAGGCCTTGCTTTCCCCAGTTCATCCCCCCCCCCTGCAACCATCAAACGTGTCTGTAGCATCATTTACACTTATTTCCCCTCCTCGTTGTTCTCCTCACAGGAACCTACTATATAATAGGATGGTAGTTCCTTAAGGAGACCTTGAACACAAAGTGTATGTGGAAGACAAAGAAAAACCAGCAGTCGCCACGCCAAAAGAGGCGAACTTCGACACACGCGGGATCGCTCAAATTCCCGTCGATTTGACCGCAGAAATTCCCATGAGATTCGTCTTGACCGACCGAGTCGGAGGATACCCCACTCGGTAGGGTTTAGTTACGCCTTCACCGACTTCCAGTTGTGTCGACTACGCCATAGTCAAAGGCGGCCCAGTAGTGCCATCAAATCACCAACATTTAGGCCTCTCCTATTTCTCCCAGCCACATTCTTGGCAGGCACACTATGCAATAAACACCTGCACATTTCACAGCAGTTACAGACTGTTCAAAACAGGCCTGATGAAAATGCGGTCAGGTCAACAAGCCTGTTTGTTGGAGAAAGTTACATGCTCGACCTTGACCTCTATGCAACTATTTGCTTCATGAAAACTACCTCGGCTGATCGCGATTTTGACACAGCATAATTTAAAGAAAGTTAGCATTCCTACCTTTCCTTCTGACATGCAGTTAGAGGTATGGAACCTCAGTCCAACTTAGGTACATACTGTCTACAGTCTTCAAACTGTATGTTGACACTGCAACCAATTTCTTCATCTGACTGCAGCCACACAGAATTTCTTGCCATCCGGCCAGACAACCATCAGTTCTCCCAGCTGCTAGCTGAGTTACTGCGATTGCGCAGTTAAGACACGACTTCAGGTGTCATCATCCAGAACTTTCCAGAATCCAAGGGCGTAATCCTCCACTCCCTTAGGGGTAACATTACTTGGATTATCTCCCTTTGAATACTAAGTGGTTGTAGGCCGAGAGATCTCATGTGTCTGGTCAATCCCGCATCTCCTGGTCGCATCCTCCAGGAGCTTTTTGTGACAACAGGAACCAAATGAAAATTGTAAATTGATAGAGAAATTAGACGTAGACAGTCACAATATCTGGGGCATGTTATGAGAAGAAATTAATTGGAGAACTTGGTGACAACTGGCAAGATTGAAGGGAAAAGACAAAGGGGAAGACCGAGAAGCAAATACCTGGATGGCGTGACCACATGGCATGGTCGAGACATAAATACTGAGCTGATTCGCGGCTCTGGTGATATAGTCAACTAGCCTTTGATCGAGTTTGATCTCTCTGTATCCATTATAATTGCTATTGTTGTTTCTCTCCACCAGAATAGATTATTCTATATTCCTCAGATGTTATAATGCCCATTTCTGTCTATATGGCCCCACATATACCTAACAGGTTAACATTTAATCTTCTCATTTTATTCTTAATGTTATCAAATTTTCCATCCCCACTCGTAGTGATACATTCTAAGTTCCTACTTTCAATGTTGCGACTATTTTGCACTCAATCGCCTGCTGACAATCTGGAATTCCCTGGTGCACATGACTACCCCTACCGTGCGAGGCTGCTCATGTGGAGCGCCCATTTACGCCGTTTCTCTGATTATTGATAAGACTGCAGTACACGATATTCTTGGCATTTGTAAAGAAGATAGTTTGCCATTGTTTTCCTTCCCAGCAGTGAACATACTGGTCGATGACCGTAGCCATTGTCTCCCAAAAAAGCCATCATCTGCCTACCGTTGTGAAGCTGGAGACCATAACCTGCTGCTCTTCAACTTCATCCACCACATGCACCCATGGCTTCACATAACCCTGATCGTGAGGCTAAACGGGTACTCCAACTTGCCCAAGGGTGTCCCGTAGGCTAGCGGGGAGAAGGAGGCACCTTACCTCTCCTTTGATAGGGAATACCCCTACACCGCCACCCAGATATTATGTTATCACTGTGTTATTCAAAAGATGCTTATATTGACAACATTCTCCAATCTATTTTGTGTCCATCACTTAAACTTTCATTTAAATTGAAGGGGAAAAAACATAAAAACATTAGATTATCATATTGATATCGAACTTTGAAAACATCAGAAACAAAATTGCACATAATATTTACACAGTTTGTTTTATTAATAATGGTGATTTTTGTCATGTATAAACCATGTTTCAACCATGTATTAGGGGTTGTTGCCATGAGATGGATACACGAAACACAGCAAGTGTTTCAAGCGTAGAAATTAGAGAGATATTGTTGACACACAGTTCAAAAATGCAAGAGAACACGGGCAGATTAGTGGGCGGAGCTAATGTGGTCACGTGACGCGACCAGGTAAAAGCCGGAAAAGGTTGCGATCTGGACAGAGGTCGATGAGATGTGAGCCAAGACGGGTGTGTTTTGAAGCGTTGGGAAAGTGTTTCAGTATTCGAAAGTATTCTAAGGAATGGGAAACATCTGAGATGCAGTTGAGGGAAGATTGTTTCTATTGTGAATGACGGCAATGAAGGATCAACGCACAGCAGCTGTAGCTTGATGAACACAGACGTGATGGCCAGACAGCTGGCCCTGGTGTGACAACACTTCAACAAAAATGGCAGGCAGAGGCACGCCGTGACCAGAGCTGGTGGTTACCACCGTATGTTTGAGTAGTGCTGAATAGTAATGTGTTAACTGGTAAATCATTGAATAGATCAGATGTATTCTCGTCAGACAGATCAGATGTAGCAATGATAGTCGTCTTACGATTAAATGAGCAAGACATTATATATTGGTGGCAGACGGTGTGCTGGGCATAGGCGAAACGCGAAACGGTAGGAGCCGGCGGTCTTTGTCAGATCCGTGTAGTACTGTGTAACAATAAAAATGCTTGGATCGTTTAAGGACGCGACTGACTTTTCTGTTGAGTGCATCTGAGATCTGAGAGTGATAAAGGTTTTGTACGAGCCCATTATAAACATTAAACCTAGACAAATACCAAGATGTCGGACATGGGGCATTGCTGTAGACACGTGGCCCAATTGTGTCTGAATTAATCATCCATCATAACAGGCACGGAATCCGGCACTTGGCACGTGGGAGGTTTGAGGGCTACTTTTGTGGTTATTGCATCATCACCCAAAAGTAATTTCCGTTCGGTTAGCATTCGAAATTAACTTAAAATTTAAGTAAATTTTTGACTGCTAGCTAGAACTTCGTCTTGTTTTTTAACCTAGTCCATTATTTGTTGTTCTTCAACGTCATTAATGTATCTATTATTTGTGATTATTTTGTCCAAAGGTGTTATGTCATTTAGCTAAAATTGCTGATGGGTGTTGTTGTTGTCCAGTATGGTTATCATTCTTGTTGACCAGCATTACAACAAGATCATCACAGTCGGCTTCGCCAGAGCAAGATCAGCAGCGACACTGACGCAGATATATTCTTGCTATTGAGATATTTTACCATTGTCATCACAGATACTGTTTCTGAAGACACTGATACTGATAGTGTCTGCAATTATTGTGCATTGTTACCAGTTGCAAGTTATTAACACATATCTAGTAGACAGGACACGATATGCCTTTCGTGATCAGGATGATGGTATATACATTCACTCACGCTCAGATGGTGGCCTCTATAATGCTCAGAGATTGAAGGCCAAGACCAAAATTAGCAGGGTACTAATCAGAGAGTTGCTTTTTGCGGATGATGCTGCGATTACGACCCACTCTGAGGAAGAATTACAACATCTACTATCTGCATTCTCCAATGCTTGTTCTGAATTTGGTTTAACAATTAAAAAAAAAGAAGACACAGATTATGTCACAAGGTGCACATGGTGTACCATCAATCTTTATTGACGACGCCGAACTGGAGATAGTAGACCATTTTACATATCTAGGATCAGAGGTAAATAGCAAATTATCACTCGATCAGGAAATCAACATCAGGATTGGCAAGGCAGCAACAACAATGAACATGTTAGCAAAAAGAGTCTGGGAGAACAGGAAGCTTACTGCCAAAACAAAAGTCCTCGTCTACCAAGCCTGTGTCCTTAGTACTCTTCTTTATGGCAGTGCAACCTGGACAACTTACTCACGCCAAGAGAAACATTTAAACAGCTTTCATATGCGGTGTCTGCAAAGAATACTTGGTATTAAGTGGCAAGACAAAATCACAAATACTGAAGTATTGGAAAGATCAAGTTGTGTGACGGTGTATTCCATGCTCAGTCTTCGTAGACTTAGATGAATAGGACACGTTAGGAGGATGGATGATGGTAGAATACCAAAGGACATCTTTTTTGGTGAATTACAGACGGGTAGGAGATCTCAGGGTCGGCCTCTACTACGATACAAAGATGTGTGTAAGCGGGACATGATTGATACAGGCATTGATAATGCACATTGGGAGCACGTCGCCGCTGAACGTGTTGCATGGAGGGCAACTATCAAAAACGGAATAAAGACAAAGGAGAAAATGATTGCAGATAAAGCACACACAGAGCGTGAGAGACGTAAGATGGTGCAAAATGGTGGAAATGACCATGTTTTCACATGCACCTACTGTGGGCAAACATTTGCAGCAAGAATTGGCCTTACCAGCCACACTCGCCACCGCCATGGATCGTAGTTATTAAGCCTTTTTAAAGCACAATGTACCAAACTATCGTCTGTCAAGACGGAAAGGTGCCAATGAGTAGACAGGTACTCAATCACAACATGTCTACATTAGTAGATTTTGTAGTACTTGGTGAGAAATTCTGTTTGATAGGCCAAAAACTTTTGAAATGGGCAGAAAGCAAACTCCTAGAATTTCGAAGTCAGATAAGAGAAGACAGGACAGCAGCTAAAGAACTTAGAGAATCACAAGAAAGACAAAGATATAAAGAACTAGCTCTAGAAAGACAAAAGCTAGATCTTGAAGCAAAAAGACTACAGTTTGAAATAGACAAGTTAAATTTTGAAAAAGGGAAAATAACACTACAAGTAGCACAAATAAACAACAAAAAACCGGTAAAATGTTATCTTTGTCATAGTTTTGGACGTGAAGCCAGAAATTGTAGATTAAAACAAATAACTAAAGATGCTAAGAGAACAGATATGACGTCCAATAAGAAAGAAGAACAGGACCAAAAGACAAACAGAATAGGCATACCGACAAACAAGAACACACCAAACAAAAGCGACAGAGAATTCTTTAGAAATGTTAACCTCACCGGAAGCCACAAAGTAACAACACAAGAGGTGAATACAGGAAATATCACGAACGAAAGTCTAAAAGTCCAAAAAGCATTTGTCAACGGCATACCCACCACATGGATAAGAGATACTGGAGCATCGATAGTGGGGGTTAACCAAAGATTTGTTAGAAGAAAAGACTACAAAGGAGAAAAAGTGAATTGTCAAACATTCGGTGGAACCCTCGAGAGATATGACAGGTGTGAATGTGTGTGGAGGATGTGTGTGAGTGTGGGGATATGTGTAGGTGGGGGTATGCGTTTGCATGGGTTGGGGTGTGTGGGTTTTGGTGGGTAGTGATATTTGTGGGTGTTGGTGGGATGTGTGGATGGATGTGTGGGGGTGAAAGTAGGGGTGTGGGAATGTCTGTGGGGGGTGTGTATATGGGTGGAGGATATGTGTATGGGATGGATGCGGGGGATGTGTGTTTATGTGGGTGGAGATGTGTGGATGGTTTGAGGAAGTATGTGTGGGTGGCGGGGTTGTGTGGATAGAGGATTGTGCTGGGTGGATTGGGGATGCAAGGGCGGGTGGGGAGAAGTGTATGGTGTGTGGGTGTGAGATATGTATGCGGTGTGTTGGTGCGGGATGTTTGCATGATGTGTGGGTGGAGGGTATGTTTGTGGTGGTATGGGTGAGAATATGTGTGTGGGTGGAGGATAATGGGTGGTGTGGGGGATGTGTGTGATGAGTGCGGGGAATGTGTGTATGCGTGGGGTATATGTGAGGGTGAGTAGGGGATGTGTGGTGGTTGGGGGAAGTATGTGGGGGTGTGTGGGTGGGAAATGTGTGCGTATGTGGGGAATGAGTGGGTGAGGGTGTGTGAGTGGCTTAGGGATGTGTAGGTCGGTGAAGGAGTTGTATGTGTTGGCATGGGATGTGTCAGTGGGTGGAGGATGTGTGTGGGTAGGGGTATTGTGACCGAGAGATGTTTGGTTGGGGGTGGGTGGGGGAGTAGGTGCGTAGTGGAGGATGTATGCGTGAGTGAGTGTGTGTTGGTGGACGGGTAGGGAATGCGTGTGTGGGTGGGGAGAGGTGTGTGGAGTGTTGGTTGGGGATATTGTGTTGATGAGTTATGTGTGTGTTTTGTGGTGTGTGAGTGGGGGTATGTGGGGTGGATGGGTAAGGGTATCTGTGTGGGTGTGGGTGGGAATATTGTGTGGTATCTGAGTGGGGGATATGTGTGTGGTGTGTAAGTGGGAATGTGTTGGTGAGGGATATGTGTGTGGTGAGTGGGTTGGGAATATTGCGTGGTAGGGGATGTTTGTGATGTGCGGGTGGGGGATTGGTTTAAGGCATGTGTGGGTGGTGGGGTCTGTGTGAGTGGTTTGGGGATGTATGGGTGGTTAGGGAGATGTGTGTGTGTGGGGGGGGGTAGGGACATGTCAGTTGGTGGGGATGTGTGTGTATGGTTTGGGGATGTGTGAGTGGATGTGCGATGTGTGGGTTGGTGGGGGATTTGTGTGCGCGGGTGGAGAATATGTGGTCGATGGAGATGTGGCTGGGGGATGGGTGGTTTGAGGTGGGGGTGGGGAGAGGATGTGTGGGTTAGGATGTGGATGGGCGTGGGATGTATGGGTTAGTGGGGGACTGTTTGTGGGTGACGAGTGTGTTTTGGTTGGGGGATCAGATGAGGGTAGTGTGTGTGGGTGGGGGATGTGCGCGAGGGGATGGGTAGGTTGGTGGGTTATGTATGTGTCCCTGGTGTGCGTGTGTGTGGGTAGGTGGGGGTGTGTGTGGGTGGGGTGATGTATAGATAAGTGGGAGATGGGCCTCATAACATGGTAATAAGCCTTGTTTATGTTTACAACATTTATTTCACAATGTTTATTTTTCTTCCTATGTAAATGTATAATGCTCTTGATGAATGAAAGACGAGTGATTGGAAGGGCCGAATGTAAGATGGACCTGCGCGCCAAATTTGTGACCCTAATAAAGTTGATTTGATTTGATTTGAATTGACATAGCATGGATGAAAATCGACAGCCCATACTATACTGGCAGAGTGAGAGCAGCAGTGCTACCTAACCCGTTAACGGGATTAATGATCGGCAACATACAACAAGTAAAAGACTGTACGCCAGAAGAAATCCAAGCATGGAAATTGAAAGACACTTTAGCAAATACCGTAACAAGAGTACAGAAAAAGAAAGAGGAAAAGGAACAGAATGATATTACTTTGCAAATGACCCCACCCGACAACGGACTGATCACAAACTCACAGACTAACGACTTGAGTGCACATCAGAAAAATGACATTTCACTACAAACATGCTTCTAACGAATCAACCGACCATCTAAACGAGCGAAAGAAGGTAGATGGAAATTTAAATTAGAAAATAGCATCCTCACTAGAGAGTACAGAAAAGGCCCAGTGCTCCTTTCACAAACCGTGCTGCCGTCACAACATCGCAGCAATGCTCTGAAATTGGCGCACGACTCCCCATTTGCAGGAAATATGGGGATGGCCAGGACAAGACAGAGAGTATTATCTCAATTCTACTGGCCAGGCTATTCAAAGGACGTGAAGAACCATGTTCGTTCCTTCGAACTATGCCAACGGACTACCCAAAAGTGTAGACACCCAAAAGCAAGAGTTCAAGAAACGGATCTGGCTTCAAGACCGTTCGAAAAAATAGTCGTCGTCATTGTGGGGCCCCTCAACACGACAACGGACATAGGGAACAGGTACATCCTAACTATGATGGACCTGTGCACAAGATGGCCAGAAGCAATCCCACTAAAATCAATAAAATCCAAAGCCATTGTAGAATCATAGCTTCTCGTTTTCAGTAGGATAGGATTTCCATCATGCATCTTATCAGACAGAGGTAGCCAGTTCATTTCAGAAGCAACACAATGTGCAATGTAAAAACTAGGGATAAAACAGGCATTTTGCTCACCCTACCATCCTATGGCCAACGGGGTCAATGAGAATTTTAATGGGGTACTTAAACGAACATTAGCCAAAGTAACGGCAGAACACCCAATAGACTGGGACACAATGCTACCTGCAGTCCTGTTTGCATACCGAGAGGTACCGCAAGCAAGTACTGGCTTCTCCCCGTTCGAACTCGTGTACGGGGCAAACCCAAGAGGCCCATTGTTACTGTGGAACGAGCTACTCACAGGCAAAGTACACGACCACCCGAAAAGGGAGCCGTATGAGATGGTGACAAACCTATGGGAGAAACTGATAACTGCCTGCCAGATTGCAAGGAAAACATTACACAATGCAGGACTAAAATGCAGGCAGTACTATAATAGAAACGCCATGATAATAGTCTTGAAAGAAGAAGACAAAGTCCTACTATTGCTCCCATGGCAGGGTCCATTCCAAGTATTAAAGAAAATAATTGATGTTGTCTATCAAATAATGGTAGGAAATAGAAAGAAAATCTACCACATAAACATGTTAAAACCTTTCGTAGACAGGGAACCAGACAACACATTGACAGAAAACCAAGTATCCCCTAGAGCAGCTGCAGTATGTTGGGTCATAAATGAGCAACAGGAAGACTCATTGACAGAAAAAATTCCAACACCAACAGTTAACAACACTGACATCTGGAAATCAATACAAATAAATCCAAAGTTACCAGACAAAGACAAACAACAGTTAAAACAATCACTGAAGAAATTTAAAACCATTTTCTCAGACAAACCTGGCAGAACCGATCTGGTAACGCACAAAATAACTTTACTTTCGGATAGACCAGTAAAAGTGAAACCGTACCCAATACCAGTTCACTACCAAGAAAAGGTTATAGCTGAAATATCTTATCTGGACCAGTGTGGTATAATACACAAATCCACCTCCAACTATTGCTCACCGTTAGTAATAGTCAAAAAGAAAAACAGTACATTAAGAATCTGCGTTGACTATAGGAAGATTAATGCACTCACCCTACAAGACGAAGAACCCATGCCGAACATTGATGACCTCATTGACCGCATGGCAAAATCAGTATTATTTTCCAAAGTAGATTTAAAAAAGGGTTATTTGCAAATGCCGATGGAAATGATTCAATGCATATAACTGCATTCGCCACACCCTTAGGCCTCTATGAATGGGCCTATAGGCCTTTCGGTTTACAGAACGCCCCGAGCACATTCATGCGAATGATGCGCAACCTGTTGCCAAATATAAAAAACGTAGCAACCTACATGGATGACATGTGTATCCATACGGTAGACATCCGACAACACACCGAGGTCCTTGAGCAGGTATTTCAGAGGATGAAAGACCATGGATTGAAAGCAAAACCTTCAAAAATCGAAAAATGATATAAAGAAATCCAGTTTCAAGGCCATAGAATTTCTAATGGGTTCCAGAAAACAGACCCTAACCTAGTCACAAACATGTTGCAACTCAAAGCTCCTACTACAAAGAAGGAAGTAAGGAGCGTACTAGATCTGATTAATTACTACCAGAAATCCATCCCAAACTTTGCAGATATGACCTTCACATTTTCAGAGCTGCTGAAGAAAGATCAACCTAACAAAATTAACTGGAATGACAAACATAACAAGATGTTAGAACAGATCAAAACACTGTTTAGTAAACAGCCCATTCTCAAATTTTCAGACATTACGAGACATTTTATACTACAGACTGATGCAAGCATACATGCAATTTCAGCAATACTCTTGCAAAACCATAACTGACAATTACATCCAATACTATATTACAGCAGAAAACTGACAGAGGCTCAAAAGAACTATTCCATCACAGAACTAGAAGCATTAGCTCTAGTCGAAAGCATTAAGAAATTCTCCAAGTATTTATTAGGACAGAAATTTATTGTACTATCAGATAACAAACCACTGAAGGTATTTAAAGAAGGCCATCCCAAAAACTCAAGAATCCACAGATGGTCCTTACTCCTACAAGAGTATGATTTTGATATCTGCCACATTCCAGGCAAAGATAACAATCTGGCAGACCTCTTAAGTAGATTGTGAAAGAAAAAAATACACGCAAAAGAGTACTAAATTTAAAGTAATAACAACATGTGTCGCACAAACAGGTGCTAACCATAGTTCAATAATGCACATCAAGGACCTATGACAAAACGTCAGACCACTCACAAGATAACTTCAGATATCATACACTGTAATTTTGTGATATGTAGATAGAAGATATACATATTTTACAATAGAGATTGTTTAATACAGATATGCGTAGTTATGATAGTATTGGTTAAATGAACATACTGTGATAAAACCATCAAATGTCAGAATAATAACATTAACTACAGCTCTCATATAGAGGAGCTAAAGTGATATGACATACTGTCCAAGTAATGCCATCATGATAGTATATTATGATAAGATGTCAAATGGAGTTAAAGTAATACTTCTACTTTATTCTGATGTTGACATTTATGAAATGTCATGCAAATATGTAAACCATTGATGTAAATACCAAAGGAAAACAGTGCAAATGTACATCACATCACCTGTAAATCACCTCATAGCCAGGGTGCTTGCTGAATCAACTAAAAAGCACTCTGAATTGCTAATCAGGACATTTGCATGTCAATGAAAACAGCTTAAAAGTAGTTACTACTATCTCTGTATTAATACTTGTTGTATATACATATGTACATAGATACGTACATTTCATTGTGTTATTATTCTCAGACAGTATTAGGGCATCTAAAGCTGAATGGAGAGTAAGAATGCAGCTAAAGATAGAAGTCATACGCCACTTGAGCACAAGATGAGCACCATGCAAGTCCATAGACCACCAGACTAGTTACAAGCCACTGTTGAATGGATACAAGGTTGATCTACATCTCATGAGTGGTCATCAAAGAGTCTACGTTTAACACAGGAATTTAGAATTATAATTTATATCATCATCATCATGATCATAATTTTGTTTGAAAAAAAAAATTAAATTAGTTTGAAATGGGAAATAGAAAAATAAACAATGGAAAAAAAAATGAAAATGAAAAAAAATATTATGTCCCCTGATATTGTTATCATTTTATCCATCATCATTACGATAATTAATGTATAGGTACATACACTGTTATAGATGTCCACAGATTTGAAGTTGTGTAGTTCTACTTCAAGTTATGATCTTATGAGAAGATCCACTGCATATAGTACTAGAGACACCGATGAATCTGCAACAAGAAGGCTCTTCAACAAAATAGCTATATGTTGGAAACAGAGTAACTACACGTCCAATAATATGACACATGTGGGTACATTTAAAACATAATGTGCAAACTAAGGCAAATGGTAAAGTATACAATGGTCATAAGTCCACAGAACTTATGAAACATCAACAAGTGCAAATGTCAATTTGAGAGAAACCAAATAAGTAAAAATTTGCACAAATGCTCTAAACCAGAATATTGCAAATGAGAACAAACACGTTGTATATAGATGTTGTATTACTTTATTACTTCAATGTACAGGGATGATAAATTGTAGAATATGTACGCATAGCATGGAATATATTTATATTCATTTAGTATGATACAATGTGTATATATGACATGGATATAGTATTAGTATGTATGGGTTTTACAGAACACGTATGCATTGTATGGATATAGTGACACAGTCAGGTAACTGAATCTCATTGATAAATGCATAATTGAAAATGGAAAAGGTATAAGTTGCATAGAGAAGTGGTATAGAACAAACAGAAAACCAGCAGCGCCTTAACATCCATGGGCAATGATAGCTGCCAGACGAATAAAGATCAGCTAAAACATACCCCAAAATAGAAATACATATGTGAAGTACAGAAGAGATAAATGCACTACAAGCATCAAAGCAGCAACAAGGTCAAAGATAAATCATTAACGTCAAAGTCAAAGCAAGAGCAATCCATTGATACAAGAAGGGACAGTGAAAGTCATAGTCCATAATCACACACATATACCTTACTCATAGCCTGGGGCTTGGATTGAGTAGGATGCTCATGTATAGTACATGATTGAGGAGCTGCTAGAGATGTTTGATGAAACATTGGATCCTACGTAAGACTAGATCACATAACCTCTGAACTTAAAAAGGAGGCTGTGACTACACGGAAGTCTAGGTGTAGACGGGTTACCGTGTCCGCATAATATATTATATTTTTTTTATTGTGATGTTGTTTATTGATAAAAACTTGTCACGAGTCTAAATGAATCATGGAAGGGATAAGCTCATATGGAATGACAATAGACGTACAGAGATGTGCGAATATTGAGAGAGACCACAGCGTGTGACCATAGAGTCCACTAAAACAAACGGTAGTGTGTACTTATCAAATTTATGTCAAGAAGTATAAGACTGAGTAAAGGTAGTAAAAATGTTTACAACATTTTTTTAAAAAGGGTGGCATATTGCCATGAGATGGATACACGAAACACAGCAAGTGTGTCAAGCGTAGAAACTAGAGAGATGTCGTTGACACACAGTTCAAAAATACAAGCGAACACATGCATATTAGTGAGCGGAGCTAATGTGGTCACGTGACGCGCCCAGGTAAAAGCCGAAAAAGGTTGCGATCTGGACAGAGGGCGATGAGACGTGAGCCAAGACGGGTATGTTTTGAAGCGTTGGGAAAGTGTTTCAGTGTTCAAAAGTATTCTAAGGAACGGGAAACATCTGAGATGCAGTTGAGTGAAGATTGTTTCTATTGTGAACGACGGCAATGATGAAGCAACGCACAGCAGCTGTCGCTTGATGGACACAGACGTGATGGCCAGACAGCTGGCCCTGATGTGACAACACTTCAACAATAATGGCAGGCAGAGGCACGCCGTGACCGGAGCTGGTGGCTACCACCGTATGTGTGAGTAGTGCTGAGTAGTAATGTATTAACTGGTAAATCATTGATTAGATAAGATGTATTCTCGTCAGACAGATCAGATGTAGCAATGATAGTCGTCTTAGGATTAAATGAGCAAGACATTATATATTGATGGCAGACGGTGTGCTGTGCATAGGCAGAACGCGAAACGGTAGGAGCCGGCGTTCTATGCCAGACCCGTGTAGTACTGTGTAACAATTAAAATGCTTGGATCGTTTAAGTTCGCGACTGACTTTTCTGTTGAGTGCATCTGAGATCTGAGAGTGATAAAGGTTTTGTACGAGCCCATTATAAACATTAAACCTAGACAAATACCAAGATGTCGGACATGGGGCATTGCTGTAGACACGTGGCCCAATTATGTCTGAATTAGTTATCCATCATAACAGACACGGAATCCGGCACCTGGCAGTTGTATGGTTCAAGTACAGTTGACAAGAACAGGCTAGTTTAGATTTAACGAATAATACAGTTGCATTCGCCATGAAATGGTGGTACAGGATGAGACACGGAGAATGTTGAAGAGAATTCAGCGTTAGGCTTTGAACACAAGAACATGGAAAACGAAAGTATTCGAGGTTACGACCTCAAATACACCACGTGACATGGTGGAGGTGACGTCACAAGTAACGAACCTGGAGAAAGCAGTCAGGCCAGGGATGCGAATGTGGAAGGTTGAGAAAGGTTGCAAATTGTCTACAGTCATGGCAAACACCAAGTATATTTGTTAAACATTGCCAGCACATCTGCTACTACGTATTGTGACAGGTTAGCGTCCTTAATCAAGTATGTGTGAGGCAGGAAGATTGAATTGAGCGACACTTCGTTCATCAAGGTCAGCTGTTCAGTGTACTTCAAAAATAGCCAAACTAGAATGTTATTTGGCATACGTAGAAAACGACCTTTGTGATTTGTGTGAGAAAGGCATCTTAGAAACGATAGCTACAGATCACCAAGAATGAATTATATGCTTGCTTGCTTGCTTGTGTTCGCTGGATATGAACTCCAGCGCAAGATCCTGTATGTCGGATGTAAACATCCTGTTGTCAAACATCAGTGTGATGTCATACCGGACCTGAGGTTTGTGTGAGTATCCGTTGTCCCATGTCTGGCTTATTGATGTGCAGACTGGTGGTTCCTCGCCGTGCAGGAAGTTACTCTCCGACTTCGGAAGAATCAGCGATCCTACTACGTTAGCCAGGACCCCGAAGGGACCTGTTGGCCATGACGCATGGCTAGGACGTGTTAGTAGGTCTTGGCCAGTATAAAACCTTGCCCTGGTGCCTTGGAAACACCCCTGCGTCCCTGGAGTAGAATTAAACAAAATGTCATGAATTATATTAATCGTAGTCGGCGCTTTATTAAATTTGAGGTCCGTCTACCCTCCTAGTGACTGGAGCATGACGTGACAGTGGCCGACTGCGTGGTGGAATATTGTTATAAATAAACTCTGGTGATTTGTACTAGGACGTCAGGTTGTTCTTTCATAAAGTAAATACGAGTTGTGTTGTTCGTGAGCAGTGTCACTTCATCATAACGAGCTATAATAGATGATTAGCAATTATAAGGTTAGTAGCCGGTCTCCCTGGCCTAGGTGTAATCGACTTTCTCCGTAATTCCGTTTATCCACGTGAGTAAACGCAGCTGCGTAAATATCGGTAGAGGTTCTCGCCACGCCCGTTACTTACGGGATATGTGAGCCGGCCGCTCAGAAAGCAATGGCAAACTACTTAGCGTAATCTTGCCAAGAAATCAACAACAACGGTAAAACGCTGGTATTAACAGCGATGTCCTGTACAGGGTTGGCTTTGTTAACGAAAAATCTGATAAATCTGGCTTTTTAATAACTGGTTTGGTGTCAAAATATCAGTTTGACGGTTTGGCTCTTTTTTTTTTGGGGGGGGGGGGGGGGCATTTTAAAACAAATTATAATGGCAAAATAATTAGCTATAAATGACTCATTTTTGAAATGGTCAAGTTAATTTTTATCTTGGTTTAACAGTTTTAGCTAAAACAAATGCAAAACAATAAGCTTATCTTATACTGCTTTTGGTTCATTATCGAGAACATACGTACTAACAAGTATTAAACACGTATGGTTTACGTACTGTTTGTACTATTCTATACACACTCACGCACTGCGCAGCCACCTCACTGTTCAGTTAAGTTTTCAAATTCATTATACCTTCATCGCAAGTTTTCTTATTATTGAGCCAGTTGTCATGCCAAAGTGGAAACCATATTATGATACTAATCGGAAATATAATGATGAATGGGAAAATATATTTGTATGGCTCAAGAAATCCACTGATGGTTCTGAATCGGCATATTGCAAATTGTGCCAGTGTAATATTGTTCCAAGACTTTCAAATCTTGCAAATCATGAAACAACAAAAAAAAAACACAAGCGGAGCGCACCATCTTCTTCACAAAAAAATACTTTCAATGATGAAATTAAGCAAGAAAATTAATGATAAAGTCAAATTAGCAGAGTTAGAAATTGCTGTTAACATGGCTTGCCATAGTGCCATACGCACCATCGATCATTTAAGTGAAATAATGGTAGCCCATGGATGTGGCAGCACTCTTTGACAGATAAAATTGCACCGAACGAAGTGTATATCACTAATAAGAAATATTATTTCACCTTCTTTAAAATCTTATCTAATTCTAGATCTGCAAAACAAGAAATATACACTCATCATTGATGAGTCCACTGATGTCTCGACTCAAAAATATTTATGAATTTTAGTTAGATACCTCAGCGATAAAAACAAAAATTGAAATTACTACTAGTTTTCTAGGTTTGATTCCAGTTCAGGAGTCCACGGGCGATAATATATTTAATTTGATTAACAATGAAATTGAAAAATGTAATCAAACATTAAAAAATTGTATTGGATTTGCATCAGATGGTACCTCCATTATGGTAGGATGCAACAATTCTGTTTGGTCCAGAATGACAGATGTATCTTCTTCATATGTTTAGTATAATTGTGTTTGCCATTCATTAGCATTGTGCATCAAATATGTAGCGTCAAAACTACTTTTAAACATTGGATTTTTGCTGACAGATATACCAAAATGGTTTAGACCAGTGGTTCTCAACCTTTTTTGGCCAATGCCCCCCTTCACCATATTTTCAGAACGTCATCCCCCCCCCCTTCCTATCCGAAATTTGGCCTGTGCCCCCCTTCACCATATTTTCAGAACGTCATCCCCCCCCCCTTTCATATTTCCTACCTAAAAATCCCCCCACCCCTACACAGTATACGTAACAATGGAAGGTAAATATGTTAAAACAGGTCTAGACATCCACATAAAACTTGAGTTTTGGGTCTACTTACTTTATAAAATGAATTTTAGAAGGATGAGACGTGCATAACTGTAAAGTGTGAAGGAAAAAGCACTATCAAGTAATCGGTTCTTGTATTAACGCGATCTTGAAATGATCTATCCCCCCCCCCCCCTGGAAACCCTAAAATTCCCCCCTGGGGGGGGGGGGGAAATTCCCTACCGGTTGAGAACAACTGGTTTAGACGAGAAGCATTTAAAGATTTATTCAAAATTATTAACTCATCGACAGAATTTCAGCAAGCTAGAACTGCACCACTTCCTTTTCAGAACATTTCGTCTACTCGCGGGTTTGTCCGGGGAAAAATAATGTTCAACATTCTAATGAATTAGGAAGCACTCAAGGTTTATTTTATGTCTGCTGAATTAGCAAATTATGACACTAAATTTAAGTCACGACTTATAAAGGAAATGCTTCTAGATCAAAGAAACTACATTTATTTTCATTTTGCAACCCCTATTGTGCAAGTATTCGAAAGGTTAAATAGTCTTTTTCAGAAAACTAAGACAGAACCTCACGAATTACATGAAGAACTACTTTTGCATTATAAGAGTCTTAATAAAAGATATTTCTAATGTTGATTTTGGCATCAAATTCCTGTCAGAGTGTGATAACTACATTCAGAAAACTTCAAATGCGTAAATTAATTGCCAACAAAAGGTGTTAGATCTCAAAGCAAGATGCATACCCATGCTAGAAGAAGTACTTTATCAAGTTATAAAGTGGCTTCATTCAACAAGAAATATATTTAAAGATCTAACCAATCTGGAATAATTTTAAACCAGGTTTCTTGACCACTATTTTCGCAATTGCCCTTTTTGCATTTGGATGAAGAAAATCACACTATTATTGAAGAGCAATACATAAAATTGCCTTTTATAGATTGAAAGGAAGAAGAACAATTTAAAGAAAATGGACTGCTCAAAGATACAGAGCAGTTCTGGCAAGGAGTCATGAAACATCCCCAATTTAAAGAGCTTGCTTCTTTTGCTCTTACTTGCTTAATAACACCTATTAGCAATACTGCAGTGGAGAGGATGTTCTCTCTTTTAGCATGCATAAAATCCAAAGCAATGAATAGACTTCATCTGTCTCTCTTAGACGCAATTATTAGAATTAGAGCAGAACTATTATCTTCAAACAAGTGATGTAAGGAATTTGTTCCTTCATCCAAAATGTTGAATGATTTCAAAGCTGAAAATGTATATTCTAAGGAATCCGGTACTGAGTTTCTCAACAGTAAAGAGGAATACTTATTTGAAGAATAGGTTTTCATGTGATGTAAATATATTTTTAATAGATATTTTTATTGGGCAATTTTCGGAATTTAAAAATTTTTTTTTTGGGGGGGGGGGGGGGGGGGGGGGGCTTTGTTATTTCATGACTTGGCTTTATTTGATCACAGTGATTTGGCAAACCTGGTCCTGTATTAGGATTTGCGGAAATGGGGGAGGGGGGGGGGAGAAATAAGGTATAAGGTTAGTAAAGTGAAGTAATATAAATTAAACTGTTGAGCTTCATATTTTCTCTTTCGGTATACATAACAAGCATGTGAGGTGGTAATACTTATACTTTAACTTATAATGTGTGTTACGTAAATATATTTCTTTAAATCTGTGCATTTTTAAATTCCATTTTTAATCGATATTTTACTTGTAACAGTATTATATGCACAATAAATCACCTACATTTGCAATAATATTACATTGCTCCATTTTCTATTGCGTAATGGTGTATGAACGGTTAGCGGGGTAGGGGTATCCCCTATCAAAGGAGATGTAAGACGCCTCCTTTCCTCCGTTAGTCTACGGGACACCCTTGGGCAAGGTGGAGTACCCGTTTAGGCCCCCGATCAGGGTTACGTGAAGCCATGGAAGCAGGTGGTGGATGGAGTGTGAGAGCAGCCGACAGATTGTTGTTGGTTATGGTCTTGCACTATGCGGCGATAGGCAGATGATCTCATCAGTAGAGACAATGGCTATGGCCACCGACTAGTACAGTCACTGCCCAGAAGGAAAGCAATGGCAAACTACCTTCTGCAAAACTTGCCAAGAAACCATAACAACCATGAAAGAAAACATAATAAGAAAGAGATCTGGTGGCGAGACTCCCAGGCCAGGCAGATCAGATAACACTGGGGAAGAGTGTGACACAGCGACCAGTACTATTAATCGTGATGACGGAGTTAATCCTGACTGTGTTACCAAGGAAATCCCCTGTGTCAGCTTAAGAAACAGAGTGAGAATAGCAACGTGGAATGTGAGAAGTTTGTATGAGGGAAAGCTTAAAGTAGTGTGTGAGGAGATTGAGAGGTTAAACATTCAAATTTTAGGAATTAGTGAACATCGCTGGAGCGGCAAGGGACATTTTACAACTGAAAATTGAAGTATTTTCATTTATTCTGGTAGAGATGTCGGAGGCCAGAGTGGAGTGGCATTTTGTTAAGATAAAACAACTGCAAAAGCTTTAATGGGATATAATCCAGTTAGTGATAGAATCCTCACTATTAGACTTACAGGCCGTCCAAAAAACACAACTCTCATACAGATATATGCACCTACTTCAACAGCAGAGGAGGACGAAATTGAAGATTTTTACAACACACTACAAGACACATTAAATAAGATTGGTCATAATGATATAGCAATAATAATGGGAGATTTTAATGGAAAAGCTGAAAATGAGAGGCACGTTTTAGGAAGATTTGGATTAGGAAATAGAAATGATGCAGGTGACAAATTAATTGAATTTTGCACAGAAAATGAGTTAACGATAGCCAACACGCTTTTTAAACAACATCCAAGACGACTCTTCACATGGAAGTCTCCAGACAGTTTTACCAAAAATCAGATAGATTATATTTTAATACAAAGAAGATGGAGATCAAGCATAACATCTGCAAAAACCCTACGAAGTAGAGACTGTGATACAGATCATCAGTTATTAGAAGCAGATCTGAAATTAAAACTCAAAAAGCTTACCCGAGGACCAAGGCCACTTAGTTTTGATCTCACAAAAATACCAGATGCATACAACATAGAAGTTAGGAATCGCTTTGGGGTCTTGATGTCTGTACAAGAAGAAATGACACCTGATGAACTGGCAGTACAAGCTAGAGATATCTTGATAACTGCAGCCAAAGATTTCATTCCGACCAAGAAAAAGCAACTTAAGCCATGGATTACATCAGACACGTTAGAATTAATAAAACAACAAAGGGAACAAAAACAGAAAGGAGGTGAATCCGATAACAGCAGGATAAAGTATAAATTTTTAACTCGAGAAATAAGAAAGAACACAAGAAAGGACAACAATCAATATATACAAGATTGCTGTACCAGAATAGAGCAATATCATAAGGCTGGAAGAGATTATGAAATGTTAAAGAAATGAAGTTATTGACAAGAAATGTTCAACCTCAATTGAATGTTATCTGTGACAAGATGGGAAATATCTTAACAGAATCTAGACAAATTCTAGAAAGATGGCAGGAGTACTGCAGTGGAATGTATGATATGAGTGACAGTGAGGATATGAATGAGATACATGAGCCAATGACAGCAGAGACAGAACCTGAACCCTCATTAGATGAAATTGCTTGGGCTATAAAGAACCTGAAGAATGGTAAATCACCTGGATGTGATGAGATACCAGCTGAATTAATTAAAGCGGGAGGAGAAGAAAGCATACGCATAGATCATGCATTATGTACAAAGATTTGGAAATATGGTATATGGCCAAAAGATTGGAAGAGAACTATCTTCATTCCAATACCAAAAAAGGGCAACCTGAAATTATGCACCAACTATAGAGCTGTTGCCCTGATCAGTCATGCAAGTAAAATTCTACTAAAAGTCATAATGCGAAGACTTCGTAAGAAAATGGAAGAAGAGGTTAACGTGGTTCAAGCTGGATTTAGACCAGGAAGAGGAACAAGAGATCACATATTCAACATGCGTTTAATAATAGAGAAATGCAGAGAATATAATGTAAACCTATTCTCATGTTTTGTGGATTATTCAAAGGCATTTGACAGTGTACAGCATCAGAAACTTTGGGAAATCATGAGGAATATGGTCTTTCCATCACATGTAGTACGAATCATAAAAATGCTCTATCTAGACCAACAAGCAGCAGTTAGAATAGATGGCGAGACATCAGATTGGTTTGACATCAAGCAAGGAGTCCGTCAGGGCTGCGTGCTGTCACCCTATTTGTTTAACCTGTACGCCGAAAATATAATGAGAAATGTAAGAGATGATATAAACAGGGAGCTATATGATGCCCTAAATATCGGCGGTCATGACATACCAGAGATTCGATATGCTGATGATACAGTATTACTATCCACAACACAGAATGGCATAGAAAACCTAATAGCCTCAACCCAATTGAATAGTGAAAATCACAACTTATATCTTAACATAGCAAAAACAAAGATAATGCATACAGATAAAACTACTATGGAGAATGAAATATACATTAATGGGGGGAAATTGGAGGTGGTGGAAAATTTTGAATATCTTGGGTCATTGATTACCAATAACGGTGATACAATGAAAGAAATTAAACGGCGACTATCCATTGCTCTTCACAAACTAAAACAGATGAATAAATTATTGAGTGGGACAGACAGAACTACAAAAATTAGATTTTTAAGAGCATGCATCTTTCCCATTGCAACATACGCCTGTGAGACATTGACACTTACTAAACAAGCTGAACAGCGCATAAACGCCTTTGAATGTAAATGTTATAGACGAGTTCTAAGAATATCTTGGGTAAAGAAAAGAACAAATGCATCAATAATTTAAGAGGTGAATAATGAGGAGGGTTGGGTATTAAAGACGATAAAACAAAGAAAATTGAAATATTTTGGTCACTTGAAACGTCACGAAAGTATGGAGAGAACAATAATGGAAGGGTATATGCCTGGGAAGAGAGAAAGAGGAAGGCCAAAGAGAAGATGGGTGCAGGTTGTGGCGGATGATCTCCAGATGGGTGTATCAGACGCGGGACATCTTGCTTGTGATCGAGAAGTTTTCCGGAAGGTTGTTATGGGAGCGAGGTTCTGCAAAGGACATGCTACTGAATGAATGAATGAATGAATGGTGTATGAACGTTTCTCTTCATGGCCGACAGTTTTTCAGCCTTTTGTCAGTTTCTTTGACACCTGAGAAGTTGAAAGTACGACCATAATCAAGGAAATTTCGTTTAACCTCTAACCCGCCAAGCCCAAGTAAACCCACTTGACTTAGAAAACTGAAAGGAAACTGGGCTATAATATTTTCAACACTTTTTTGAGTGGCAAAGCAATTCTTTGTACAATTTTCAATAGCGGAGGAATATATTAGTAATTATGCTTTACACACTGCATGTTTCAGATTGCAGGTTCTCTATACACCTTTTAGACAGTTTGTGAAATGCGACAAAGCTGTTTTCAATGCCTTGCCTTTGACGTTTTTTTTTTTTTTAACGAGATTGCAATAAATGAGGTCTTCTTCTTCTTCTTCTTCTTCTTCTTCTTCTTCTTCTTCTTCTTCTTCTTCTTCTTCTTCTTCTTCTTCTTCTTCTTCTTCTTCTTCTTCTTCTCCCCCTTCTTCTTCTTCTACTTCTTCTACTTCTTCTCCTTCTTCTTCTTCTTCTTCTTCTTCTTCTTCTTCTTCTTCTTCTTCTTCTTCTTCTTCTTCTTCTTCTTCTTCTTCTTCTTCTCCTCCTCCTCCTCCTCCTCCTTCTTCTTCTTCTTCTTCTTCTTCTTCTTCTTCTTCTTCTTCTTCTTCTTCTTCTTCTTCTTCTTCTTCTTCTTCTTCGGTGCGGGATGTGTGGGTTGGCGGGGGTATGTGTGTGTGGTTTTGTGATATATGTTTTGCTGGGTGGTTGCGGGTGTGTAGGTGGGTGGTGGAGAATATGTGGGTGAGTGTGTGCGTGTCGGTTATGGGATGGGTGGGAATGTATGCATGGGTGGGGAAATGTGTTTGGGTGGGGGATCAGTGGGTGGGTGCGGCATATATGTTTGCCTGGGTCTGTGTGAGTGCATGGAGGTATGTGTGGGTGGGTGGGGGATATGCGGGAAAGCGGGATATGCTTTCGGATGGCATGAGCGCTGTTGACATGTGTGAGGTGCTAACTTGAGCGCACTGTACTGCCATAGAACGAAATGGGTCACAACTGAGTCGGCAATGAGTTATTGCTGGATGGATTACGACTGGCGATTCTACTGCCACTGAGCTATTCTGTGTTGTCGATAGATGAGCTGATGTTACTCAGTTACCAACGAATTAGGGCATCTGTAACTGTTGACGTAAGTCACTCTACTGTCTCCAGGTAGATAGGGCACATGTAATATTCATGTTCTATTGTTGTTCTTATTTGCCCTGGAGTTGATTGGTAGTAATACTCTTTTTACCTTCTCTAAATCACCACATATATATCACATAACAGTCAACGCCACGGTAACAATGACTTCTTCATAACACGACAGCTGCATGCGTTTTCACACGGTGTATTATATCTTTCCTTTAAAACACATGTCACATCAATGTCACTAAAACAACAATACTTGCACTCGATCTCTATCTTGTATATCTGTCGCTGGAACAATCACTGACGTCGACATTCGTCCACCAATTCACAAACACTCCATCTGTACAAATGTGGCGGCTAGATGGGCTTCTGCCATGTGCCATTTTCAGTCCGACCTCGAACGCGGTCCAGACGTGAATGATCTCTAACGGACCTGTAGTCCGTGCTTGACCTTCACTCCGGTTACTTCCGGCCGAGTGGTTCACAATCCACTCGATCTTCACGTCTGTCACTGAAATGTGCAAGACTCTAGGTCACCTGCACTGAGTGGTACTTTGCTCCACGCCAACTCCATGGCACTCCCCCCTTGTTGGGCAAAAAAAATGTGTGCAACACATTTTTTCTCACACATAAGTTTACAACAATTCATTAATGTCTAATTAAATTACTATATCTTTTCTGTATCTGGAAGTACGTCTTGGGATCTGAAAAATCGGAAACCTGTGAATATTTTGGTGAATATTTTGTTTCAGCTAACTAATACGTGCGTATCCTCTTAATTTACCTTATCAAAATCTGTATCTATTCAATGTATACTTATCCTTTTTCTATATACATTACATTTAAATCTATTAACGAATAGAAGAATAGAATAAGAATATTGTTGGCTGTTAGCATTCAACATGGCCCTATTGAATTGACCATTGCTTCACTTCATCTTGTATGCCATTATGCAATCCTACTTGCTCCACACTTTGCCTTGAATCTACCAGGATTGTCTTTGTGGATTCACTTTTGAACCTCTGGAATCATAATAATATTTTCGGCATATTTATCCATACACTTTGCACTGACTTGTCCTACAGACATCTCCGAGAATTATATCCCAAAATGAAAATAAATATATTGAAACCGCTTAAAAGTGCGTGTAGCCTCAGCCTCCTTTACGATTCAGAGGACTGAGGTCTACTCAATATGGGTGTAATGGATGGACCTCCTACCATCCTCCATACACGTCCTTACCTATGTTTTATACTGGAGATCGAATCGCTATGGGTGCAATGGACGTCTCATATCCATCCTACACGTTCATGGACATCCTCCATACACGTCCCTTACTTATATTCTATATAGGCTTTCTAAATTCTGGGAGTGTCTTACTTTCCCCATTCCTTAAGCATTGTAGTATGTACTTTGCCTTTTTGTTTTACCATTGGCCACTGTTTCCATTTCACTCTGGTATTCTGGACTCAGCTCACTTTGCATATAGTTGCTGCTGGCATAGTTTGAAACACTTGAAAAGCTGTTTCGAATTGAGTTGATCAATAGTGCCACAATCTCTGGAAGTGTTGGCTGTATTTTCTTTTCTAACTATATATAATTCCTCCATAATCACATCATAAAATGATCATTCAGTAATATCTAATTAATCTATCTTTATAATAATCTAATAACAAATACATAATAGATAAAATAATAATCAACATAATATATTCAATATTTCACTCATAACTATCAATAACTATAATTAATAACCTATAACTAATAGTAATAATCACCATTTATAATTCATTAATAAATATAAAATATTTATCAATTCCTAAATTAATTTTCAATATCTATAAAACTATAATATATAATTCACTATATTCATCAACAACATCAATAATAAATATTTTATGATGATAATACTACTGTGTTCATAACAATAATAATTATTAATTACAATCCAATTTTATAAACTTTTATTTTATGAATACCATAAAACAAATATATATACTCATTAAATTATTCAATAATCACTCTGTACATGATTATATCATCATTTCATTTAGTAATATATTTACTCTTTCCATAACATCTATTCTCCTTCTGAGATAATTACAAAATCTATAACTCATTCTGTATGGCATCACGGCATAATGACTACAAGTTAATAACAAATAACATGAAAACAAAATATTTACATTTCACCATGCCGCCACACACGAGTTATTTCCATACATCGTCATGCACCATCGTTGTACCCTTCAGCCGGGCCCAACCGTAAACCACTTAGTGTTCAACGATACCTACACACAACTCTGACCTATTTGTAATTATAAGTCAAATTTCGTTACAAAATTGTAACAAAATCACATAGGGTTTGATCCCGACAAGTGATCCTCCTCATCAACCCGGTGGTGCCGTACCCATAGAACACAAGGCAGATGTTAAAGCCGAAATACAAAACCGCCAAGATAATGCGAAGATCTCCCTGGCACGAACTGGACCCATCCAATACGTTATCTAATATTTACTTCAAACTCCAATATTACACATCTACTGACTTAACCGTATTTGATCTCAACTCGACCCGATGCTTCCCCAACGATCGCTCAGGTGGCAATGTGTTCCACACACTACTTAAATGTTGTCACACACACAAAAACAAAATACATCACCCCCAGAACAACGCAGGAATCCACCGACTCGAACAGAAATCATATTACCTAACAGGTGTTGATCCTTATTAACAAACCATGTAAAAAATAACGACAGTAGTGATAACTGATAATTCTCATGCAAACAGAAACACATGGTTAGTTTCTGCTTTGAAAGATTATTAATTTATAATAATAAATGTAAAATAATATCATGCAAACAACGATAAAACTCAGCAAATAATAATATCATGCCATAATCATGCAGAAAATCAACATTAACCTCAATATTAATATGAAGTTTAAATAATAAACAATCAATTGCTTAATAGATTTCATACTTCCAATACAAAATTTAACTTTTAAGATTTTATAACATCATAACAAAATAAATTATCTAATTTTATGTAACCAATGATTATAAAGATTGTATGTTTACCATTAGTTCATTGTCGGTTATATTATGTAACTATTCTAACAATTAAGCTGTCTGTTGATATTAGTTCGGCCGCTATAGCAACCAAACTCTATAAATAAACTATATAATCTGCTTTAAAAAAATCAATAACTAAATATCTTCACATAAAAAAAAAATGTTAACTATCATATTACTATTAATAGATCTATCTTATTTATTTTTATATTACTAATTTATCAATTAATATTTTAATATATTTCTATTATATTACCAATTATTTAATGTGTATGTTTTAAAATCCACTAATAGATTACTGCAAAATAAATATGTTGTACCAACTGTATTACTTATTAGCTATTGTTATTCTAATTCACAAGCAACATCTCTTATACTGAATTAATCTTTCTAATTCTTAAAGTCCCCCTTATATATCTGTGATCTTTCCTAACGTCACGTTTTCCTATCAAACAACGTAATAAATTCTAACTCAATACTTTTACATCTGCACGACCTATGTTATAAAATTGTGAATATCACTAAATTAATTACTTCACTGCTTATGTCTGCTTCATCACTACCTAACCAGCTAGCCGCGGTTGGTGGGTACCCTTAACTGCGGTCGACATACAAAGAAAGATAAAACAAGCAAAGCTAAAAGAGTAAACCATATTCCCTTAACAATTGGAACTTGGAATGTACGCACCCTACTTGACAGAGACGGCGCGTCGGGTCCAGAGAGACGAACAGCACTGATTGGGAGAGAGCTGGGCAGGTACAACATCGACATTGCAGCCTTGAGCGAGACACGACTTGCAGAAGAAGGGCAAATCTGTGAAATTGGTGCCGGCTACACATTTTTCTGGAGTGGAAGGAAAAGCGAGGAAAGACGCCAATCCGGTGTGGGATTTGCCATTAAGTCGGCCCTGGTCGGCAAATTAGCTGGATTTCCAAAGGCTATAAACGACAGGCTCATGACCATGAAGTTGCCTCTGCTGAATGGAAGGAAGCACGCAACCATTGTGAGTGTCTACGCACCAACTATGACCAACGAAGATGATGTCAAGAACAAGTTCTATGAGGACCTGCACAGTGTATTAACGTCTGTTCCCAAAGGAGACAAACTTATACTCCTTGGGGATTTCAATGCCAGAGTAGGCACGGACACCACCTCTTGGAGTGGCATTATTGGAAAGCATGGAGTCGGAAATTGTAACAGCAATGGACTCCGCCTCCTTCAGACATGTGCCGAACATGATCTCGTGATTACGAACACAATTTTCCGTCTCCCCATGAGAAATAGGACATCGTGGATGCACCCTCGCTCGAAACACTGGCACCTCATTGACTATGTCATCGTCAGGAGGAGTGACAGACAAGACGTTCGAGTGAAAAAATCCATGTGTGATGCCGAATGTTGGACAGACCATCGTCTCATTGTCTCGAAAATGAACATCCACATCAGGCCACCACGGCGTCCTCAAGGGGCGAAAATGCAAACAAAGCTAAATGTCACCCGCCTAAACAGCAAGAAAATGCAGCAGTCGTTTGAAAATATGCTGGAAGACCGCCTCAAGCCCAATGCTGAAGCTAAACAGGATACAGAAACAGAATGGAGAGCCCTAAAGGACACAATTTACAACACTGCTATGGAAATCCTGGGTCCAGCCCCCCGAAAGCATAAAGACTGGTTTGATGAAAATTCCGAAGACATCAATCAATTGCTGGCCGAGAAACATCTTCTCCTCAAGGCACATTTGAATGACCCAAAGTCAACATCAAAAAAAGATGCTTTCAAGAACATTCAGAGAGTAGTGCAGCAGAAACTTCGGCACATGCGGGACTCCTGGCTGAGCAGCAAAGCTGATGAAATTCAGGGCTTTGCTGACAGACATGATATGAAAAACTTCTACGACTCACTGAAAGCGGTCTATGGTCCTTCATCACCAGGCATAGTTCCCCTCCTCAGTGCAGACGGGGGAACATTGGTCACCGATAAGAAAGAAATCCTCCAACGCTGGGCAGAGCATTTCAGCAAAATCTTAAATGCAACTTCCTTCTTCGATGATGAAACCATCAACTGCCTTCCTCAAGTTCCCACCAATGAGACACTTGGTGACCTGCCAACCATAGTGGAAATAAACAAAGCCATCCAGCAACTCTCCAGCGGCAAAGCACCTGGTCCTGACTCCATCCCAGCAGAGATATACAAGGCAGGTGGGCCGGTCCTAACAGAGCAGCTTCACCAAGTCTTCACAAACATATGGATGAACGAGACCATGCCACAAGATTTTAAGGACGCGTCAATAGTCCACCTTTACAAACGTAAAGGAAACCGCCAATCCTGTGACAACCACCGAGGCATCTCCCTGCTTTCAATTGCAGGGAAGATACTCGCCAGAATTCTTCTGAATCGCCTCACAGCCCATCTCGATCAAGGTCTTCTTCCTGAGAGTCAATGTGGCTTCAGAAAAGAACGTGGAACTGTTGACATGATTTTCGCTGCAAGGCAGCTGCAAGAGAAATGTCAGGAACAGAACTGCGAAATGTTCTCCACTTTCATTGACCTTACCAAGGCTTTTGATACAGTCAGCAGAGAAGGACTGTGGAAGATTATGGCAAAATATGGCTGTCCACGAAAGTTTGTCCAAATAGTGCGGCTATTTCATGACGGCATGCAGGCAAGAGTACAGGAAAATGGTGAACTGTCTGAACCCTTTCCTGTAACCAATGGAGTGAAGCAAGGATGTGTCCTGGCACCAACACTGTTCAGCCTCATGTTTTCAGCCATGTTGATGAATGCCTTCGAGAACGACGACATTGGAATAGACATCAACTACCGTATGGATGGAAAGTTATTCAATCTCAGAAGGCTGAAAGCTAAAACCAAAATTGACAGCGGCACTGTCAGAGAGCTCCTGTTTGCTGATGATTGCGCTCTATACGCCAACTCAGAGGCGGACATGCAACATAATGTTTCAGCTTTCTCACATGCCTGTGCCAACTTTGGGCTCAATATCAACTTGGAGAAGACTGTAGTTATGTACCAGCCAGCTCCAGGGAATAATCACACTGTGCCGAATATCAAAGTGAATGATCATAGACTAAGTGTTGTGGACAAATTCACCTATCTTGGCAGCACTGTGTCACAAGCTGCCACAATCGATGACGAAGTGAATGCAAGAATCTCCAAGGCCAGTGCAGCCTTTGGCAGACTGTACAAGAATGTATGGTACAGAACTGGAATAAGTCTGCAAACAAAGCTAAAAGTCTACAAAGCAGTTGTATTATCCACACTGCTATATGCTTGTGAAACCTGGACTGTTTATCAGCGACACGCTAGGAAATTAAACCACTTCCACACAGTCTGCCTAAGGAAGCTACTGAAGATTAAATGGCAAGACAAGATTCCAGACACTGAAGTCCTAGAAAGAGCATCCATGCCCAGTATCCACACTCTACTGATGAAGAATCAGATTCGCTGGGCTGGTCACTTGACCCGCATGCCAGATCACAGGCTCCCTAAACGAATCTTCTACAGCGAACTGCGTTGTGGTAAACGCTCCCAAGGTGGCCAGAGGAAACGTTTTAAAGACACTCTGAAAATTTCACTGAATGCTTTTGGAATTCATCATGACACCTGGGAGGCTGCAGCCAGAGACCGAAATTCGTGGCGTGCATCATTGCGCAAAGGTGCAGTCATATGTGAGGCAACCAGGACTGCAAGAGCTGTGAAGAAAAGGCAGGACAGAAAAACCACTGCAGGAAATCCTCCTCCAGAGACGTCAAGCATTCTTTGCCCACATTGTCAAAGAACATTTCGAGCCAAAATAGGCCTTATCAGCCATCTTAGAACCCACGGCTCCACACCTTAAACCCCACTGGATGAAATGAATGGTCATCATCATTCTTGATGGACAAACAACAACACACTTCACTGCTTAACTATCTATCACTCTTTTGATATCCGTTAACTAATTGTTTTGTTGGCATCCCAAAATGCAAACACGTTTGATATCTAAGCATTACAACATTTGCATATTAAGTTTAATACTACTATATTTCACCTAATTAAACTAAATATCTTTGTCACTAATGTTTACATTCTTCTTCTTCTTCAGCGTTCCGAGCCATTGAGGTTCTTTGCTGCAAATACAATCCGTCTCCATTCGTCTCTCTGGTGGACCTTCTCTTGCCAGTCGTTGATTCCAAGTGCTTGTAGGTATTACATTATATTGTTTACATTTGTATAGTTAATTTATATTGTTGTAAAACTATACTGTTATACGCCGTTTAAGATTAACATTCGATCACACGTGGCAATGGAATCATCACACATAACATCTACACAATTTATACACACACTTCCTAATTACACACATGATTGTAACTCTCGCGAGTTTTCTGAAATAAAGCGTCACTAATAATATATCACACTCTTTTAAAGTGTCCATGTAATTACGTAATAATACTCATAGTTTAACACTGTATTTATAATATTCGCACTTCCCATCAATGTTTACATTGTTATAATATTTACTATACTATAGTTCTTTAACACAATTAATATGTTGTAATCACTATCCAATTTTCCGTAACACGTGTGTTATTTCTAATTTACTCAAATGGTTCTCCGTGTTATTAATTTTCACCGTTCTACCAATCACATAATGTCTGTTCCTAAGCTGAAATTGTTTCTGTGTTGACTTGACAATCGCTGTCCTGTTGAATTAGGTGGATTGCTGCGGTTTCACAGTGTCCATCGCGTGTTGTTCCTGTGTTGATAGGTTTCCTGTCGTGGTTTCCCTGTGTCTGGTTTCACTGTGTCCGTCTCATGTTGACCATCAATCTGTCCGCAGGTTGAACTTAGTGTGCGATGAAATTTGACACAGTTTAGTCTCTTGTGACGAAATTGGTCTGTTCCTGAATCGCTTGTTCTTTAGACATTTTATGTTCATATCATAACTTAATCACTCACAGTGATAGTATCAATTTCTTATTTTGAATAATTTTCGGCACATTTCACTTGCACAAATAACACTGTGTTATCTTACATCACTGTCTTCGACAAGTAATTTTAGTTTCTGTTGACATGTAATGGTGTTATAATGAGTTGTTTCACACACGCCAACTTTTCCATAAGTGGTGTTTTCTTTCTTGATCGAATATTCTTTTACTTGACGTGTCATGTGTAAATTTGTATGCGTTGTCATGTATTCTGAATGGAAAGTTTCTCTCTGTCGCAATAGACTGTAGACAGCACCTAGACTTGATTCTTTCATCTTGAAAGTAATTTCGGCTCAGATTTTTCGTTGTTGTGACTATCAGCGAAAGTGATCTTGTCGATCTTTTTAGACTGTTATGTTTCAATTCTCGTTTTCTTTATCTAGGGTTTATGTCTCCGAGTAGAAAATGTCCGCTGCGATCCCTCATGTTGTCATGAGCGGGATATGCTTTCGGATGGCATGAGCGCTGTTGACATGTGTGAGGTGCTAACATGAGCGCACTGTACTGCCATAGAACGAAATGGTTCACAACTGAGTCGGCAATGAGTTATTGCTGGATGGATTACGACTGGTGATTCTACTGCCACTGAGCTATTCTGTGTTGTCGATAGATGAGCTGATGTTACTCAGTTACCAACGAATTAGGGCATCTGTAACTGTTGACGTAAGTCACTCTACTGTCTCCAGGTAGATAGGGCACATGTAATATTCATGTTCTATTGTTGTTATTATTTGCCCTGGAGTTGATTGGTAGTAATACTCTTTTTACCTTCTCTAAATCACCACATATATATCACATAACAGTCAACGCCACGGTAACAATGACTTCTTTATAACACGACAGCTGCATGCGTTTTCACACGGTGTATTATATCTTTCCTTTAAAACACATGTCACATCATCATCATCATCATCATCATCATCTTCCACTTCTGCCGTCAAGCGTCGTGGGGAGGAATAATTTGCGTTCCAGCGCCCGGTGGACGGCACTGGATAGTGTCATTCCGTGTGGTTGAACAATGTCTCTGATGTCGTCAATCCATTTTCTTCTTGGACGTCCTCGTGGTCTCGTCGCAGAGGATCTTTGATGTAAGGCCAGTGATGGTAGTTGCTGATGTTGCATTCTAACAACATGGCCAAACCACTTGATCTGCTGTCTTTCAATAAATGTGGCACAAGGTGTTGATCCCACAGTCTGTCTGATAGTAACATTTCTTACTCGGTCCCGGATTGTTAAGTTGGCAGCTCTCCTCAGGCATCTCATTTCGCAGGTGTTGATTTTGCGAAGGTGTAATTTGGATAAAGTCCAGGTTTGAGATTGGTAGCATAGGGTTGGTGTGAATATGCTGTTTATTATATGTCGTTTTGCGGACATGGGTATGTTTGGATGTTTCACATGTCACATCAATGTCACTAAAACAACAATACCTGCACTCGATCTCTATCTTGTATATCTGTCGCTGGAACAATCACTGACGTCGACATTCGTCCACCAATTCACAAACACTCCATCTGTACAAATGTGGCGGCTAGATGGGCTTCTGCCATGTGCCATTCTCAGTCCGACCTCGAACGCGGTCCAGACGTGAATGATCTCTAACGGACCTTCACTCCGGTTACTTCCGGCCGAGTGGTTCACAATCCACTCGATCTTCACGTCTGTCACTGAAATGTGCAAGACTCTAGGTCACCTGCACTGAGCGGTATTTTGCTCCACGCCAACTCCATGGCACGGTCCTACATTATTATTTTCTTCTCTGTTATCATCATACAGGTTTTTCACATAATCTGACCATACTTGTAAAATTGTATCTTTTTCTATTATGATTTTTCCATCTTTTGTTTTTAGGCAGCCAATTGATTAGTTATTCTCCGAATTCTTTTGTGCAGTAATATGGTATTTTACTGTTGTGTTGTTTTTCAATTTCTATGTAATTTTTCTCAAGCCATGCTTCCTTTTCCTCCTTACATAATGTTCTGACTTTTCTGCGAATTTCTTCATATTTGGCATTATTGGTTTTGTTGTGTCGTTTTGTTTCCATTAGTTTCCAGAATCAGTAACTTGACGGTATGTGTTCTTTCTTTCACCAGATGAGACCACACTTCTAGAACTCCCGTTCCCTTTTATGTATTCACTTTAGACAAACTGTGTTCAAAAATGAATTTATTGACATTTGTTCATTTAGTAATTTGCTATAACTTTCCAAATAGTTATGGTTACTTATTAGGCCCAGTCTCTGATGTAATTGAACCTCATTTACTTGAGCTATCCAACTTCTGCCGTGGTAGGCCACTGCCAAAATATTATTGTTCTTTTGCCTTCTCAACTATCAGCTGTGGTTACTAATAGGAGAATAATGAATTTAAGAAACGACATCACTGCACTCGGGATACTCTCTCGCGTGCTTTTCAAAAGCCATCGAAGGGTTAACACGCAGATTATTTCAGCAGCAATTATATTAAAATCCGCCTTTCATTTCCTCTACGCTTTGAGTATCGTCCAGACCCTCTACTCGCTCCCTTCTGATATCCAGATATGGATACTGAGTCCGGTAGTTGCACACTCTACCCAATTCCAGATAGCATTGCCATATAACCTTTATCACAAAGTGGAACTCAACTCAAAGAAGCAACAACAGCTAATCTGTCAGCGTGTTCATTGCTCCGTGCACCTGCATGCCATGAGCAGAAAAACCGTAATATGCGTTCAACCTCTGTCCTGTTGAGTAATACTAGCCACTTCACCCGGGACACGCCTGGTTCCACTTTCCGAAAAATTATACTTGAGACCATTACAAACATAGCATATCTAATGCGCTGCCTTCCAACCATCAGTAGGCAGTCGCCACAGCCTCACTTTTCATTCTCAAGCTAGATGTTGCAGCAGTATAAGCTAAAATCGCCGTTTTAAAGAGTGTTCATTTGTCTTTGCAATAAAACAGTACCAAGTGTGTTAACCTCTTACCACAGACTCAGCAGTATATATGATTACATCGTCAGAGTGTGAGTTCTCTTCTATCAGCTATTGCAAGGACACTTCTGTAACAGCCTGCCAGTTCTAGGCACCCTCGGTCCAAAGTAAAAGAGCACGATACAATGCTTCATTGTTAGGGTCACCATGAACCATTCTACTCCACGCTAGTTCTTGTCCATTTAACAAACATGACAGATCGGTTCTTTCGTGTGTGCCTTTCAAGACATACCTCTCTCTAACCCATGCTACTTGGTATCATACAAAGGTTCATATAGAAGATACTCCCTGTGTAAAGTACATCTTGGCCTGGAACACCATGTGCTTGTCGTACATGGGGTAGCACGGTCAGTATGTGTTAAATACATGTAATAAGTGTATCCATTGTACTTAATAGGGGGGATTTCTCGCAAAAGTAACCAACTTGCGTTGCAGAATCTGATTCATATTGTTTGAAAAATATTATGCAACCACATGTATACAAAATTCAATATTGGTGAATAAGCCATGTACACATGTGGACTAGTGCCGCAGACAGCAGATTACATGCTCCGTGCCTGCCCAAAATACGACACATCCAGGCAACACTTCTGGCCTAGAGAAATAACAACGGAAGATAAACTCTATGGACCACTGAGAGAATTAAAAAAAAGGCAGTTAAATTAATACAAGAGACAAATTCCAAGAGCACCTATGAAGAAATGTGTAGTATTTATTTTTTTTAATATTGATTCGATATAGGCAGTGACACCTGCTCTTCGAAACCCCCAGACGAGTTCACATCTTGAATATTCAGCAGAATCTCACAAATCAGAGTTAAGGTAACAATCAGACTAAGAAATATACTACCCTCGTAGTTTTAATGTTATGGCTGTCGCTGGTTGATGGAATTACCCTTAGTGTCTTCAACGTATCTAGCCATCCCATGTTCATTCTTCTAATGGCTGAGCTATGGGTATTTAAGTTGTAAGTTGACACCTTGCAGTCTTGACAGACCAAAGTATGTGAGTTGGAATGTGGCCAATATTCCATCACAATGTTTGGGCAGAGCTTCAGAGGAACATGTGGCGCCCAAACGACATGACCCCTCTCTCGGCCTAACCTTGTGTTGCCCAGAGGAATGGTAACCATTACGTCTGGCACAAGGTAGGCTGCAGACGCTGGCGGCTCAGCGTCAATCCTCCGAGACCTCACCACCACGAGCCGGGGGCGAGTTATGGCCAGACCCTGACACCCAAGGGACCCGGCTTAGAGGAGTTCAGCCAAGTCCCGCAGGTGAGGGCCTCGTACGAGCCCGGACCATGGGGGCACGCACATCTGTCGAACACAAGTGTCCGGACCTGTGTAAAGCGTGCACTATCGTCAGACTCTCCACCTGACTTTTGGCGGCCCCCGTGACCAGCGGGAATAGGCCCGCCAGAGCTACCGCAGGGGATATTGCCTGTCTATTTGCAAGCAGATCCCCCATCCTTCCACTGTGTGGATCTCGCGACCGACGAGAATAGGCCCGCCGGAGATTATGCTCGTCTGCTGCGAACAAATCTCTACCGAGAGACTGAATAAGTAAAGAAACGATAAAAGTAGTAGTATTTCAATTGCGCTTGCGCTCCCACCTATGCTACACCCTTCATGTGTCTTCACAAAGTCGGACTAGAGTCAAGCTCAACAGGGTCTTCTTTCCCCGCTGATTCTACCAAGCCCGTTCCCTTGGCTGTGGTTTCGCTAGATAGTAGATAGGGACAGTGGGAATCTCGTTAATCCACACTAACAAGGGATTTGACTTGCGGGATAACTGAGCCGGCCGCCCAGAAAGCAATGGCAAACTACTGAGCGTAATCTTGCCAAGAAATCAACAGACAGCTGAAAGATGCTGCTGTTGACAGCGATGTCCTGTAAAGGATATGCGAATAAAAAAATACAAAAAAAAACAGTAACAAAAATTTCCCCTGATGTCTGGGTAGTGAGATCGGACGCCCGTGTGTATTGTTACGCACGTTAAAAAGTCCTTTGGCAGTTGGAAATAGAAAAAGAGTAGCCTAACGGCGCTGCCCGGGCAAAATTTCCAGTTAAAAATCTACCCAAAAGTATTTCTGGGTCCTCGCCGGTGCTACGGAGTTCGTGCACTGAGCTGAGATTCTCCGGACTTAGGCTTGAGTTAGGAGTAGAACGGAGCACTTATGGGTTACACCCATGTGCCGTGATGTTGTTCCGTCGACTAAACTAAACTAGTTTTGAAAGAACAGATTGATATTCAGAGTAGCAAAAGTTTCTGACAGAAAGGCAAATAAACAACTTCCACTATGGTTTGAGTAACCGTGGAAGTTAATAGTTATCATTAGCGAGCGTTTTCACTAAGAAGGGTTTAACTTTGAATTCCTTTAACACTGAGTGGAACAAAGTAATTTTACCCAAAGAAATGACTTAACTTGTAAAGCTGAAATTATATCGATCAGTCATAGTATGCATGCATTTAACCACAACTTTAATAGTGTTTTAAGACTTGAACTTGACCAAAGAATCACCATTACGTGTACCATACCGATAAGCGTGGTCGGTCATGTTTCGCTATCTCACTCGATCATGAGAGTCGTGGATATCTCTATGTTATTGGCTCGACCATGCCACGTGACCAATCCATCCAGATATTTACTTCTCTGCCTTCCTCTTGTTCTTGTCCCCCTCAATCGTGCCAGTTGTCACTAAGTTCTGCAATGTATTTTTTCTCATAACGGGTCCACAAAAATGTGACCGTCTACGTCTAATTTCTCTGATCAGTTTAAGGTTCTCATTTGTTTCTTGTAGGACTTGCTCTTTGGTTTTTCTGTCTGCCCATGGTTTTCTTTGCATTTATCCCAGAGACCACATTTCCACAGCCATGACATGTTTTGTTTTTTCAGCTTGTCTCCCCATTGTCCACGCTTTACATCCATGCAATTGATATCTTTTTATTGGTCAGTATGTTTTCCATCTTGCAAAAAGCAACCTTCGCCATAGAGATTCTTGTTCTAATCTCTTCAATGCACCTCCTTTTAGATGTTATGACTGATCCGAGATAGTTGTAAGGATTCACCTGCTTAAGAATATTCCCGTTTACCTGTATACAATGTGGTATTTCTTGCTTCCTAGTTACGACCATAATCCGTGTCTTCTTTCAATTTAATTCTAACCCTAGTTGTGTACAACAACCGCATCTAATAAATGTTGCAGATCCTGTTCATTGTCTGCAATCAATACTGTATCATCCGCATATCTAATTATTTTCACTGTATAGGGGAAAAAACAAAGATCTGGAGACATTATACATCCCTTTCGCACAACTCTCTCAATATGCTAATATTGACCTACGTCACGATCAATCTTTATGGCAGCTTGTTGCTTCCAACATATGTTTTTTTTAAAAAACAAGTCTAAGGTCTTTCCCATGAAATTGTAGATCTCCAGTCATCTTCATCATGTTGAAATGCCTTACTTTATCGAACGTCTTTGTGTAGTCAATAAAGCAAAGATGTAGGTCTTTTCTTACTTCTATAGAACGCTCAATTAATGTTCTCAGCAAATATACAGCATTTACTGTTTCCTTGTCTCCTACGAACCCACATTGTTCTTCCCCTATTTTGGTTTGTACGAGAGGCTTCTAATAAACTCCTTAAAAGTGTGATCGAAATTACAATAACCATGCCATTGTCTTGCAACTTGTCAATATTGTTGTATGAATGTCAAGAGGGTAATCACGTAACATCACGGTGCAGACGAACACGGTGACGCCATAAGGGCTATGTATGTGATTTTCTGATTTCATTCATCATCATCATCATCACGATCATCATCTTCCACTTTGCCAAGGGAGGAATAATTGGCGCTCGAGCGCCTGATGGGTGGAACTGGATAGTGCTATTCAGTGTGACTGTACAATGTCTTTGGTGTCGTTAATTAATTTTCTTCTTGGGTGCCCTCTTGCTCTCGAAGCAGATGTTACTTGATGTAGGGCCATAGCTGTTAGTCGATGGTGTTGCATTCTAATGAAATCGCCAAACCATTTGATCTTCTGTCTTTCAATATATGTTCACAATGTGTTAATCCCCATGTCTATCTTTTCTTATGTGGTAACGGATAGTTAATTTGGCACCTCTCCTCAAGAATCTGATCTTATAGGTGTTGATTTTCCGTAAGTGTAATTTTGATAATGTCCAAGTTTGACATTGTTAGCATAGGGTTGGTGTGAATATGTTGTTTATTATCTGTCGTTTTGCGAACATAGATATGTCTTAATATTTCAGTATAGGTGATAGCTAATATATAAGCGCGCGTGCTTTTTGACATCTGATTTTGATTTTTCTGTTGTCTATTCTGCCACCTGCTGTGGTCACACTTCCAAGAAATGTGTATTCTTTAACTTGTCTTGGCTATGTGCTTTTCATTAGTATACTTAGTGGACCAGGAGACTAACTTGCATTACTTCAGCTTTTGATGTATTTATATTCATATTGTATCTGCGTCATGTTGTTAATATGATTTTGCAGTCTGCCTCATCGCTATAAAACAGGCACTGATCGTCTCCAAATAAAGATTATTTATTGCGGGTGAATCTGTTGTATTATTTGAAGTGAGTATACGTGGTGAAGCAGTGAAGCCGTTTCCCTCGCGCTCCAAAGCTTGTATAACTCCATCACTGGTTTTAACCGGTCTCGGAATCAAAGCGTGAGGCAGAAGTTACGAGTTATAAGTCCTCCCCGGGTTGCCTCTTGACGGTGGGAGACACCTTCAGGTGTCACTGATCAGATACCGCCTACCCCAAGCTGGGCAGACCCGGCCAATCCGGTGCTGATTCGCTTCAACATGCTTGCTTTAATGGGTTCTTGGGGCAAGTACAAATTCTGAATAGTAGACTGTAAAACCAATACACCAGGCACTAAAAAGAAAAATAGAAACCTCAATCTACGACTTTCAGCCTGGAACATACGATCCATGTGTCTCCTGGATTTTCCCCTGATCTAATGAATATTGGTAATGTGAAAAAAACGGCTGTGATTGATGCCGAACTCAATCGCCTTAACATTGATATCTATGGCCTGCAGGAGACTGGCTGAGGAAAAGTCACTCAGGGAAAACTATTACACTTCATCTCTGTCCCGTAAATTATATACCGCGCATAAACAAACTTTGAAATCTGCTGTACAATCTCCGGAACAAATTTTTTTGTTTTGTTGGGTGGACATCATGATAAGGTTATCTGCTAAATATCATCATTTTCTCTCAGCTGGATACTGACATATTGAATTTTATATTGGGGCAGACAAAAGTAAATGGACTATACTTCCTCCTGCAGAAGACAAGAAAGATGGTTGCAGCCATCATGGTGGAATGGAGAGATCGAGAAGGCATGGCTGGGAAAGAGGCAGGCTGTCAAAGACTAGCAAAAAGCCAGAAAGGTTAGCATGCCACAGGTGTTGAGTTGGCGAACCTGAAGACTGAGTCCATAGGACGATGACTTTATTCAAATCCTGCGCCAAACAGGCCCAGGCCGAGAAATGGGACGGGTTCTGCAGGAAAGTGTGCTCCGAGCGATCTCTTACGACATTCTGGCGCCTCCATAAGAGCATGAACGGTGCTGCATAACGTAGGGGTATTCCAGACTTTCAAGGCACAGACCTCACATGGAAAAAGTCAGATGCGGATGAAGGTAAGGCACTTCTTGCACGCTACATAGAGCAGACTGACCAGAAAGACCAGCCCGCCAGACAGAGGACCACAACGGCACTCTCTCAGTTGTGCGAGGGGATCGGGGCAGACAAAGAATGCATAATCACAGCTGAGACAATACGTGCGATGCTCAAGAAATCACCTAACACTTCCCCAGGCCCAGACGGCATCCGATATGGTGACCTACTTGTGATATCAGATGATGACATGGAAGAACTGGCTAGAGAATTCAAAACCAGTATCCAGAGGGGTCAGATTAAAGAGGAATGGCTACACAGCTACTTGCTGTCGCTGCCAAAACCGAACAAAGACAATTCCATGATAAGCGGCTACAGAATCATTACGATGCAGAACACTGCTGACAAGCTACTGGAGAAAATTGTAGCACACAGACTTGCTTGTGACTTAGAACAACTCGGCTGCTTCCCGCCCACACTTGGAGGATACAGACGTAGCAAAGAGTCATGTTTGAATGCGGCGGTCTTTGCTCAAGATGTTTACGAAGGATTTCAGGTCAGAGAAGAGACATGTGCGGCCTCCATAGACTTAAAGGACGCATACAATAGAGTAACCTTCGAGCACTTGATGCAAACCCTTGTTTATATGCAGACTGAAAGTGCGCCCTCACCTTGTACGATGGATAGCTGCAGTTCTGTTCCAAAGGAAGGTGCTCCTAAGATGCGGGGGTTGGTCTTCTGAGCCTATAACGATACGTCCAGGATTGCCGCAGGATTCACCACTGTCACCAGTACCATTCAACGCGTATACGGTGCCGATCACTGAAAAACAGTTGGACGGGAGGGGTAGGACTCTATCATTTGCTGACGACATTCTCGGTTATCGACAGGGTCGAGATAGACAGGCGGTTGCCAATGATATGAAGGGCGAACTAGATCGAATTTCCTCATGGTGTGCTGATGCCGGTGCCCTTGTCAACCCTTCAAAGGCATCGGTTACATGGTTCTCCCTAAACAACCATATAGTGAACACAGACCTGCCGGCAGTAAGAATGGATGGGAAAATTTTGATTAGAACCCAGTCATTTACATATCTTGGCGTGAGGTTTGATCATAGCCTGTCCTTCAGAGATCATGTCGATTATGTGATAACGAAACCTCGAAAAGGTTTGTCAGCAATGAGTCATGGCGACTGACAATATCGAGCAAAGACTGCTAATACTTCTGTTCCAAAGACTGGTACTTTCACGCATCGAGTATGCTCTGGCCATCCTGACTGTCAGCCCTACACAGATTGGAAGACTTGAAAAGGTACAAAACGAAACAATTCGCATCATTTTGGGCTGCACGAGAGACACCAGCTGTGTAGCAATGAGATACCTCCTTGACTTCCCGACAATGGAACATAGGATCAAGATATGGAGAGCTCGTGCATACTTAAAAATAAGGGCAGATGAGCAGCACCCTCTGCATGACGCTATATTCAGAGAAAAGGGTGACAGGCTAAAGAGAGGCAAGTCATGGATGGGTCGGGCGGAAAATGTCGTCAGACAGGTCTGCAGTCTTACCAGTATCAACCCCGGCAAGGAATGGGTGCCGGTGCCTCCAGCTTTGAAGTGCACTTTCTCCTGCATTATCACACTCGACAGACGGTGCAGAGAGCAGAACCCTGCCGCTGTCAATGCAGAGGTCAACGCGCCCATCTATAAACACTCAGATAGCCCCGAAGTGCTCATCTATACAGATGGATCTGTTGTAAAGCAGCAGAGAAGTGGGTGGGCATTTACAGCCCGTTCAGAGCGCCGAACCGTTCAAGAATCCAATGGTGCCCACGCTATGACCACGAGCAGCATGACGATAGAGGTGATGGCAGTTACACAGGCTTTCATATGGCTGGAATCACAGCATTATACCAACGTGTGTGTACTAAGTGATTCAATGAGCATGAATCAGAAGGTCGAAGCTGCATCTGTACGTAGACAGTGGACTGATTCGCTGCAGAAGTCTGTTGTCCGTAAAGTCACCTTCATCTACGTCCCGGGACAGAGGGAGTCGAGGGAAATGAACGAGCTGATAAACTGTTTGGCTCTGCACCCCCTGTAGATGACCAGCCCATGTAGCGTGCCTATGTTATTAACGTCCTTAAAGATATGGCGAGAACAGAGGACTTTGACGTCAGTGAATCCACATCGCTGTCCAGGAAGAGAGACTTGGGAGTAAGAATCGGCACTGCCAAACGCGAGAGGTACATCGGTAAAACGAGGTGCCTCGTCAACCAACACAGAACTGGCACTATTAGCCACCGGACGCTGATGCATATGCAGGGGGGGGGGGAGGATCTGCTCACCTATGGACCTGTCCGGAATGCAATGAAGATACCCCAACTGATAACTGATAACTGATAACTGATTTATATGTATATGACAATTAACTATTGTGTAAATGTAACCTATCATGTTTTAATAAAAATGTTCCATAGAGATATCATGCAGACTATTTTTCAAAATGACATCAACCACTATACATTCATGAATATTGTATTGGTAGGAGACATAAATTGTGTATTTTCACATCAAGGACAGGATTCCAAGTCAAAACACAGATATGAAGTGATGACAGGCATGCCATGAATCAGCTTGACAACAATGCAAGCTATATACACCGCAGTAGCATAGAAACTAAATAATACAGATTAATATTTACAAATAGACACGATAACAGATATGTAAGACAACACACAAACTGACACAGCATACATAGTGTAAGCTTTTAAACAATACTACACACAGCTATACACAGTGGTAAATTAGCATACACAACTACACGATATTTTATTAAACTACTACCGCATTACAAACAGTAAAACTGACCCAAATAACACCATGACCGTCTATTTTCTTCTTTAATTAAAGTTTTAGCATCTCCAAAATGCCTTTAACATACTATCCTATGTAACATTTAAATGTGAATAGATATATTTTAATTATGAATAGTTCATGTAACAAAACTACTAATGACCACAATAAGAAGAATAAGAAATAAAATAACACCAGCAATCAGAGGTGCGCGGTGTGGATTTGTGGAATGTAAAAATATAAATAATGTCATGTATGTCTTGAGCACATTAACCGAAAGAATGCTTGTAATGAACATATACTTATATGTAAGATTTATTGAGTAGACAAGGTATTTGATTAGGTAAAACTAGAAGAAATGCTAATGATACTGGAAATGTTAAAGATTGATGGGAAAGATATGAGAATAATACAGTGGTATAGCGAATCTGTCTCAGTTAATAATCAGGATATACACCTTTTATAGCGATTCTGTACCATGTAATTTTCTTTTAATTTGGCTAAACTTTTCCTCACTTTGGTCTTTTTTTTCTGTTAGGTCTATATTTTTCTTCATTTGGTTAATATTTTTCTCACTTTGGTTAATATTTCTTAATTTGGTTAACATATTACTTAATTTGGTCATTGATTTTCTTCAGTTGGCTACTATTTATCTTCATTTGGGTAATAATTTTCTTAAATTATGTATGCAATTTTCTTAATTTGACCAAAATATTTCCTTATTTCGCTAACACATTTCCTTATTTTGATCACCATATTTTCTGATTTGGTCATTATTTCTCTTAATTTAGCCAACATTTTTTCCTAATTTGCCTTACATATGTTCTTACTTTTGTCGATATATTTCTTGATATGGCCATAAGTGTAGATGAGTTTTAGTTCATAGAACTTGTACTTTTGTCAGGGTGTTAAGCGTGAACAATGAACAGACAAGTTGAAAACATGTGATGGTTGTGGAGATGAAGATTGCGAGAAAAATGTAAATGCCATGGATAGATAGAAAAATAAAACCAATGACCAATAACTACAATAAAAACAATGAAAACTGTATCTACAACATACTTTTTCACTGTTAATGTTTAAATTTGAGTGAAAGCAGTATTATGTAAAGTGCAAGTAAACATACTCCACTTTTAACACGATTTAAGTAGGACATATGGTGCTAGATACATATTTGGACATACCAATTCGAACACGGTGGGTGATGTAGTCAGTATCACATCGGGAACCTTTACATTTTCTCTGGTACCCAGTTTAAGCTGGGTCGACCTGGGAGTCCAATTGTTTCCAGAAAGGAAACAATTGATGACGATAGTGTGATTTGGAGATTTGCAGACTTTGAAAGTAATATATTTAATTGATACTATATTGGTGTAATTATTATGTAGTCGGTAATATGTTAAATTTCTTCCTTGTACCAACTTCACATATTAGATCGTAACAAATTATTGCATATGAAATTACCTATTGTGTGTAATTATAAATTCATGGTTATATAATTATTTTGTAATTGGTAAATAACTAATGTAATTATTATCATTTGCTATGTCGTATACACCTCTAACAATTTATATCACAAACACTTTATTGATGCATGATAATGTAATTAGTTTGTAATTGTGATTTATCGGACACTAGCTGACCCGGCCCGGCTTCGCACAGGCCCTGGCGGGGATCTATCTATCTATCTATCTATCTATCTATCTATCTATCTATCTATCTATCTGTCTGTTTGTCTGTCTGTCTGTCTGTCTGTCTATCTATCTATCTATAGCCAAGGAACTTAACTTAAGATATAGCAATGCCACTAAAAGTTATGTCCCTTGATATAATTTTTCTTATGTGAAGTCATGTAATTACAATATTAAATGTTAGTAAGTAAATAGCTGATTGTCCACTAAATAACAATGACAGTTGGTTGCACAGGAAAGAAAAGAAAACATGTAGAAAATTTCATCTCAATCGGATGGACCGTTCGCGAACGCATAAAGAACGGACATACATACATACATACATACATACATACATACGTACGTACGTACGTACGTACGTGCGTGCGTGCGTGCGTCATGCGTGCGTACATACATACATACATACATACATACACACACACACAAACACATACATACATACATACATACATACATACATACATACATACATACATACATACATACATACATACATACATACATACATACATATATACATACATACATACATACATTGTCAACAACCTATTTTCGTGCGAACCCTTCATTCACCCCTCGAAATCACAAAACACATCGTTGGGTGAAAGGACATTCAAAATTCATGTTTAATTATATCTTATACATCTCGCTCTCTGAGCAAACACAGTTAACAATCGTTGTTCAATTGTACTAGACTATCATTGATTAAGTGTAACTATGCTTTCTTTAAAACTCTACGCCATAAGGGAAAACACCGTCTCCGTCTGACTCCGTCTGACTCAATTCACATGTCCAGTCCAGTTTCTCGTCCCCTTCTCTCGTGCGGTTCGCTGTGCGGCGTGCTGGCACACTTACCACGTTTGTCCAGTTGTCCAGTCCTCGTCCTACAGCTATACTAGAGTTCAGTCTGTTTACGGGTAATCCCCGTGCTTACGCTATTCTGTCTTATTACGGAAGTGAATCCCGTCATGTCCTAATTATATCCTAGCTATGACACATGCGTGTCCTGTCTAGGTCTGGTCCTAACACTGGTTTGGAGTACTACCTCCTTCTACTGTCTCTCTTTATGTATACTCTTGTATAGAGTACCTATCCTGTCCTGTCTCTGTCCTTTACTTTCCTCTATCCTTGTCCTACTTGTATCTATGTCTATTCTAGTTCTATCTCTGTCTCTCCCAGCACTCTGACACGCTCCCGTCCCCCGTCGCATTGCGTCACCAACTTTAACTCATGGGTGTGGCGCAATCTCTCGTAACAGTTAAAAATTAGTTTGGTCTAATTTTGTCAAGAGCTGGTAGGGTTACGTCCTCGTGTCCTAGGTACACGCACTAACTTCTGACTATCTGATGTCACATTGTCGTATTTATCCACTGGTTTAATAATCAGTGTACACAACTGTACTGTTGGCTAGAGTACATACTCTTCTCATTACACATATGAGAGCTGTAACGAACCGAAGCCATTGCCTTCACGGCCTGCTTCTCATAATGCCGATTAACCGACACCTCGTCCAGATTGCACTTTTTAGGGTACAATACATGAATTATAAATTCATGCTCTCGTATATGTCTTTCCAACTATATTACTCGTTGTGTGAGTACTGATTTTCGCCTATCTAACTCCCGTTTGTGGCTAAATCTATATCTATAAAACAGAGTGTGTGTTTGTGGGTATTTATGTATTGGATGCGTTCGATAACGGTACATCCGATTGAGATGAAATTTTCTACACGTCTTCCTTTCATTCCTGTGCAACCGACTATAATAGTTTCTTAGTGTAAAATCTTCTACTTATTTAATAACATTTACTTTTCCATTTTCATTATATAATGTCTATATAGCAGGGGTCTTCACTCTAGAAAAGTTATTTCAAGGGGCATAACTTTTAATAACATTTCTATATACTTTATAGTCATATTGTTGGACTTACTTGCACTATTGTTAAACTCTTTGTCTATACTTATTTTTAGGCATATGAGTTATAATAAATAATGATATAATCTTTAAGGCATTTTCAAAGTTTTCATAAAAATAATGCATAATGCATAACATTGTAACCCATCTTTTTCTACAGTTTTCATTGAATGGTGTGTGGAAGGACATTCTTTTAAGTTACTGTGCGCCAGGAGCTGGGCGAAACCAGGCCGGGTCAGATAGATAGACAGATAGTCGGGAACGGATGCTTATTTGACTACTTATATGAATTAAATGACATGCTCCCCACCAGGGACTGGGTGAAGCCGGGCCGGGTCATACAGACAGATAGACAGACAGACAGTCGGGAACGGGAGAGCTTATATGACTACGTATATGAATTAAATTAGATGCTCCCCACCAGGGACTGGGTGAAGCCGGGCCGGGACAGACAGACAGACAGACAGATAGACAGACAAACAGATAGTCGGGAACGGGAGAGCTTATATGACTACGTATATGAATTAAATGAGATGCTCCCCACTAGGGACTGGGTGAAGCCGGTCCCGGTCAGACAGACAGACAGACAGATAGACAGACAGACAGATAGACAGACAAACAGATAGTCGGGAACGGGAGAGCTTATATGACTACTTATATGAATTAAATGAGATGCTCCCCACCAGGGACTGGGTGAAGCCGGGCCGGGTCAGCCAGACAGACAGACAAACAAGCAGACAGACAGACTGATAGATAGATAGATCCCCTCCAGGGCCTGGGCCAAGCCGGGCCGGGTCAGCTAGTATTTAAATATATACCAAAATATCAGTTAGTCTGTGATGTCCCCTGTTCATGTGGTTACTTCCCTTTCCATTTAATTGCTGTCTGCATTTTTATATGTTAGTATTTCTGGTTGTTTGTGTGTTTAGTTAAGTTTAATGTATGTTTAAATCAGACACATAGGTGTATGTATCTAATTTACTGAATGTAGTTTTTCAGGCCTCATAGATAGGTTTATGCTGTCACCAATTGATGCGATAGCATAATTTGTGACCGCCCTGCCGATCTAGGAAACCTAAAAATGTAGCTATCTCTATAATACAATAGTGGCAACTACACACAAAATCACGAAACACGTGTGTTACACTGAAGACGCAGACACATTATAAGAACGCTTGGGCGCGGAAATGACAACTCGCCCGCTTTTCACTCTCCTTGTATTTAATTCATTCATTCCGTCCTTGCATTCGTCTCTTTCACTCGCATTCGTTCTCACATGTTAAAAGATTATGTTATGTCATTACATCCTCATGACATAGCGCGGTCATTGTGTGACATGAAGTAACGTAAAATAAGATAAAATTTAAAAAATTATGAAAATATATGAAAAATAAAATAAAAACATAAAATGTAATGGAAAATAAATAGTGCACTACAGTTTTGGCTCAGTTTTTCTGTAAGCCTTTAAGCCGATTACGAGTGCAAAAAAATTGCACTGTGTTTATATATACATTATCTACAGGTTAAGTGGGTTATTCACCCTTATTGTAAGTATGATAACTAACTATAATTTCGTGTGCTGAGATTTGCTGACTAAGGGGAGCTAATCTAATTAATTAACTAAAATGGGGAAAAGTGTGTTGGTTCCCTTAATCTAACTATAAATATAGATGGTTCACACACACACAAAAAAACAATTTAGTGATGTTACATTTCTACGTAACTTGTATTCAATAACTAGAATGTTTTAAGTATCTTAAACTATTGTATGGAACGATAGGATGTAATAAATCTTTGTTATCCATTTTTAAGTTTATTTAGTTGGGAAATGGGGAAAGCTGTATTTAATCTATGCAAACTGAAGTTGTTGTGTTTCTTTCACCTACATACGGCAACTTGGTTCCGCTTCTACGTGTATTCATCTACCTAAATCTACACAAATATTCTACTCTATGTAACTGTAATAAAATTCTGTATACTACATGACAATTACATACATTTATATTTATATCATATTTATGTACATAATAATATACACATTCATATTTATAATAAAAACTAACTGCATTAAACTAGGCGCACTGAAGATTTCGCGCTCTTTCCTTTTGGAATCTATTTCACAAATGTTATCTACATAGTTCAATGTTCCATGTGACGTTGCTGGAATCTCTTATGATGTATCTAATATGCTGGGTTACCATTCACTGATTAAATGTACATAGCGGTATCATGAATGTTCTATGTCACATCTGTGTGATCGACGTTTGGTAGCATTGTAACAGATGGAGTTGTGTCGACGTCTGTTAACATAGTCACTGATACCGTTGTGTCGACTTCTGGTAACGTCGTCACTGGTAGAGTTGTGTCGACTTCTACTGGTAATGTAGTTACTGACGAAGCTGTGTCGACTTCTGGTAATATAGTTACTGAAGATGTGTCGACTTCTAGTGGTAGTTCAGGCACATTAAAATTTATTGGCCAAGTTAAAACGTCAGCCAGTAAGTTACTCTTGCCACTGATGTGTCTGACAGTAAATGAGTAATTTTGAAGTACCAGGGACCACCTGTATATTATGTTGTTTTTGTGGACACCTGTTTCTATGACAGTGAGCGGTGAGTTGTCAGTCTCTATGACAAAGTGTGTCCCTGCCAAGAATCGGTGGAGTTTATGGACACAGTACACAATCGATAGTGCTTCCAATTCTGAAACTCCGTATCTGGCCTCAGTAGGAGTAATTTTACGACTTACGTACATTATTGGGTGGAGGATGTCGTTGTACTTCTGGCCTAGGACGCCTGCGATCGAGACTGTGCTGGCATCCGTTCTAAGAAAGTATTGTAAGTGTGGGTTAGGCAAGCGGAGTATTGGGACATTGCTAAACAAATATTTAAGTTTTGATAAAGCATCAATTAGAGTGACATCTTTCACATCGATCTTTACAGTCTTTTTCAATAAATTAGAAAAGACACTGGTAATTTCCGCTAGATTGGGAATGAATGTGTTATAATAATTCACCAATCCAAGCAAACTCCTGACTTGTTTCTTGGTGACTGGTATCGTGAGATTTAAAATTTTTGTCACAATTTTTGCTGTCTGATTCTAAATGCCCTTTAGATATAGTATGGCCTAAGAAGTCTATTTTCTCCAAGCCCAATTCAACTTTGGTGGGCTTTATTGTAAGTCCAAATACTCTTATCCTTTCGAAGACTTGTCTGAGTTTTTGCAAGTGTTTTGTCCAGTCAGTTGTATGTACACATATTTTGTTCGTAAGTTTCGGGTTTCTTTGTATGCTGTCTCTTGTTATTGTCACTTCTATTGTTGGTTCTGGTTGTTCTATATTGTTGTGTTGTGTTTGATCTCGTATTGTGGTTGCACTGAATGCGTTTTCTGTTTGATTGGACGGTGTAGGTGCGTTGTGTTCGTTTTCTGTCTGACTACTGTCTGGTGTGGATGTATTATGTTTGCCTCCTGTCTGATGACTGGGTGTAGTTGTATTATGTTGGTCTTCTGTTTGATGAATTGATGTGGTTGCATTCTGTTTGTCTTTTGTCTCGTGTTCTTCTTTAGCGACCAATGTTGTTGATTGGTCCTCTGCTGTCAAGTGGTTAGATTTCCTTTTTGAGTTGTAAAATAAGCTACATGATGGAGACATATAATTGATATCTTTAATAAATTTTTGCCAGTCAAAATGGGCTAGTGTTCTGGCTCTGGTATAGTTATATCTTGCTTGATTAGCACAGAACGAATGTATCTGTTGCTCTTCGACTGGTGATAATGTTTGTGGTTGTCTCTCTTGTCATTTTTTAAGAGACTATCTTTGTATTTGAAAACCACATTGACGGGTTTTCTGTCATGTTTGGGTTTATACATTGTTCACAAGATGAGATGACTGTACAGACGCGTTGCGTCTGTATGCAAGTTTGTTTCGTGGCATTGTTTCTTGTACTACTTAGTATTTTAGGGTGTACCTTTTTCACGTGCAAGTTATCTTTCTGTTTATTTGTTTCAGATCTTTTTACCGCATTAGCCTTATAGGTTTCTCTCCAGGCTAATATTTGTTCTGCGGTACAGTTTTTCAACTGTGGCAAGCATCCTAGTATCAAATCCGTACAAGGATTCTCTAGAATGGCGCACGTAAATGTGCCGGGTAGGAATGGAGTGTCTATACGGGCTTTTGCTAACGGGTATCTTTCTATTGTACCCGAAAATGTACAACACTCTACTGAACTGCCCGTATAATCCTCTGGCTTGGCCAATTCCTTCCTTAAGCCAATAAGGGTACTGCCGCTGTCTAGTAAACATTGACAAGGTTTGTTGTTTACCATCCCGTTATAAAACACCAGTTTGCCTATGGAGGCTGTGACTGCGTTAGCACTCTCTGTAGAGCATGGTACTGTGTGCCCACATTTCAGCACACCGTCTTCGTGAAACTGATGGCAACTATCACAATTATCAAAGTTTAACACATCAATAGCTGCTACAACATTATCAGTATATTGTACAACTTCATCACTCTCACTCTCATGCTCACTTTCACTCTCAGAAGATGTATCAACAAGTACAGCATTGCTGGTTCTCAACTTCTTACGTCCAAGACATTTAGAACTATAATGTCCGTACGAACGGCAAAAGAAGCATTTGACTGCACGTCTATACGTGTTTCTCTTGTTCTCTTGCTTCTTTATCATCATCTCTAAGGAGACGGATATCCCGGGTTCTGGTCGCACATCGAGTATTGTTCGTGAAACAAACGACAGTATGGACATTGAGGTGGTTTAGATTTCGGTTTGTCTCTCCTCTGAAATGGTTTTTGAGGTTTACTACTAGCAAACGATACAATTTCAGATTCTTCAACAGGTGTTTTAAAGATGTCACGATAGGAAGAAAAATATGCTGACCCCCGTTTTTCTAACTGTTCTATTGACTCAATATTGGCTTGCTGTAGGAACTTTGCAAAGGGAGAAGGTAAAGTGGAGATGACTTTGTCCATTATCATTAGATTTTTAAGTTTATCAAAATTTTCCTCTACCATTGCTGCCGCTAGCCATCTGCTAAATACACTTTGTACATTAGAAAGGAAATCAATGAATGTTTCTGTTGGTTTGGGTTTTAGTTTTGAGTATTGTATTTGATAACCTGGGACGTCTAATAAGAAATGTTGCATAATGCGCTGTTTAATGTAGTCATAATTATTTCTGAGCTCTTGGGGGGATAGGTTCTATCACTTTTAAAGGCTCCCCTGACAAGTTCTTCATATAGACCACCGCCCAGTGTATTCTTGGTACATCTTGGACTTCAAATTGGTACTCTACGCTTTCAGTCCATGCAGATATGGAATCTCCTTGGCAATATGGTTTGATAAGCCCTTTGTACTTGTTAAATTTGTTTTCCTCTTCTTTACTTCTTAACTTGGTGTTGGCAATCTGTGCATGAGATTCAATCTCCATTTCCTTTAACTTCATCTGTGTCTGTGATTCAATTTCTAGTTGTTTTTCCCTAAATTTTAGCTCTTTTAATTTGGTAGCCTCTGCCAGTTCTATTTCTTTTAATTTAGTGGCCTCAGCCAGTTCTTTTATTTTGGTGGCGTCAGCTATTTCTTTTAATTTAGTGGCTTCAGCCAGTTCTTTTATTTTGGTGGCGTCAGCTATTTCTTTTAATTTAGTGGCCTCAGCCAGATCAGCGAGATCTTTCTGATGCTGACGTTCATGTGCTCGTTCATCTCTTTCAGCATCCTTAAATTCTTTAAATTTATCATTTGCCCATTTTTCTAATTTATCACCTGTATATCCCAGCTCTTTACCTGCCTGTATACATTCTCCCAATGTTGACATTTTGATAATGTTTATACACACACTCGCATATGCAATGAAATGAACAATCAATATTGTATAAACATATTAAATGTAAACAGCTCTCAATTTAAGATGCCATTCTAATCACTTTTTCAAAACACAAGGTATACTATTCTGAAAGAAAGCTGGAGTTCTCTTGGGCCTATGGGAAGTACTTCTGAATTTCAAGTCGGACTGCTGCTTTAATTACACCTGCTCTGCATTCTGTTATATAGAGCAGTAAAAGTTACTATTTGGAAAATACAGTACATGCACGATGTTAACACATTCAAACAATTTTATGTGACGGTTCACTCCGACGGGATGCTGGAATGTGAAAAACAATTTAATTTATGTTAGTCTGTCGTCTGTCGTGTCAATGTCGTTGTGTCTTCACCTCTGTTCGACCTCACCTGTAACGTCCTTGTGAAACATGTTTATATTCATTCTTTTACATTTACAACATTTATCACATATGAATTTATCTATCCATTTGCTACACACAATTAGCTGTGATTTTAGAATCAATTTTCTGATCTTATTTTCACCCGCTTAATCCAATTCACTCCTCATTTCATCTTTTGCCGGTAAGTTCACGGCTTACTTTTCTACACCAGCTTGGGCAATCAATTTTCCTAGTGGGGTCAAGGCCTACTTATAACACCAATTCCTTCAATTTTTCTTGGTGGGATCAAGGCCCACTTCTGACACCAACTGGTTTTATTTTTTTCTTGGTGGGATCAAGGCCCACTTCTGACACCAACTGGTTTTATTTTTTTTTCCTTGGTGGGATCAAGGCCCACTTCTGACACCAACTGGTTTTATTTTTTCCTTGATGGGATCAAGGCCCACTTCTGACCCCAACTGGTTTTCGCTTGTCAACAACCTGTTTTTGTGCGAACTCTTCATTCACACTTCGAAATCACAAAAAACATCGTTGGGTGAATGGACATTCAAAATTCATGTTTAATTATATCTTATACATCTCGCTATCTGAGCAAACACAGTTAGCAATCGTTGTTCAGTTGTACTAGACTATCATTGGTTAAGTGTAACTATGCTTTCTCTAAAACTCTACACCATAAGGGAAACACAGAGGTCTTGTCACACCGACTGTCAGTCTCCGTCTGACTCAATTCACATGTCCAGTCCAGTTTCTCGTCCCCTTCTCTCGTGCGGTTCGCTGTGCGGCGTGCTGGCACACTTACCACGTTTGTCCAGTTGTCCAGTCCTCGTCCTACAGCTATACTAGAGTTCAGTCTGTTTACGGGTATTCTCCGTGCTAACGCTATTCTGTCTTATTACGGCAGTGAATCCCGTCATGTCCTAATTATGTCCTAGCTATGACACATGCGTGTCCTGTCTAGGTCTGGTCCTAACACTGGTTTGGAGTACTACCTCCTTCTACTGTCTCTCTTTATGTATACTCTTGTATAGAGTCCCTATCCTGACCTGTCTCTGTCTTTTACTTTCCTCTGTCCTTGTCCTACTTGTCACTATGTCTATTCTAGTTCTATCTCTGTCTCTCCCAGCACTCTGACATACATACATACATACATACATACATACATACATACATACATACATACATACATACATACACACATACATACATACATACGCACATACACACATACATAATACATACATACATACATACATACATACATGCATGCATGCATGCATGCATGCATGCATGCATGCATACATACATACATACATACATACATACATACATACATACATACATACATACATACATACAATCATGCATACAATCATGCATACAATCATGCATACATACATACATACATACATACATACATACATGCATACATGCATACATACATGCATACATGCATGCATACATACATACATACATACATACATACATACATACATACATACATACATACATACATACATACATGCATGCATGCATGCATGCATGCATACATACATACATACATACATAAATGCATACATACATACATACATACATACATACATACATACATACATACATAAATGCATACATACATAGATGCATACATACACACATAGATGCATACATACATACATACATACATACATACATTACATTACATTACATACAATACATACATTGCATACGTTACATACATACATCCATACATACATAAATACATACATACATACATACATACATACATACATACATACATACATACATACATACATACATACATACATACATACATACATACATACATACATACATACATCCTTTTTTATTGATATAGATGTATACAAATCTTTCCAAACAGCTAACACACAAACTATTATTTCACTGAAAATGTGCCGTTTTCTCTTAACTAGACTGTTATATTTTGTTAACACCATCTTAGGAACCAATGTATTTATTATGGTTGTGACAAAACGGACCATATCACTGTCCGTACTCTGCATTATATCCCTTTGGTCGGAATGGGACGGATTGTCTAACGTCAGATTTTCAAAAATAGCAGGAAAATCCCCTGCCAAAATAGTCCGTGCGGCAAACGTCTCGAAAATTCGAGATTACTCTCGAATGTTGAGGCAAAGTGCGTACGTAATGTTGGCTGTCACGTTGGACCCACAATTACACCGGGAAGCACGGGATTTTGGATTTCTCCGTGACCCATGAAATTCTCTGGGCCCGAGATGTAATTGTGACTGCGCAATTAGCTTTCCGCTGTTAGTCGCCTTTCAGATTTCGCCAGAGACGGCCACAAGTTACTGACTGCTACGAATTGATGTCTGTACACCCGTCAGCCAAAGCGGGACATCAAACAGCCAAGTAATGTAGTGATAGAATGATCCAAGGTAGTCTCTAAATACAATAGTAGTTAGCCGTTATCTTAAATAAAACGCCAATAGCAAAAATGATTGTCGCCGAAAAGCGAATGAATTTACTGCCATCAGTCTACATTTAGAATTAGCTTTATCGATCGTCTAGGAAGTATTTGGGTCAGACGTCTCCTGTACTTACAGGTAGTTGTGTGCTTCAAAACATTAGGCGTGGGTAATTAAGCACATCTGATCTGCGTTGTAGAACTGATGTTTTGTAGCAGATATAATTAAAGATGTTATACTACCATTCCCTTCATTGTGAGGGAAAGATTTGCTATGAAGTTATTACTGCTAATGGTAAGTATGTTCAGGTAATTTAACAGCTGTGTAGCAAGTGTGTTAACTATCTTGGTTAGTGATTACATACGTAGGACTGTGAGGAATTTTGACACTAGGGAAACTGTGATGTTAGAGGCATTAATAGTGATGAGTTATTAGCATGAGGTAACCAATGATATGTTATTTGCTTAGCTAGAATAGGGTTATAACTTATGCCTTATATTAGTGGCGTTTATTAATTCCTGGAAACAAGGTGTTCTTATTTCATTGGAATGTGAAGATAAGTATTTGCTAAGTGACGATACCAGTGCTATTCCACCTTTATGTAGAAATATTTTGTATTTATTTGATAGAGGTAGATGGGAATTACCTGTGGATTTATGATGTCATTACTAGTTTATATGCCTGCCCGCATAAGTGAACATACATGCCTGATCGTGCTTATTATGTCAGCCAGACCGACTGGTTATTTGGCCTGTACGGATGGATGTATTTTGTGTGACCGACTGGGTATATGTTGGGAGCGGAATGAGTGTAGGAGCCTGCTCGATTATGCGAAATAGGCCTGCCCGATTGTGTGCTGCCGGTACGACCGATTATTGATTTTGCCTATCCGACAGAATTGATTCTGAGAAACCGAGCGTCGATTTTGTCAGCTCGATCGTGTTGATTTTGAATACCCGACTGAGATCGATGCGACGCTCTGTAATCGAGGCCGTTGCGCTAAAGACGATCCGAACTTCGAACAGAACATTGTCTGTCTCTACAGTTCTTTTCTTCTATAAACCTGACCTTATTAGTGGGGTAACTTATCCACTAGGAAGTGGAAGTTACGCCCAAGCCATTTAGGGCACTCTTTCTGAAGGACTGGAGATGTAGAGGATGAGGGGCTGGATGCCACTCTAAAATGGACAACGTTGTCTAACTCGCAACAGAACCAAGGTGCTCTTTGTCCACCGCTGCTGTGGGGAAGAGTACTAGGGGGATGCCACCATATCTGTGGTAGACCTGCACAGATTTGACCGTCAGGAGACAGGGTCAAATAACAAAGATCAAAACCTGTTCTGGGACAGAGATCCAAGAACAAAATCATGTGCTTTGTTTATGAGTTGTTAATTAGTTATTAACAAGTCATGTTTGGTAATTTGTTAATATTAATATGTTAATGAATTATGATTTATGTAATTTATTAATGTTGTGTATTCATTAATGAATTATGTTTAATTAATTGATCAATGGGTTAAGTGATTAATTAATTGTTGAGTTAGGCTGATGAGGAGGCTATTTCCGGCTGGACACCTCCTAGATAATGAAACCGCTACACTGAACGATAAGTAGGTGTATTTTATGGTTGTTGTTGGTAGAGAAACAGAAGTTGGGGATTCTTTGACAGAGTCAAACAGTCTACTCTGGTGCTATCGGGCTAGTGGTTGCCCAGACGAGTTACTTGTCTATATACTAGCTTCCTCTTGCAACCTCATGCTGTACCTTTAATTAAGATAGTTGATCTATTATGATGGTGATCTAATATAGCGTGTGTGATATGTATTACTCTGATGCATGTATTGAGGTTGAGGTGAATGTTAGTCCTACGTTGTAGCCAAGTACTCACACCGACCTCCATGTTTCATGATCTGTTATATAATGGAGATTCATGAGTTAGACCATAGTCTCAATGGGACCAGCTCACTCCAGTGCCTGTCAAGGTGATGGTTGAGGCAATACTGGGATCGGCCATCTGAATCTGCCGAAGTCAACACATGAGAGAATCTGAGTTTAGGATATTCCGGTATGTCTATGCTAAGACCGCCGCGAAGAGTCCGACGAAGATTTAGTCAACCGATCCAGATTGGGTCGAGGACTGAAGCGTCTCTTGATTCACACCGGTAAGGTACTGGTGCAGTTCAAAGGTAACTCAGTGGTGACTGGTGTACTCTCAAGGAAATGAGTTCCAGTTGTGTTGATGAGAGTGGAATCTGTTTATTAGTCACGACAATGGCCAGTTTATTATGTGCCAGACCCGGCTGGGTCGTAACGAGGTCCATTGTATAATTCATTTAAACTACGGTGTGAATCTACAGTTGTGATCCTTACTGAAACCTAAACTTGGTCAAGTGACCTACAACAGAGGTTTGCTATTTTCGGAAACACCGGATGGACATACTTGTTCGGGTAGGGATCTACCCCATTCCTAGGTGTGTTGTTGGGCAATGACATTGAACGCTGTGAAGGTATTAGATACCTACAGAACTGTGTAGAATAGTGACATGTGAATATGTTGAGTTCATACATTCACCTGTTGAAGCATTCAATTGTGACAATGTTGTTATATGGAGCCAGCACTTCAGTTATAGGTTGCAGATAAGTTTTTCCCATTAACTTGAGGGGCAGAAGAGCAACCAGGCTCTTGTATACTAGTGTATTGTGCAACCAGTCTTATCGTCAGTTGGGGACATCTAGAATTCTAGAGTAGGCCCATACGTCAGCAGCGGAGTGGAACTTGTGAGTTATTACGTCATCGAGGGATGACCAGCGAACTTTGGTGAAGTGTCAGTCAGGCATTAATCATACGCCTGACCAGTCCGAGATCCTACTCACAGTGGAAGGAGAGAACTTCGGAAGGGTCTACGCCTTGGAGTTCCTTTGCACTGGAGGTTCCTCGGGTGAGTCGTTAACTACGACTGGACGACAGCACGAACTGAAGTCACATGCTCCGTGATGATGACTGATCATCGGTAGATCTTCTCGCTGTTCTCTAGCAGCAAGTTTACATATTGTCTTCTATCCAGGCTTATCAGCCACCCCTCTCTGAGTTTCAGTTGAAGTATTCAGAAATTAAATTTTGCTTTGTTAGCCATGGCTTTGAGTACTAGTATGACTGTTGTCTTGTCCGAGCCCCCTGTGGGTATGGATCCATAAGTGGGGAAAGGAAGGTCAGCTGTCCCGGCTTGTGTGGGGCCTGGTAGATGTAAAGTTCTATTGGGGTGGTCGGAGCAAAGGTTGAGGATATTAACTATAGTAACATACCTGTCCAAGCCCCAGGAGTCTTGTTACAATGTTTATTTTTAATGTAACTGATTATGGGTTTTGTACTGTAAGATAGAGAAAAAAGAGTTAGATTGGCCATATGAGTAACACCATATATCTAACACTGGACAGCGCAGTGAGAATGAGAACATAGACGGACAGATAAGGAATATACACAGATGGACAGATAGGGAGTACAAACAGGCGTACAGATAGAGAGAAAGTAGAGAGAGAGAGAGAGAGAGAGAGAGAGAGAGAGAGAGAGAGAGAGAGAGAGAAGCAGTGGGGACTACACTAATATATTTCTAGTGATATGTTGCATTAGTTGTCAGTACAAATACAGAAATACAGCCGTATGAGCTTTTTCTCAGCTTTGTGATTTCCTTTCTGTCATAAGGCACCAATGTTATGGATCGTTTATATACAATTCTTTTGTTAACGTAATTTAATATACGTGCTGGGTGACATGTTGGTAGTTATGGGTTAGACTCCCGTGCGAAGTTGTTTCTTTATTTTTGTTGTTATATATTTTGTGAGTGTTTGTTTGTTTGTTGTTGTTTTTTTTTAAAGTTTTTTCCTTTGAAGATCTGTCCGCTAACTTACTACTTCTAATAGTGTGAGTATGTAACTATTGTTGTTGTGTGGAGGGATGTTGATATGGATTCGCAGTACAGCAGGTTGTGGACAGACATGCTCGCCACATGAACTATGCCCCATGGTGGTCACAAACCCTGCCATTTATTATTAGATGTTTAATGGAAAAAAACCTGTTATTCTGGCGATCGCATCCGCAAAACGTCACTGTATACTCCTGTATCCCTACATATAACACTAACGTCAAGCTTAACATCCACCAGATGTCACCGTCGACCATCACAAAAATTTATTAACAAACACGTAACAAATATTTCCTCCACACAGCCCCCTCCCTGTATACCTACCAAGTTTCGAACTTCCATATAATGACGGCCCCTAGAAACAATTTGACCAACTAGACACCCCTACCACAGTTACACCCTACCCCTCGACCATCACACAACTCCATAATTACCAATCGGGATTCGGACATGTCACCTCCACTATGGCTCTTAGGAACACTTCGATTATCAATTCCCCACACAACACCACAGTGTAGTCACTTAGTGTCGACCGGTTTCTTTAACAACGAAAACTACCCCTGACAAAGATTCGAACCTTTCACCTCCATATAATGATGGTCCCTCATTGTAGGAACAAGTTTACTTCAACCAACTAGACACCCCCATACACACGCTACCACATTGTAGTCCCTTAGTGACAACCGGTAACGTCCCCTGAGCAATGAAAACCTACCCCCGACCGGGATTCGAACCTGTCACCTTCCTATAATTATGGCACCTCGTTGTAGGAACACGTGTGCTTCAACAAACTAGACACCTCCATACGCACGTCACCCCAATTTAGTCCCTAACTGACGACAGGTAACGTCCTCTAAATAAAGAAACACTAGCCCCGATAGAGATTCGCACCTGTCACTTCCATATAATGATGGCGCCTTGTTGTAGGAACTCTACGATGACCAACTAGACACCCCCGTACATAGTTACATACTGCTGATACTCTACTCCTCGACACCCCCCCCCCCCCCAAACCCCCCACCGAGATTCGAACATGTTACCGCCAATGACGGCGACTAGAAACACTTCAAATGCTGCTGTTGCTGTGTTGTTGACTTTGTTGTTGTAGGTGCTGTAAACGTTGTTGCCATTGTTGTTGTTGCTCTCATTTTTGATGTTGTTATTGCTTTTTTTTTTTTTTTTTGTTATTGCTGGTATTCCTGTTGTTGCTGTTAAGATTGTTGCTAAACGTAATGCTACTGATTTCGTTGATGCTTATGTTGTTTTTGCTGTTGTTATTACTGTTATGTTTTTCTCGGTTGTTATTATTGCTGATGCTTTTGTTATTGTTGTTGTTGTCGCTGCAGTTGTCATTATTGTTCTTACTGTTGTTATTGCTGTTGCTAACGATCCAGTATCACATGTGCTTATGTTCGGCTAATTATCAGGTTGCGCTTGGATTCTCATTGCCGAGTTGGGCTTGAATGCCTAATTTATGAGATTATATGAGCACTATTTATAGCTAAAGTACTGAAATTTACCGCTTTGCTGTAGTTCTATGAATTGGCTGTTAATCCTTTAAACATGTCTGTGCATACTAGAAATGTGTCCTTCTAGGAATTCCTAGCTTACTAAGTAGACGATCATTTGTTGTTCATGTTGCTAGGGACCACATTTGCTAATCAAACACTGAGGTACTGGCGTTTACATGCTAACTGCCTGTAAAGCACAAGACATTCAAAGTGTATGCTTAGTTGAAAACTGCAACATGTCTTCAAAGGTAAGGTATAATGTTTACTTTGTTAACAACAGATTACTGTGTTAACAATAAATTGGTTTATTTTAGTTTAGTTTAGTTTTGCCAAAGGATCAACATCACGACACACGAGTGTAACCTGTAAGTGCTCCGTTCTATTCCTAACTCAAGCCTGAGTTCGGAGAAACTCAGCTCAATGCACGAACTCCGTAGCACCGGCAAGGGTCCTAGAATACTTTGGGTAGATTTTTAACTCGAAATTTTGCCCGGGCTGCGCCTTTAGGCTACTTTTTTTTCGATTGCCAACTGCCAGGGCATTTTTTTACGTGTGCAACAATACACACGAGTGCCCGATCTCATTACCCAGAGTCCAGGGGAAATTTTATTACTAGAAGTCCACGTGAAAAAATCCCCCTCCTCACCGAGGCATGAACCCGGGACCTTCAGCACTCGAGGTGGACACCACTAACCCCCCCCCCCCCCTTCCCAACAGTAACTTCGTGAGGCTAGGTAGTACTTGTTCTTCCTTTCACCAGACGAGGCCATTTTTCTAGAACTTCTTTCCTGTTTTACGTTTACCTTAGATAAATAGGGTTCAGAATCAATCTCTGTTTCTTGACATTTATTCATTTAGTAGTGTGCCTTACTTTCAGAATGATTAGGATTACTTATTAAGCTCAATCTTGGATGTACTGTCAAAAATAAACTGTCATTTACTGCCAATGTAATACCTTGCTGTGTATGGCAGAGGGGTCTTTGAGCCTGAGGAATTAAGGCCGCCTGGGTAGTGCAAGCGCCGCGAACTGTGCAGGTTAGGGTTTTCTTTTTCTCGAAACCCATTTACTTGGATTATCCAACTTCTATCCTAAAAGCCACTATCAAAATTTGTTTCATCATTTTCCTTGCCAACTATCAGCTGTGTATCGACTGTGACAGGTTCGCCTTTTGTGTTGAGTGTTAACCAAGCACTCCGTAGCACTCCCCGTGTATTCTAACCCCAGGGGTTACACTATTTACTCTGCTGTTGACCTCGTATTAGTTGAATATGTCTACAAGCCCCTCACAGATTCTAGACCCCCACTAACTACCCTCTCCCTTGGGACAATGAACACTGAGGCATCGTCCGTGACCACACTCAATAACTGTAAAAAGAATAAGTCAACATAAATAAAGTTTATTCTACCCTAAAGAAAATAGGTAGGAATTGAACACCCTGATAGAATAATTCTATTTACAATAGTAGAGGATAGATTAGAGACAGAGACAGAGTCAGTGATGCTACTGGTTTCATCAGCAGGCTGAGATGCAGATTTGATGTAGATGTTCCGTCCAGTCGGTCCGCCACTCACCCGGCTCCCTTCCAGAATGATGACTGGGACCTTTGGAGACCACTCCGTCCCCAGAGCTAAGATCAGGTCTCAGAGGAATTAACCACTTGGACCACACACGGCTGGATGAACAAATCTAGAATGTCACAATGAGTCACTGTTAACAACCCTAAACAGTTCTCAATATACAGCCTGGCTGGGAGACCCTCCTCCTTGAGGTGACCCCAGTTGATCTCTCGATTTCACTAGATGTAGCAAATGACCAACCTAATAGTCCTGGAATAGAAGCTCTTACCTCTGGTTGGGTAATAAATCAGTACTGCAGCAAGTTCAAAATAGTCACACGAAATGTACAAATGTTCCTGCAGATGATTTCAATACACTGCCCAGTCACTAATATTCAAACTCCCTCGGAGTCTAGGCACACAAGATAATGAAACATGGTTGACCTTGGTGACTGAACATACTGTCAATATTTCTTTGATTCAGTTGGCAGAATGATTTCATAATAACTAAGTCTTCTTCGGCACACAATGTTCATCAGGACAAAAATGAGTTGACCTGTATACCTTCACGAGTTCTAGTAAACAAAATACGCAAGCTTGTGTGGGTCTAGTCGTGACCGGACACTATTGCCGACGTAGTTACAGCACCTTGATAAGAGCCGATCTATGCCTGGAGTCTCCGACGGTTAGGCGGATAAACAATGACTTGGAATTGATGAGCTCCCAGCGCTGCGACTACCCCACCCTGGTAAGTCTCTCTGGAGCGAGCATCTCATCATATTTCCGTCGTACATCAATATTCTGTATACACCGGCATGATTGCTCAGGTAAACGAACACATCGCTGAAATATAGTATTATCGACAGTTCCTAAATAGAGACAAACCATCTAGTTTCCCACAAGTGCTGCTGCAGGGCTCAAGAATCACGTGGTGAGTATTAGTCATTCATGATGATTCACCCTCTTGCATGATGTAGCACAGGCCGGCGTGGTAAGTAGGTATAGTGACCATTCGGCATGGAGCACGTAGTGGTTTCCGGCAAACAACTGTAGTAATAGCCTGGATTCTAAACAGGCAACACCTGAAAGGAAGAGCGATCGGTGAAAGTATTCGGCTCCAAACATTGGCCCACATGCATCAAATAAATGACTACTCAACCTTCAGTAATGCTACCCAGTTATTCAACTAAGTAGAGCATCATCTCTATGTTGATAGTATTAAAGCATGAGGCTCAGTCCAATGTCAGATGGCCCTTCAAAACAGCCCGTCAAACAGATTAAGAATCAAGAATGGCGAGTCTGATCTAACGTCTCACATATCCCTATTCTTCCAAAGGTTGTCGCTAGAGTCAATCACTATATTTGTTCTATAGTTAACGAGAACTAAATATCACGGTAAGGAGTCCCTGGACCCCATCCTTACATTATAATCCAATAAGAAACATAACACCGATCAATGTACTACCACTTGGGATATAGTAATAATACATGACCACATAATGTATGTACACCTTCCATTTCGCTGGTGGGACATCCTGCCCACTCTGCAGCGAAACTCTTCTTGTTATTCTTTTCCCTAGAGTCAAGAAGTCCTTCTAGTAAAACACGCTCCCTGCATATTCAAAGGTTCTCTCCAGTTCTGACATTCCAAGTGGATTAGCCTTGGTCTTGGCCGAACTTCATGGCTGGCCTGGTTTGCCATTCCCATACTTTAATAACTTACACGCAGTCCCCATATCCCATTTGTCCCCGTGCCTCATTCAACCTCCATTTGTTCCTCCATACTTCCCTCACATCAGCACTGACGTACTCATGCAAGTATGAAAAGAACAGGACAGTAAAGAGAAGAATCAAGAACGCATGTTTACATCGCGACGGTAACGTATTGTCATAACGCCTTGAACCACTTCGACGGTCGGTACATCGCTCATCGAAGTATTACACAACATGACCTAATATATATGTGATAACAACATCGTATATATATCTAGCACCACTGAAGAACTTACCTTCCGCGAATTCCCCAGTTCCACGAAATGAATTCACTATTTGATCAACACACAAAATAGCTACATCAATTCCTATGGCTAAGCATTAAGTGCTCTATTTCCCTAGCACGTCAGCACTTCACTATCTAAAATCTCCTGTCAACTTACCTGTCTACTTCCAACGCTCTGCTAACCTTAATTACTGACTGACATAAATTAAGTTCATTATATACAACAGTGTACTGTTTCCTATAATAGTACAAAAAACATAGAATATGCAACTACTCACTATAACTAATCAATAATATTTGAACACAATATGCCGATATAACGGACTTTCCTTTCTAAGCAGTTGATGAACTTCAGCGTTTCACTCAGGCTTGTAAACACTGAAATACACACACATCTGTGTGCCGCCCTCGTTTTCAACTGGCTTATCGATCGGTCCCTCATTAGCGATGCAAAGTCGGCTGCATATTTAATGAGTTCTAAACGATCGCGTTTTCTGTTCAATTACAGCATTAAATTAATTAACAAAGTAAGTACCTGAATCAGAGAACCTTGTCCAGTCAGCTACAATTACTGTCTGTGAGCCAGAAGACCTCGAGATTCGACAGTCAGCTGCATCTTGGTTGAGTGTGAGAGAATGCTCAAACTGCCACACCAAAGCAGTACATCCTCACCCAACGAGATGAAGAAAGCGAATGAGCTGTGACTGCCGCATTTCTCCTACGCGCGTACCAAAGCGCACTAGAAATGAGTGCTTCATTATGTGTCTCAACTCCACGAGAAAACTATTTTCCGCATCTAAAATTCTAGGTTCTAGCTGCACGAGAATTTGGTGCTGTGCTAAGCAACCCTGGTCATCCAAATCCAGGTGCTTCTCGAACCTTCCAAATGGAAAATCCTGCTCGACTATCCCAAGTCTATTAATAACAGGGAAAGTCCCTGATGACGCTCCGAATAAAGTGGAATCTCGCCCGACGAAACACAGATGAATTGCCGTTTCGTCACATCGACAGTCACAGCCTCACCTTCCATTCTCATGCTAGCAGTATAAGCAAAACTCCCACTTTAAAAACAAAAACAAGTGTTTATTTGTCTTTGCAAGAAAGCAGTACCCAGTAATTTTACTTTTTACCGCAGATTAGCAGTGTATACAATTACGTCGCCAGAGATTGAGTTGTCTGTATGTATGTATGTATGTATGTATGTATGTATGTATGTATGTATGTATGTATGTATGTATGTATGTATGTATGTATGTATGTATGTATGTATGTATGTATGTATGTATGTATGTATGTATGTATGTATGTATGTATGTATGTATGTATGTATGTATGTATGTATGTATGTATGTATGTATGTATGTATGTATGTATGTATGTATGTATGTATGTATGTATGTATGTATGTATGTATGTATGTATGTATGTATGTATGTATGTATGTATGTATGTATGTATGTATGTATGTATGTATGTATGTATGTATGTATGTATGTATGTATGTATGTATGTATGTATGTATGTATGTATGTATGTATGTATGTATGTATGTATGTATGTATGTATGTATGTATGTATGTATGTATGTATGTATGTATGTATGTATGTATGTATGTATGTATGTATGTATGTATGTATGTATGTATGTATGTATGTATGTATGTATGTATGTATGTATGTATGTATGTATGTATGTATGTATGTATGTATGTATGTATGTATGTATGTATGTATGTATGTATGTATGTATGTATGTATGTATGTATGTATGTATGTATGTATGTATGTATGTATGTATGTATGTATGTATGTATGTATGTATGTATGTATGTATGTATGTATGTATGTATGTATGTATGTATGTATGTATGTATGTATGTATGTATGTATGTATGTATGTATGTATGTATGTATGTATGTATGTATGTATGTATGTATGTATGTATGTATGTATGTATGTATGTATGTATGTATGTATGTATGTATGTATGTATGTATGTATGTATGTATGTATGTATGTATGTATGTATGTATGTATGTATGTATGTATGTATGTATGTATGTATGTATGTATGTATGTATGTATGTATGTATGTATGTATGTATGTATGTATGTATGTATGTATGTATGTATGTATGTATGTATGTATGTATGTATGTATGTATGTATGTATGTATGTATGTATGTATGTATGTATGTATGTATGTATGTATGTATGTATGTATGTATGTATGTATGTATGTATGTATGTATGTATGTATGTATGTATGTATGTATGTATGTATGTATGTATGTATGTATGTATGTATGTATGTATGTATGTATGTATGTATGTATGTATGTATGTATGTATGTATGTATGTATGTATGTATGTATGTATGTATGTATGTATGTATGTATGTATGTATGTATGTATGTATGTATGTATGTATGTATGTATGTATGTATGTATGTATGTATGTATGTATGTATGTATGTATGTATGTATGTATGTATGTATGTATGTATGTATGTATGTATGTATGTATGTATGTATGTATGTATGTATGTATGTATGTATGTATGTATGTATGTATGTATGTATGTATGTATGTATGTATGTATGTATGTATGTATGTATGTATGTATGTATGTATGTATGTATGTATGTATGTATGTATGTATGTATGTATGTATGTATGTATGTATGTATGTATGTATGTATGTATGTATGTATGTATGTATGTATGTATGTATGTATGTATGTATGTATGTATGTATGTATGTATGTATGTATGTATGTATGTATGTATGTATGTATGTATGTATGTATGTATGTATGTATGTATGTATGTATGTATGTATGTATGTATGTATGTATGTATGTATGTATGTATGTATGTATGTATGTATGTATGTATGTATGTATGTATGTATGTATGTATGTATGTATGTATGTATGTATGTATGTATGTATGTATGTATGTATGTATGTATGTATGTATGTATGTATGTATGTATGTATGTATGTATGTATGTATGTATGTATGTATGTATGTATGTATGTATGTATGTATGTATGTATGTATGTATGTATGTATGTATGTATGTATGTATGTATGTATGTATGTATGTATGTATGTATGTATGTATGTATGTATGTATGTATGTATGTCCGTTCTTTATGCGTTCATCCGATTGAGATGATATTTTCTACATGTTTTCTTTTCATTACTGTGCAACCAACTGTCATAGTTTTTTTTTTTTTTTTTTCAGCTATTTACTTACTAAAATTTAATATTTAAATTTACATTATCATTTCTATATAGCAAGGGGACTTAACATAAGAAAAGTTATTTCAAGGGGCATAACTTTTAATAACATTGCTATTATTTTATATATAGATTGTTGCATTGTTTTCAAAGATTTATAAACACTTTGTCTACAGTTATTTAAAGGGATATGAGTTATAATAAATAATGATATAATCTTTAAGGCATTTTCATAGTTTTCATAAAAATAATGCATCTATTTAAATAGTGAAACTTTTCTAGCTCATCTTTTTTTTATTTTTTTTCAACAGCACATTAATTTTTTTTTAACATTCTCATATGTATGGCGCGTTACACCCACATATGGTATTTATGATGCTCATGTTGAAAGTTACTTTTCGTGCATTTTAATGCTTATTGTTCTTTTGTTGTCAAAGAATTGCTTCATAAGAGATGTTGAATGAAAGAATGTATTAGAGGAAATAGAGAAGAAGGGCAGAATGTATGATGGGCCTGCGATTTTCGTTTGTTTAAAAAACAAAAGTTATTTTTTCGTGAGAGAAAGTTAGTTGCAAATCAGGTTGCCAACTAACAGTATACCACAACAAGCAATGATATACAGACGAAATGGAAGTAGGAAAACAGGCCGACCACAACGATGGACAGGGGGAACAACAGAGTCCATGGGAATCTCGATACATGAAGCCCATAAAAGGGCACTCTCCCTCAGGTTATACATCACCTCGACACCGCAAGGTACAAGAGAAACATGATGAGATGAGATGAGATGAGACCCAAGTGACATCAGCCTTGGTTGGTTTGGCCAGTGCCCTGCTCTCCAGCACCATTTGTTTATGAGGCTGAGTTTTGCCTGAAATTCTTCAGCAACCTGCTGTCGGTGTTCCCCCTGACGATATACTAATATGACGTTGTCTTAAGACAAGTGTTCTCCCCAGTTCCGTGATCTGCTCACCCGTGATTCCCACTGTTTTAATATTGCACAGGACTTTTCAGGTGATAATAGTGAACCTTGCGGTAGACCGGGGTGTATTGTTATTGGCCTTGACTTCCAGCTTATACATTTAAACATTTTTCTTGCACTGAAAAAGGATCTAAGCTATGTGTGTTTTGCCATGTGGTTGGGGTGTATGGATGTGTTGGTGGAGGATGTGTGGGTGGAGGATGTGTGGGTGGGTGAGTGTGTTTGGGTTGAGGGATGGGTGGGAGATGTGTGTGGGGTGGTGGTGAGATGTGTGTGGGTGGAGACAGAGAGTGAGACAGTGGGAAAGTGGATGTGTTAGTGTGTGTATATGTAAGGTCAATATAAAATGGTAGTTTCATATCCTTTACAGGACGTAGCAGTCAATCCCAGCATTGTTTAGCTGTTCGTGATTCCTGGGAAAGTTTACGTTCAGAAGTTTGCCATTGCTTTCTGAACGACTGGCATCCATACCATTTCATAAAAAACCAACGTAAGGCGGTCTGCTGCCAAATCGCCCACAATTGTGTTTTGAACGGGATTACAAACCTCCCTTTGCCACGGAGCCAGCAAGGTCAATAAGCTATCCCATTAAAAACTCAAATGGTGCTCTATTGTACACTTCTTCACTGTCCACTGCAATAGCACATGCCCCGGTGCCAGCGTGAAAGCTCTCCTTCACAGCATGGGCAAATACCGCTGTGTTTCCCCGGGTTACTTTCTTTGGATGTCACCTTCCAAGGATGGGTGGGAAAAGATGTAGCCTTTCAAGCTGGCGGGATATTTTCCTGGCAGTTATTTTTTTTCCCCCAAAAGCTAGCCTATCGTATTCTTCACCACGATTGCCTGATGCCTTGCATTCGGCAGTGGTATCAGTTATCTATGCAACGACTCTTCTTTGATTGCTGCATTCTCAGTGCTGTTTTTGTAGCTGCATGCCAATTCTTCCACTTCCTCATTGGACAACTTACCTTTTATCTTCACACCTTTTACCATCTGGACCTGTAGCACTGTATTTTGTCCACTGTAATACAGACTTGATTTCAGCTACACACGTTTAGTCTTCTTTCTCCTTTTTCTGAGTCTGGCATTTGTTAAAGATGTCCGTGAGCGAATAAAGCCCTACTTTTGTTTTCATCTTCCCTGTTCTAGGCAAGGTTTGCAACGTGAAAGTCGTGAACACTTGTTCTTTTCTGTCCTATTCAATTAGGGTATATAAAACAGATAATTCGAAATGTTTTTGTTTATTATAGCTATATTGATGGACGGCGGATTTATGTGGGAGGGGGGATGAAAAACCAAAAAAAAAAAAGAAGGGTGGGGCATCTAAATATTTAGATGTACCAATTTTTAATGGTTCATGTTTGTAACCAGTTTTTTTGCATTCTTTATGTGTGTGTGTGTTTTTTTTTTTTAAACACACTTTACTTTAAACACAAAACTTATTCCCAAGCTAATTACCTTTTATTTTACGTAATCATGCAGGTAATGGTGGGGGAAAAAAAGTACAGATATCTTGATCGTAGGTAAAACTGGAAACGGAAAGAGTGCAACAGCCAACACCATTGTGGGATACAAGGCCTTTCGAAGTAAAGGTAGCCTTTCGTCAATCACAAAAAGTGTCCAGTTTGAGTATGGAGAGTTTGAAGGCAGGATTCTTAAAGTCGTCGATGGTCCTGGTATTGGCGACACCTCGTTAAATGCCGAGGAGGGAGTCAAGCTTGTTATCGAGCAAATTTCGATCGCCGTATCTGTGAACCCTGCTGGATACCATGCCATTTTGTTATTAATAAAATATGGAGCTCGTTTTGGCAAGGAGGAATGTGAAGCAATTAACCTGCTGATGAAAATTCTTGGTGATGATTTCATTAAAAATCATGGTATTCTGTTAATGACGCACGGAGATCACTTTGCTGACAGAGACGAGGAAAATAATGAACCATTTGAAGAATGGATTACACTCCAAAAAGGGGAAATTCAAGATCTTGTTAGAGAATGCAACGGTAGACTTATACTTTTCAACAACAGAGAGAGAGATGAGGATAGAAAGAAAGAACAAATTCGACGACTTTTGGGTATAATAGATGGACTTGCAGCAAATGGTCAGCGTTATACAAGTGACATTTTTAACAAGGCGAAAGAGGCTCGTAATCAACTTCTCAAAGAATCCACAAAGATACAGTTGAATGAGGAATCGCTAATGGAATGTGGTCTTATCATACAAGAGCTTGCGCGAATGAATTATAACGATCCTAATAAATCTCAACAGATTCTTCAAGACTTGTTGTCTAGAACTTCCCAACTGAAAGAGAGCATCGAGCAGCAGGACCAAGGTACCAAACAATTGCATGTGGCTATACAGTTAGCTAGGCAACTGAATAAATCCGTTATTGAACGAATGAAGGATACTAGTGAAGTTCTTAAGATGAAAGAGCAGATGAAACAGATGGACGCTGAACTGAAAATGAGACGAATGCAATTAGAGACGAATGCAATTAGCAACTGAGGAGAAGAAGAGGAAAGAAGAAGAGAAAGAGCATCAGCAAGAAAAGGAAAGACAAATGTCCAGAGAAAAAGAGATTACAATGAAGCTTGGGCGGGTAATTGAGGAACGTGAGAAAATGATGAATGAAAAGAAAGAAGTCAATCAAAAGCAACTGGAGAAAATACAAAATCGTCAAATCCAATATGTCAAAGTGGGAGAATTATCATGGACCTATGAACACCGTGATAGTTCTTGTTCCATAATATAGGTATTGACGTGGTTTTTTTTTTTTTTTAAATTAGATGAATCATTCCTCTACGTAGAAAGCTGATTGAACTGAGGGAGTGTGCGTGTGCGTGTGCGTGTGTGTGTGTATATATATATATATATATATATATATATATATATATATATATATATATATATATATATATATATATATATATATATATATATATATATCATTGTTATATTCATTTTTATGTTCGGTGATTTCAATGATCGTGTGGGCAAGAGCTCGAGGTTATTACCAGAGTGCCTTGGAAAATATAACATCGGTTACATGAATAAAAATGGGCAAAGGCTGTTGGATCATTGCACCAGAAACGATCTATGTATTACAAACTCCGTGTTTAAAACAAAAGGGCGACATAAGGTCACACGGAGACAAGATTTGAATAAAACCTCATTAACTCGAAGCTACCACAGTGCTGATTGTAATACTGATCATTCTTGTTGCATGGGTTAGACTGAGACCAAAAGAGAATCTACATATCTAGATACAAATCTATCCCCATGATTAATATTATTAACACAGAAAATACTGATAATTTTTTTGAGTTCCAGCAGCAACTTGAAGACGTTTTCTTTGTTACATCAGAAAACTTACAGCAAGTGAACAGTTGTGTATACTTAAGGAACCTCTTTATAAAACAGCTGTAGGTGTTTATGACACTCCGGATCATAAGAGCAGGATTGATTTGCAGCAAACAGCCAGACACTACATCCCTGATTTGATATAAAGAAGATAGCTCTCTTAAGAAACAAGGAAAGAACAACGCGAAACACTGTCGATGAGTTGAAACAATCTAGAAATGATGTACAAAAGACTGCGAGGCAGTGAGCAAATGATTATTGAATTAAGTAATGAGAATACATTCAAAATGCAAGTGATAAGAAAAACATCAGAGGCATGTGTGAAGAGATAAAGATGGTTTGCGGTCCAAAAATTAAAAGAAGTGCACAAATTAAAACCTTCACTAAAGACACAAAAGATGGATAGATGGGTAGTGCACTATTTGGAGCTTTACTCAAGCGAGACCACATTAGCGGATGATGCCCTCAACGCCCTAGAGGCTCTGACAACTCTTGACCACCTAGACACACTTCCTACCATAACAGAAGCTAAATGTGCTGTTAATAAACATGCTTCTGGCACTGTCCAGGTATGGATGGGATTCTAAAAAATGTTACCAGGAGTTGGAAAGACACTCACTCTACCGATACACCAGCTAATAGAGATACGTTGGCGAGAAAGACAAGTCCCAAAGGATTTCAAAGATTCAAGCATCATAATACTGTACAAGAACAAGAGAGATCAGGATAACTGTAACAACTTAGAGGTATCTCACTTCTATGTACAGGGGCTTCTCATTAAGTCTTTAGCCTGACCATGAAAGAGTAGACAGAGAAAATTGAAATTTGGTTCATGTATAGCTCATTCAATTTGTAATGGACATATGAATTATGAATTTCCCTCCTAACTGGTTTTGCCGATATAGTGCATGGCACAACACACCCTATTGATCAGATCTGCACATCCAACGGTTTTTCAGAATAATGGAGAAATCAGACGCCAGGACTGTAATAACATTCTTGATGTTATAGGGAAAAACACCTACAGAAATACACAGGGAGATGGAGCCAGTGTTTTAGGAAGTCTGTCCTTCGTATGCTTCTGTAAAGAATTGGTGGTTGCAGTTTAAGTGTGGCCGTTGCCAAGTTGCTGATCTGCCAAGATCAGGACGACCGTCCTCAGAGTGCAATGATGCAAATGCTGCAAAGGTGAAGAAAACCATAGACCATGATAGGAAAATGACAAATGCAGAGATATCGGGTTCAGCAAAACTGAGAAAGAGTACAATTTTTATAATTTTACACAACAGACTGAACATTAGAAAAGCGTGTGTCCGCTGATGTGTGAAAAGAAGCAAACACGGGTTGATTGATGTGGCCAGTTGCTCAACATATGGCAGTCGAAAAACATGTTGACGCCCATGGTGACGGCAGATGAGACTTGGAATCACCATTATGACCAGAATCCAAAATTTCAAGCATGTAGTGGAAAACCGCTGGCTGGCCAACACGTGTCAAGTCAAGAGCACACAAATCTGCAAGAACGGTGATGCTGGCTGTTTTTTTTTTTTTTTTTTTTTGAGGGGGGGGGGGGAGGGGGGGTTAAATGTGTCATATTGAAAGATTATATACTTCATGGCAACATGGTTAATGGGAAGTACTATACATATCTCCTTATCAAACCAAGAAAGGCTGTGACCAGAAAACGAGGGATAGCATAAATTCAGGTGGTGGCTACATTGAGAAGGAATAAGCACCGTGCCAAATTTCAGTTTTCTCCGCCTACTCCTTCGTGGTCAGGCTAAAGACATGAGAAGCCCCTAGTATAATTGAAAAAAAAATAATTGCCAGAAGTGTTCTGCACAGACTTCAAGTCCTGCGAGATCAAGTCTACCCCGAAGCATAGTGTGGCTTTCGACGGAAAAGGTATATTATGGGCATGATGTGTACATTGCGACAACTACAAGAAAAATGCCGAGAACAGAATCAACCACTGTTTATTGCCCGACAACTCTTCTGTCCATTGTGGAATCGTTCCACACAGGCATGAAGGTTATAATCACGTTTGATGGTACAACTTTAAAAGAGATTGAAATCAAGAGTGGAGTTGAGCAAGGTTGTGTACTTGCTCCCACCCTCTTTTGAATATACTTTCCACTTCTATTGAAATATGCTTTTCGTGATCAGGATGGTGGTGGTGTGTGTGTGTGTGTGTATATATATATATATATATATGTATATATATATATATATATATATATATATATTCATGACGCTCAGATGGGAGACTCTACAATATTCAGAGATTGACGGTCAAGACCAAATTTAGGGGGATACTGATCATAGAGTTGCTTTTTGCAGATGGTGTTGCAATTACGACCCGCTCTGAAGAAGAATTATAACATTTAATATCTGAATTTTCTCCAATGCTTCTTTATGAATTTGGTTTAAAAATTAGCAAAAAGAAGACACATATTATGTTTCACAATGCACATGGGTTCTCATCAATCTTTATTGACAACGCAGAACAGGAGATAGTAGATGTTATATATCTAGAATAAGAGTTAAACAGTATATTATCCCTAGATCAAGAAATCAACACCAGGTTTGGTAATGCAGCAACAACAATGAACAGATTAACAAAACGAGTCTGGGAGGCTAGGAAGCTTACTGCCAAAACAGAGGTCCTGGTCTATCAAGCCTGTGTCCTTAGTTCTCTTCTGTATGGCAGTGAATCCTGATCAACTTACTCACACCAAGAGAAACGTTTAAACAGCTGTCATATGTGGTGTCTGCGAAGAATACTTGGTATTAAGTGGAAATACAAAAGCACAAATACTGAAGTAATTGAAAATCGGGTTGGGTGACAGTTTGTTCCATGCTTAGTTTCGTAGACTTAGAATCTCCGTGAATTACAGATGGGTAAAAGATCTCGGGATCGGCCTCTACTACGATACAAAAGTAAGTGTACGCGGGACATGACTGATACAAGCATTGATACCGCACCTTGGAAACAAGTGACCACTGATCGTGTTGCATGTGGGGGGGGGGGGGTGGGAGAGGGGGGGGGGGCAAAGATCAGAAATGGAATAAAGACGAAATAGAAAATGATTGCAGATAGGTCATACACTGAGCATGTGAGGCGTCAGATGGTGCGTGATCGTGGAAATGACCATGTGTTCACAATGCTGCTGCATTCTATCTATACCATGATATTCTACCTGTTCGTCTGTATTAATCACATTCTCCCAGAAGGCCTACACCACGTCTGCAAAGATCAGACATGGAATAAAGACAAACAAGAAAATGATTGTAGATGGGTCACACACTGAGCATATGAGATATCAGATGGTGCATGTTGGTGGAAAGGACCATGTGTTGACATGAATCCATTGTAGACGAACATTTACAGCGGAAATTGGTCTGACTAGTCACAATCTGCTGTTTATACTTCACCTCGACACCGCAAGGTACAAGAGGAACATGATGAGATGAGATGATGAGATGAGTCACAATCTGATTATATGTCCGTCTTGCTTTACCTCTGAATGACAACTCTCGACCAGATCATCTGACCACCCCTTGCTGCTGCATTCTCTCTAGACCATGATAGTCTATCTGTTCTTCTGCATTAATCTCATTCTCCCAGAAGGCCTTCACCACATCTGCCTTATCATGCATCGAATCACCTATTAATGATGCGACACCAGTCAATCTGTCTGCCTGTTCAATTCCAACCACATCACAGTGTCCCGGAGAAAAGATCCATCGAATGCACACAACCTGCGACCTTTCAATCGACGCATGCCATTCTGCACGAAAATGCCAGTCTTCACTTTTGCCAGGATACTTTGCGTATCAGTTACAATCACAACATGCGTATACAGTTCGTTCTCTAACCAGCGAAAAGCTGCACCGCCTTCACCTCCAATCCCAGGCTTGAGGATGTGGTGTCATATGGCAAGCTCTCCTTTACCAAAGATTTGACATTTTCTTTTGCTATGATTCCCCAGGCACTTTTTATTTGCACACCAATAAGCCAGACATGGGACAACAGATACTCACGCAAAATTCAGGTCCTGTATGACATACAGGACTTCGCGTTGGAGCTCAAGCCAACGAACACAAGCAAGCAAGCAAGCATTTGCATCTTAACACAGAGCTATTGGTATGGATAAATCACATCGCCAGGACCACAGTGTTCATGAATTAATTATGAAGTTAAGCTTCCGTAGCGCCTGCTGGCCACTCCCTACACTCACGGCCAAATGTGATTATAACCCCACACGTCTGAATTTCTATTTGGCACTCTGACCCATTTCTTAATCCCGCATATCGCGTTCGAAACACAGCTACGGGTGATTTGACAGCAGACCGCCTTGCGATGGTTGCCGGTCGATCAGAATAAATGGCAGACTACTGAACGTAAACTTGCCAAGAGATCACAAACAGCCAAAAATTCTGGGGTTGACTGCCATGTCCTGTAAAGGATATGCAACTAACTTAATAATTCTTGAACCATTCCTTCCTCTACCAATTTTCTCAAGTGTACACAGTTTTCTGATGGTCCCTTTTGCCCGAGCCATCCATGATCCTCTTAGCAGCCTGTGGCCCTTGACTGTATCCAAGGAATCATGCAGGAGGTGTTCCTTGTCCGCAGTTACCTTGAGGTATAACCCATCTTGCCGGTCTCTCTGGCTGAGGGGCTACAACACTTTCTCTCTGTAATCCCGTTTATCACGCAGAGTCTCGTAGCGGGGCGAGAGCTGAGGCGGTTCGACCCCCGCTCGTGACTTGCGGGATACTGAGCCGGCCGCTCAAAAAGCAATGGCAAACTACTGAGCGTAATCTTGCCAAGAGATCAACAGACAGCTGAAAGATGCTGCTGTTGACAGCGATGTCCTGTAAAGGATATGCAAAACATTTTTTTTAATAACCGATCTTGCAACACCTTGCGTCTGCCCGCAACGGTCGGCAAGGCCCAGGATGCATCGCATGCACACTATTAGGGTGTCTCTTTAACATCACAGAATCGCCCTCATGGCTTCAGTCTGTATGGGCTCTAGTTTCACTAGGTGATACTTTCAGACAGTGAGTATTCCCAGTTCATACTCTGCCAATGAAATGATCAAGTGTTGAAAAGGTGTAAATAACATTTTCTGCCCCATGTCCCTTGTTGCCATACTCTTCAGTGCATTGAGCCTCTTCTGAAATTTTGTAACCACCACTTCAACAAGATCCCTAAAGGACAGGCTTCTAATAAAAGTGAGTGCCAGGTACTTCAGTCTGCTTTTTCTTTTCTCAGTTCTATCATTTGTTGTGAGGCTTGTGAGGTCAGTTTTAACAATCTTGTTGTCCAGAGAGCACAACAAGACAGGTGCCATTTCAATCCTACATTTGATTTACGTATTTTAATAATTTAGATCTTTGCTTTTTATTTTCAAAAGCAGGTTTCTTGGGTTTGTTTCTTCGTGTATGTGTGTAAAATATATAATAACATTATGTCTTTTTTTAAAGAGTTAAATAGCAAGTTTTAACTGCTTTTGTATTCGTTTATACGGCTCTGTGGCGAAGAGGTAACGCATGCAATTCGTGATCCCGCATACTGCATTCGAAACACAGCTGCGGGTGATTTGGGAGCAGACCGCCTTGCGTTCGCTTCCATACAAAGGTATGAGTGCCGATTGTTCAGAAAGCAATGGCAAACTACTGACCGGAAACTTGACAAGAAATCACAAATAGCCTAGAAATGGTGAGATTGATTGCTGCGTCTGTATATGTAGGTATAACTATATGTGTATAATATTGAACAATATTACTTAAATGTTGCTTTAGTCTGAAAGAGCAAGTTTCTTGTAATGGATTGCAGACTTCATTTGATATTATTATATCCTTGGTTTTTGTGAGGGAACGGGTAGGATTTGAGTTTGAAACTGTATCTGGTAATGGCATTTTTATTGCTTTGTAAACGTAATGTATAAAATAACCTTTATACTTTTGATTTTTATTATTACTATATCAATCTTGCTTCTAATGGGAAAATAAAATATATGGCAAATATAACGATCAACATCCTTCTAACAACCACGCTAGAGTTAGTTATGGATGGCAAAGATGTAAAAGGAGAACACCAGCTTAAATGGGACGATACCATCAACAGATGGAGTTGGCAGGGCGCGTTAGATTAGATCTTGAATGAACAGGGGCATAACATGCTAGAGATCAGTTGCAGTCGACCGACTATATTAATAAATACACACATATGTATTATATGGCGTTCATAGAAGTAGAAGAAAGAGGTAGAGACTTGAGAACGCATTAGACAACATACAAACTGAAAGCTATAGTTATACATTTATTGTCTACTCCATTCTTCTACTTCTATGAGCGCCAAACAATATGTGTAATTTTATTTATAAACTGCCTTACTGGTCTGAAAGGGTTCTCTAATTGATATTTATGTGCACTAGGTGTATGTTAAGATGACACTTCATCTAATCTTATATTTATCGTTACATGTGTCCACGCAACTATTGTAGTTGTAGTTGCATTGTAGTTATATTATTTTATGTAAGATATTTACTATTTATTTTGCTGAAATGCACGAAAAAAACATACGTCGTTGCCTCTTTAATATGTTATTTACATATGCAGGCAAACAATTTTGTTTTCCAAAAATTTCGCAATCAAATTTCAGATGTGTGTGTGTAAATGAGTTCTATAGAGAAAACGTAAAGGGCCCTATCCTATTCCTTAAGGGTTAATAAGTATTTTTTTCCACCATCATGCACCATCTTACGTCTCACCCACGTGTTCACATGCACCCACTGTGAACGGACATTTACAGCGCAAATTGGCCTTATCAGTCACATTCGCTACCGCCATAGTTAAAAGTTATTATGCCTTTTTAAAGCACAAACTATCGTCTGTCAAGACGGCAAGGTGCCAATGGATATTAAGTATAAGATGCTAGCCCCATAGTTGTGTAGAGTAGTCGTCACTCTATGTACTGCAGTTCCAAGAATATTTCCTAACATCAATTTTACACTGGGCCGACATGGGGGGAAAGACAGTTTGTAAACAAAACATCGCCTCGATGGACAGGCAGGCCAGAGCGCTAACCCTTGTTCTACCACGGCTCCATATGAGTAAAATATTGTGAACATGTGAAAATAAGCATAGCATTGAAAGGAGTATTTATTTAAGCAAACTTAATATACTGTACTGACAACTCTGCCATTGCAATGCGTTCTAGGCGTGTAGCCAATCTCTCGCCGTAACCAGAGTCGTTCTTCTGTTACTTGTTGCCAGGGCGTGAATGGTAGGCACTTTGGACAATGACTGTCTTTCTAATGTCCAAGAGGTAATGACTAATATTAAATGTCAGAATACCCATAATACTTTCCCACAGGAAGAGGTTGTAACGTGTGAACCACAAATTGAAGAACCTATTTTTGAAGAAATCCTATATGTAATAACAGGACTTTAAAACAATAAGGCAACTGGGGCTGATGGAATTGCTGCTGAATTTATAAAGGCAGGTGGCCATGCATTACATCTAAAGATATACGAACTAATAATAAAAATCTGGAGGACAGAAGAACTACCCCATGACTGGAAAGAGTCATTATTGATACTTATCTTTAATTTAAAACAATGTTTTCCTGTGATGAATTTGAATAACGAAGGCAGAAACAATAGATTGCACGATTTATTGCCTGGCATATTTCATGCATCTCGTCGGGTACATACTGCAGAAATCACGCAACATAAAGTGAAATAACTAGATAAATCCTACAAGCTGAAATATGCACATGTTCGAGCAATAATGTCGATTGTCTACCACGGTAATTTTAAACTGACTAACGTGTCTTTCTTCTCGCACAAGGACGGCTTACGTCGGTTGATTATTATAGCTTCTGCAAACTTTAACAGGCGACTACTTTGTGTTTTAAACACACGGAAGGCACTTCTCTTTCAACCACGTGAACGCTCTCGAGAACATGTCTCGCGGCCGATGAAGCAGGACTGTTCCGGTGTGTCGGCCTGCCTAGGCTACAATCGTCTGTGTGTAGTATCTTGTCGACACGGTTCGGATTGTGTTCGAGACATGTGCTCGAGAGCGGTCACGTGGTTGAAAGAGACAGTGCCTTCCGTGTATTGTTTAATACACAAAGTAGTCGCTTGTTAAAGTTTGCAGAAGCTATAATAATCAACCGACGTAAGCCGTCCTTGTGCACGAAGAAAGACATGTTAGTCAGTTTAAAATACCGTGGTAGACAATCGACATCACTGTGCGATCATGTGTATATTTCAGCTTGAATGATTTATCTAGTTATTTCACTTTATGTTGTGTGATTTCTGAAGTATGTACCTGACGAGATGCAGCTAAATATGCCAGGCAATAAATCTTGAAATCTCTTGTTTGTGTCTTCGTTATTCAAACCTATCTTTAAGAAAGGAGACAAGTTCCAATGTGAAAATTATAGAGGGATATCACTACTGTCCACAAGCTATAAGATACTATCCGCGGTATTACTGATTAGATTATACCATATTCAGAAGACATATTAGGTGACTAACAGGCGGGTTTTAGACAAAACAGATCAACAATAGCCCCTCAGACACAGCCCGGAGACTAAACCTATGCGACTTAATTGTTCCCTTGTCTCAGTTTGCTTGACAGACGCACTGAGCACGTCTCACTCGTACTCTGTGCCCCAGGGTTTGATAAATCCTAACTTACCTAGTCCGGGGTTAGAAAACTCCCGTCTTACCCCGTCCAGAGTTAGTCAACTCCTTATTCCCCCTTTCATTCTTGGGTTACTTCCGTTACTCCAACTTCCTTCTTCTTAACTAAACTTTGGCCCATGGCACTATGTCCGCACCTTTTTTTTAAAAATGTGTTTACACATTTTGGTAGTCTTGTGTTACTCTATTCTCTATTGACATAATACAAGGTTTCACTAATATGTCTAGCTTCTCAATACCCCTTTCGTACATTGTAGCAATCATATTGTAACAGTGGTTCTACCAAGTACATCACACAAAACACACACACACACACACACACACACACACATATATATATATATATATATATATATATATATATATATATATGTGTGTGTGTGTGTGTGTGTGTGTGTGTGTGTGTGTGTGATCATTATTGGGCACGAAACTACCAGTTCAACCAACGTGAGCGTCATCGGGATTCAGTCTCCTTTTTGTTCAGAGATTCTGATATCCAACTGCCATGAGCTCCAATGTCTCCTCATGCAGTCACTGTCTTCATGCTTTCGCATGGCATATCTTAGACCCTTCTCATAAACCATTGCGCTCTGGGTGAAGATGCGTGTGTAATTGGCTCACCATACTAGTAACTATTTATTCCTGTGTACATGGATGTATTCGATTTTTGGCCATTACCGCCGCACCTTTTCTTTTGTCTTATGTGTCACTTACACTATGACTGTTTATTCTGTGGTATTATCTATGGGGTTATGCCAAATATGATGACTCTCATTTATAATTACCTCTTATTTCCTCATTTGTTATAATATACTTTTAGCATATTTCTATCTACATTATGTACCATCTCTTCAATTGAACTCCGTTTCTTACGAGTTCAGTGTCAACAATACCTCTCAAGTATTATATCACTAAATCGAATAGTCATACATATTAAGTTTAATAATTCACAATTAAAAGAAATTTCCTTCAATATACAGTGATTACTATATCTTATATTAGTATCCTTTTATTTATATTTTATTTACATTATCATATACAGTCCATATATTCATATATCTTTGTTTACTTTCGTACCAGTCCTCTGTTTTACAATGTCTATATATATTTTTTTTTACTTCTTAATATATATAAATATATATATATATATATATATATATATATATATATATATATATATATATATATATATATATATATATATATATATATATATCGGTTATATCTTAACTACAATATGATATAATGTTATTGTCTAATTATATAACGTGTATGTCTTTTGACTTTATGTCCTAGTAGATTGTGATTTATTTATGTTCGTTTGTGTGGAAGCGTTATCACTCGTTCTAATTTACCCATTTATATATTTATATCTTTTTGCATTATGCCTATTGCTGAGGTGTGTTTAATTCTTTGATTTGTCAACTGGGTTTTATTACTCATTTATATAAATATGATGTAACAGTATCCCTTCGTGTAACTTCTTATTAATTTTATGTTCTTTAAAAAAATGTTCATTGTTTGGTTCTTATAATAAACATAGTTTGAATGTTACTTTATTCACTCTGTTTGAATTTTCTACAAAAGATGATTTCGAATGGTTTACATGCATATGAAAAAAATGACCTTTGATGAATTACATCAAATGCATGAAATGAATGTAGATGGCTTAGACGTATATGAATAAAATACTGAAACATCTTGTTGTAAGGTTGAGATGTTTTGGGTCAGGTTGTAGCATTTTGACATGGTGCGTTTATAAATCACCCTATTACTTCCTTTGAATTCTACTTTTAGATTAATGCTGTCTATATATTGATTCATTAATGTTAGTTATTTCCTATCTACTAGTGTAGTACTGATTATAATTGGTGTTACAATATTTTTCTGGTGCAGTATCATATCCATGTCTTCCTTTATGTGATGAAAATCAACAGTATCATAATATTGCATCACTTTCTCTTTTTCTGTGAGGCCAATCAGAAGCACTACAATCTAGCATCATCTTCTCACCTTCTGTGGTGTAATTGAAATAGCATTACACTATCACATTAATGTCTTACTATCTGTGAAGCAAACTAATAGCGTCACAATATCGCACCCCTTTCTCGCTTTCTGTAATAGAAATCAATAGGATTTTTATATCACATCACACTCTCACTTTCTGTGATGTCACTCAATAGAGTTACTATATCACATCACACTCTCACTTTCTGTGATGCAACTCAAGAAGTAGTGCAATAGCCCATTATTTTCTCTCTTCCTGTGATGAAAATCCAATAGGGTTACAATATCAAATCATATTATTACAAATTGTACTATTGACCTATGGTCTTATACAACAAGTATTGGTCTCCTGTCCAACAGTGCATACATTATAATTTCAATGAAATACACATATTGCAATTATTCGAAAATAAATATTTGTATTCCTGAAATAGAAACATATCAATATCATATATCAATTATGCATATAATTATTCACTGACTATTGTATATGGATAATGATAATGATGATAACGATGACATGTTTCTCCATTTATTTATGAAAATGAGATTATAGTTATGTATCATCTATGCTGTCGACTTGATTAATGTGGAGATTTCTGGACTTGAAGGTGGAGTTCCCTCACTCTAGGTTCATTGCCTTTCCAGACTTGTACTGATGCTCTTATAAAATTCTATAGAATCCATTTCTGCTTTGTACATTCTATGGCATTTCCGTACTAACATAGGATGTATTCATCTTTATATGATCTATACAACTGTAATTCAAATGAAACAATCAATTTTATTATAATAAATTACAAGCGTCAAGTTGCTTACTGTTGATTTGCTATCATTCTATTCTGAGATCCAAGACTGATAGGTAATAGGTCCACTCAATGAGATGATAATCCATAACATCATGTTGTAATCAATCATTCAGTTGTAATTCTATTTATTCATTCACTTATTTTGTTACAATCTACTCTGAATGTCTTTCAGATTGCTATCTTTCCCACGAATATGTACACTTTGAAAATCACAAACCTGTATCGACAATGACCATCTATTGAGATCTCTTCCTTATTCTGAGATAACTGTTCTACTGATATTTCCATGAACAGTAAAGCTCAAAGTTTCTGCGTGTTCTCTAACACAAGACTCTAGCTTATTTGTATGAGCCATCATCACTGCACTCAGTATATGCTGCCTTTTCTGATCCTTCATTTCAGCCAACAAATAAAACGTTTGAACAACAAAGGCAATAATTATGCTGATGAACATCACGAACTGGACAATGGTGAACTCTTCAACCCCTATGTATATTTCAATTAATATCTGAGTCAGCATAGATAAAGTCGTATTGGAAGTGGTACTGAAAATTTAACTTGTTTTCTGCTGTGAGGCATCACTATATATAAATAAAGTAAGTTATGTGTCTTTAACATGAAGTATTGCACAGTGAGATCAGCTTGTCCCTCATCATGAGGTCTCTCAGCTTATGGAAGTTTTCTTGGTCATTTGCAGACTTAAGCAAATTTATCAAATAGAGACTGAGTCTCTGCGACAAAGTAGAGGAAGGTCTGGTTAGCCTTCGGTGTTATTGTCCTATATTCTGTTCGTAAACCAACCTGATCTAAACTGAAGTGGCTGAGGACTCCGTGTTTTACGTACTCATAATTGGTACGGAGATCTTCTGAAATAACTCCCACTACCTTCAAAGGTTCGAGTGCGAGATGTTTATGAAAAAGTATAACTCATTCGTCGATGGGAACCTTGTAGTGTTCCATAAACAAGTCAAAGTTTGTGATCAATGATGTTAATGAATCACCAGCTGTATAATTTCCTAACAATTCGCTGGTACCGTTTGATGGGATCCAAAGTTTTCGAAATCAGTTTTGCTTGAACAATTTCAGAATCTTTATCTTTCTCTAATTGCTTTGCTTTTAAGTTTCCTTCAATTCATTTATTTTTTATAACTTGCTCAGCTGCCAATTTCTCTCTACTGAAAGCCCATTTCTATTCCTCTGATGCTAACTCTCTCTCTCCCCTTCTCTCTCTCTCTCTCTCTCTCTCTCTCTCTCTCTCTCTCTCTCTCTTTCTCTCTCTCTCTCTCTGTTTAGTCTATTTCTCTAGTGCTAACTTTCTCTCTCTCCCTCTTTAGTATCTGTCTCAGCAAGTAATCTTACTTTCCCTGCTGCAAGTTCTGCTGCTGTTAGTCTCTCTTGAGCCATTAACATCGCTTTCTCTGCTTCTAACTGTAACACAGTGTCATCATTCCCACCAGTTCGTATCATAAACACGGAAACGGATAATCATATGTACTACATTTTACCAATTCGCACCATGCGATATGCAGAGTCATGTCTATTTTGAACGTGTCAACTCAGAATGAAACCAGGGTGGCATCCCTGATCTGATAGACGATTTGATAAGTAAGAGACTGATAGCGCCTCGCAATGCATTTTTGGATCACCCAACCTAACTTACCGCGCACTTATTCAGTTTTATTTCTGAGGACAAGATGTGGTTCTGTCCAATATGGATTACTGTGACCTCCTCGGAGATTTCTGGTAATACTATTCGTCTAAGATTTATATGTATATTCGAAAAGGGAATGATCAAAGTAACCCATGTTGTCCGTGATATTTGTGTGTTTTGTAACGTCCCTACACCAAGAAATACTCTCTCTGCGTTTGGAGACAACCTGCCGACTCTGCTTCAGCTCTATCGCCATTTTGCAATGCCTCGTTCATTTCTACTGAATTATCAATCCAGTCTATGATTCTAATGCCATTTAGAACTGCATTTCATGCATTACATCGTTATGCTGTAAGAAGTAGTCTTGATTAGGAACTTCATGCATTTTTCTATGTGAAAGCTGCTAGCCCTTTTCCTCTGAAAGAGAAAAAATTTAGAAAGACAACACTTGCTTTCTTGTGCGCTGACAAATGTCTTCCTAATATACAGTAATTCCTATAACACACAAGGGTTGAGAGAGTGAGAGAATGATTATGTCCTCTCATCTATTCTTACTTGTAAGTGGCGTTGGGAAAGATGAAAATTTATGTTGCATAACTGGTGGATCGCGCACTCAGGCCCAGCTTGAATTATCTGTAGGTTTATATTTTCGTTGAGTTTCTGAACTGCTGTCTGAGCACAGACAATTTGCATTCGTGACGAACCTGGTGTCAAGTTTATCTGTCCAGAACAGGGATTATACAATTGTTCCCAGCCTCAGGTTGATTGCCAACTAGAGGAGTGGCAATCAATACGTTCAGGCTAAGAAGAAGACTGACTTTGTGTGAGAAAGTAGACCTTGTGTTCTGTCATTCACACACACACACACGTATATATATATATATATATATATATATATATATATATATATGTGTGTGTGTGTGTGTGTGTGTGTGTGTGTGTGTGTGTGTGTGTTTGTGTGTTGTCCATGAATGAGTTCCTTTGTTGGGGGAATGCTTCACCTGAAATCGTAATGTATCTTAATTCATGAACATGAACTTTAGTATCTCAATGTGAGATAGTCATTTACATGATTTTTAACTCATTGAAACATTATGAGGAAAATTCGTTCAGATTATAATACCCCGGTTAGGAAGGTTATGTGAACTAATGATGATTGAGAAAGAAGTAATGGCACTCAGGAATCGAACCTGGCTTGTAACAGGCAATTAACTACCTTGCACTGCCCTGGTTTGGAAGAATCAGTAAATAACATGAATGTACATGCCATCAATGCCGTCATCCTGTTATTACCAATGCCTATGTCTTAGCTGTGGTGACTATGCCTGCTCATCTATTTCACTTTCAGACTTCTGATGCCTTGTCGTTCCTCTGATGTCCATATCTCTTGTGAGATCACTAGCACATTCAGATCACTATATCAGCAAGGACCAGAAAATGGTAGCAATGCAGATAAATGTTGTACCCATCAGCAGTCAGAGTTGATCCAGCACTGAGGATCAATAGATCTCACCTTTCGGTGCTACTGCCTTCTTCCTTTTTCTCATCCTTCTATCTTTAGTTCCCTTTTCATTCGTGTCCTCTTCTCTATGACATTCAGGTTTAACAACATATGAATGGGTAAATTGTGTTTGTATTGCTGGAGAGAAGAAGGTGTTCGTGGATGATTCCAGTATGAAATAAGCATACTATTTATCTGGGATGAATGTGGAAAAGCTCAGTTATTTTTTTTTTTTTTTTTTTTTTTTTTTTTTTTTTTTTTTTTTTTTGGGTGAGAGCGTTAGATCAGTCGCCACATTGTCTGGTTATCCTGGAGTTAATCTGAGGTATTCCTGTACGGAAACACATTCTAGTGGTATCTGCCCAATTCTATTATCTCCAGCAATCACCAGCTATGAATCAACTTACTCAGAACTATCATACCAATCTTTAAAACATTATATTCCATCTACACTGAAGAGACCTGTGTCATCCCTATAGTATGAACTTTCCCGTCTGAAGATCTATGAACTGAATACCTACTTCATCGGGTCTCAGTCAGATTACTTTCTAGGCCCGTGTTCAGTATTGGTATACAAGAACGTTATAAGGAAACTTTTACCACCACCAGACATATTGAATAAGTGGTTATAGCGCATTTCTGGAGGGGAACATTGGACGATCTTCTGGTGAAAGATACATTTTTATATCACATGCACTCATACTGTACTTGTTGTTTTATAACATTCATGCATGCTTGATGTGTTGTATGTGTATTTCATTTGGAGAAGATTTTTATGAACTTTCCTTCAGTCTTCTGAATATTTTGGTTGAATTAAAAATAATTAAATTTAACCTCCCCCTTCTTCACTAACTTATGATGTTACTCAGTTCAATTATATGTTTAATTAACAGATTAATTAACATACCTTGAATAATTTGGTACAGCATGTGGCCGGGTAACCACTAGTAGGCAGTTTAAAATACTGATCCTACTTTAATCTCCCATATTCCAAATTGTCCATTGAGGAGAACTCTTCACATTTAAATTATTATTGTACCCATTTCACCTAGTAGGGAAAATGGATACAATTGGGGGCCAATGAGTCAAACTTTGTTCTCCTTGGGAAGGACAGAATTAGTGTGGTTCTTTAACATATCCGGAAGTCCCCTAGATACCCTGAGTCCTTTCGTGTTACATGACATTCAAGTGACATAACCACACTATTGGAAATCAGCCCCACCTCTCTAGCGTTACTTATCACGTGGGATGCACTTGTGGGTATTGACATTTTCCACCCAACATACCACACTAACCTTTCTTTTTCAGCTTCTTTAGTTGCAGCGCTTTCTTCCAATTGTTGTGCTTGAAAAGCACTAATTTCAGCTTTCGCCCATGTTAATAGTTCGGGGCCTGCCATATCACATTTCTCGCCAATGGCAATAAATTCTGGCAGTGTAGACATAATGACTTATATTATGATTACACGTTTTAATTATAAGATAGTTTCTAATATTAACTCTTTGCATGAGAAGTAAAGTAGGCAATTGTTATTTAATGTGTCAAGTATATCTTCTATCAAGTAAACTTTCTTGATGTTGCAATGCCCAAGATGATCAGTTTGGACTGCTAAGATGGTTCAGCAAGATGTTCGCAACCAATTCTTACACTTAGTACTGAACAACCACTACGAAAACGCCTATCAGAAGTGTTATCTAATTTTAACAGGACTGTCACTTTGACACTCACAAAAGAAACACTGATCACAGGATAACGCAACACTTGACGAAGGATTAGTCGGTGGACTTTACAACAGTCGATTACTATATTGCATATGACAGTTTCGGCTGTTGCAAAGATAGAACGTATCTTTGTGCTAATAATAGTATAGCAACACAAAGACAGCCACCCCCTCCCCCCCAACCAACAACACAATTAACAATGAGAAACGATAGACAGCATGAAGGAAAAGTGGGCCTTTCTTACAACGGTCTCGGATGAATGAATATAACGGAAAGACAAATCACAAGGAAGCAATTTAACTGTCAGCTTTCCGGTCCAGTAGGTAGTCTAGACTCTTTTTCCACTGATCTAATTCGCTTGATTGTAGACAGCGTTTACTGAAAATCTGGAACACCTCTGGGAGGTGCAGCGCCGCCGTAAATATTTGAAGAAGCTCCGTGTGTTCTACTGTCGACTCTTTGGTTGAAGGGGGTTCATCTACTGGTTGCGGTGTTGAACTTAGACGTGCGGATCACACTATGTAACTGTTCTTTTAGGCAGGTGACTGCCGAAATATATTGGAAAATTTATATCTTGATATTGACATACAAACACAACAGGCTGATTATGACTCAGGGCAGCTCCGTCGATACCATTCCGCCCACTGCGGTAGATTCATTCGATGTGTTGTTCATTTTCCTTAAGAATAGTATTCGTTAATAGTTCATCTTAGTCATTCATTCCGATGATGTTTGGTAATGACATTACTGTTCATTTGAATCTTGAATACTATAAGTATGTTATTATTGTCAGTAGTGTCTAATATTCTCTTGACTTCGCCGAAAAATGGGTGATATTACCCTGCCGGTGTTGCGTGGGTGTATATTGTGCTCATTATCTTCGACACAGGCCTTCGCGATACTTTGCGCGATACTTTGCTTGATGGTGTGACTATTCTTGTCATGTATTGTTCAATTCGCCGAGACAGGCTAACATATAAATGTTCCATCTTTATGCTGCTGAGAATGCCGTTTCCTTCGGAATATTATTCGCAATGTTTATACACATGTCATTATCATTGCCTTGTTGATTTGCTACAAATGGTTGTTGAACTTGCCATTACGGTAATGTCATTATAATATTATAGTACTGTCTTCGTTTCAAGTGTAGAGACGTAAGTATTGGTTCGTGTTGCCGTGACATCCCCCAGTCAAATGTGCCATGTATCAATTGTGGAATGTCAATTATGTAATAGCTCGTATATGTTTACATAGCACATTCTTACTAGAATGGAAATAATGGACACTGGACGCCGTGTCATGGTGAGGAAATCTTTATTGGCTGAGTACACCTCGCTGCAGTGATCCCGCTGGCAAAGGTGGGCTTTGTTCCATACGCAGCTCCCTTAGTTCCGAGTCGATGGTCGTCTGGCAGGGTTGCCCCAAGTCTCGTCACTCAGGGCGTGCATTTATCTGACCGTGTTTACTCTAGAAGCTCTAACATGCTCCACAATCAATGCCCACATAATTAAATACAAGAGGGTCAACTTACAGTCTTACTCCTTCGAAAAGGTCACTCTAACTCACTGTGCCCCGTACCGTAGGTTGCTGTGGTAGGTCGTCGCACACACTCGAATACTGTACTGGCAAATCTGCCATTGCAATGCGTTCTAGGCGCGTAGCCAATCTCTCGCCGTAACCAGAGTCGTTCTTCTGTTACTTGTCAATAATTGTAAGGAAACTGGTGTTACTAGAGCTCTCCAAACCGGTTTTGACAGCTTGGGCCCTGAGTCCTGAATGCCCCTCAGACTCAGCTCGGCTTCTGAGCTTATGCGTGGTTGCACTTGTTTCCCGTACGACTTAATTGTTCCCGTGTCTCAGCTTGCTTGACAGTCGCACTGAGCACAACTCACTCGTACTGTGTGCCCCGGGGTTATATAACTCATGTCTTACCCAGTCCAGGGTTATTTAACTCTTGTATTCCTTCATTTATTCTTCGGTTACTTCCCTTGCTCTAACTTCCTTCTTAACTAAACTTTGGCTCATAGCAATTAGTATACCTGATGTATTGGAGTTGTCATTATGATTGGACATTTTCTTCTGTGTTTTATCTCCCAATATACCATAGACCTCAATCAACTGACGACACGCTCTTCTATTGTTGTTTTTCTTGTTGTTTTGCTGTCTCCTGTCGCTCCATCCAAGGGCTCAACAAATTATTCATCTCGGTCAGAATTCATACGCCTTACGGCTTTTTCAACCTGGTGTTATGCTTTTCCAACGAGAAGAACCGCCTTCCAGTTTGCATGAATGAGTTGCTTTCTATTATTTATTTATTTGTTAGTGATTGGTTATATTTTACATATAAATTTTTTAATAGGGTGAGGTAGCTAGTCCCTCGCTAACCCTCCATAGTAACCTCTTGCGACATGCGTGGAAGTGTTGAGTCTTACCATTCTTTGCTTCCTTTATGAGACTCGTTAGTATTGGTGTGATTGGAACTAAGAACGTATTAAACGCAGGTATTTTTACATTTAAATCACATGTTTAAAACATTACTCGGTGATCTCATTTGAGACTATTTAAGTTCTTATAAGATTCATCCCACCGTCTTCCTGTCTTTGGTTATCAGTCTCCACATTGCGGCATACGGTTCTTGTATATTCCGCAGACTACACACTACCTTGATATACAAATATAAGACCACAAATGCATATTATAAAGAAGTAAACCGCGGGATTTGTAGACGTAGACAGATGTGTTAGCTCTCCACCACGATGCTTCTTAAAGAGATAGAACACCCTGCTTCAATACAAATGAGTGCGAATCATTCAGTTCAAATTCCATTGTCATTGATTTACATCGAGAATAGACATGGCTAATGACGGAAGAAAAGAAATTCCAAAGTACTAGTACTAACACCTGCATGTGTTACAAGATTACTCATAAAAGCCATAATGAACACATATGACATTTATGGGGCATGTGACAAATAATTGCCCATGTGTGGAACAATATTACGTACGAGAGACAGGAGAAAGACATTGGACTATGTATGTGGAAATATTAAGCAGCTGGACAACAAATACAAATATAAGCGCGACAGTAATATACAAGCAATTCCATACAAATAATTAACAGAGAGGTTTGGAGAGTCACGATGATTGCTCCAAGCCAGGCACCTCAAAAAAGTCACATTATTGACACATGTGTGTGACCTAGCTAGGCTAGTGACGAAGTGCACTATTCAGCAAGATAAAGGTAAAATTTAGAGCTGGCAAGTCGGAATCCTGTATGACTGTAGCTTTGGCGTATTTACTTACTTAATTAACTAATGTAACCCTTTCTGTCTACGTCTTTCAACAAGTTTCCTTGTTCATTATGGAAGCATCTATATATATAAAAATCGTTGTGTGTATGTATGTATGTATGTATGTCCGTCCTTTATGCGTTCGCGAACGGTCCAACCGATTGAGATGAAATTTTCTACACGTTTTCCTTTCATTCCTGTGCAACCAACTGTGATAGTTTTATCTATCAACTATCAGCTATTACCTTCCTAAAATTTAATTTTGTAATTACATGACTGAACAACATAAGAAAATATAAAAATATATGACAAAAAGGGATATAACATTTAGTAGCATTGTTATATCTTAAGTTAAGTCCCCTGGCTATAGAAATCTATATGAATTAAATGAGGTGCAGCCGGGCCAGGTCAGACAGACAGATAGACAGACAGATAGACAGACAGATAGACAGACTGACAGACAGACAGATAGTCGGGAACGGGAGCCAAGTTTACTTTAGATAGATCTCTTCCAATCATATTTTCTATCTATTCTTCTATTCTATCTATATTTTTAACGGGAACGGGCCGAACATAGATAGATAGATAGATAGATAGATAGATAGATATATAGATAGATAGATAGATACATAGATAGATACATAGATAGATACATAGATAGATAGACAGATAGATAGGTAGATAGATAGATAGATCCCCGCCAGAGCCTGGGCGAAGCGGGGCCGGGCAGCTAATATTTATCGTTTCCATCAAGGAGACTTAACATAAGAAAAGTTATTTCAAGGGTCATAACTTTTAATAACATCACTATTATTTTATGTATAGATTGTTGCATTGTTTTCAAAGATTTATAAACTTTCTGTCTATAGTTATTTACAGGCATATGAGTTATAATAAATGATATAATCTTTAAGGCATTTTCATAAATTTTATAAAAGTAATGCATCTATTTAAATAGTGAAAATTTTCTAACACATCTTTTTATGTTTTTAAAACCAGTGTTCATTAAAAATAATGGATTTATTTTAGATTAGATACGTTAGAATTTTATTTCTGTACTTTTTTCGGAGTGGAACTTTTGAAGTAATCGAAGCATTTGTTTTTTTCCGTTCGCTTGGCAGAGAGAAGGTCAGTACACAATTAAATGGGTATATTCTTGATTTTGTTTTTGTTTTAAAAAAAAAGTTGGTCGCGTGTGTGTCAACATCACATTTTTCATTCAATGTTGTGGGTGTGCATACCTTATGCATACCTTACACGCAGCACGTCTGTTAAAATGCAAGTTGTTTTTTTTTTTTTTTTTTTTTGTAAAGAAGAAGTCTATCCTTTGATGTACTGTTGCCTCGCATCCCAATGATTCCAACAGACATGCCATTCGAATTCAAACGCCTGCAGTTTCCGGTGCGACTTGCATTTGCCATGACGATCAACAAAGCACAGGGACAATAGCTACAAGTGTGTGGACTAAATTTAGAAAATCCGTGCTTCACACATGGACAGCTATATGTGGCCTGCTCACGCGTTGGAAAACCTTCGGATTTATTTGTGTACGTACCAGACAGAAAAACAAAAAATATTGTTTATCAAAAAGCACTACATTAGACATCAAATTTGGTGTTCGACCATAACTGAAAAATTGTACGTCAACATTTAAAAAACGAAATAATCCTAACATTAAATGAAATTTTCTAGCTGCAACCAATAAATTAGCTGCGAGGGCCCAGGGGCCGAACGCATACTCTGTACGCTTAGAGAATGTTTTTGAATGTATAATGACTACTTATATGAATGTAATGAGACGCTCCCCGCCAGAGGCTGGGCGAAACCGGTCCGGGTCAGACAGACAGACAGACAGACAAGCAGACAGACAGATACATAGATAGATAGATAGATCCCCGCCAGAGCCTGGGCGAAGCCGGGCCGGGCAGCTAGTATTATTATATAAGCATGCATGCATATCTATCTATCTATCTATCCATCCATCCATCCATCCATTCATCCATCCATCCATCCATCCATCTATCTATCTATCTATCTATGGATATGTGGTTGGGGGATGTGTGTTTGGCAGAGTGTTTGGGGTGTGTGGGTGGGTGGTGGAGGATATGTGGGTGGGTGAGTTGGTAAGTTATGGGATGGGTGGAGGATGTGTGCATGTGGATGCGGAGATGTGTGAAGGTGGGGGGATGTGTTGGTGGGTATGGATGAGTGGATGCATGCATGTGCGCCTGGGTTTGTGCGAGGGTGGGTGGGGGATGTGTGTGGGGGGATGTGTGGTGGTTGAGAGATGTGTGGTGGGTGGGAGATGTGTGTGGGTGGGGAGATGGTGTATGAGGGGGTGTGTGTGTGGGATGTGTGGGTTGGGGAATGGGTGGATGGATGTATGTGCCTGTGGTTATGTGTGTTTTTTGGTGGTGGATGTGTGTGTGTGGGAGGACACGCGGATGGATAGGAGATGGGTGGGTGGGTGGGGGATTTGTCTCATAACATGGTAACATGCATTGTTTATGTTTACAACATTCAGTTGACAATGTTTTGTTTTTTCCTAGGTGAATGCACTATGCACTGATGAACGATAGATGAGAGATTGGAAGGGCCTAATGTAAGACGGGCCTGCGTGCACAGTTTGTTACCCTTCGAAAATAAAGTTCGTTCGTTCGTTCTACTTACCTACCTACCTATATATCTGTCTATCTATCTATCTATCTATCTATCTATCTATCTATCTATCTATCTATCTATCTATCTATCTATCTGCCTGTCTGTCTGTCTGTCTGTCTGTCTGTCTGTCTGTCTATCTATCTATCTATTTATCTATCTATCTAACGTGCAGAGGAAGATAAAACGTTACAAGCAGTCTATCCCATTGGTGTAAAAATAATCAACAGATACGAAGTGCTTCAAGAAAATTCGTCAGAAAACTGCAGTGCTATAGTGCACTGCCATCAGACAGCACACACCTCCAGGAAACACAGTAAAAGTCACATAGAGACTACAGACTGCTGCTAAATGGGCAAAACAACGAGCAAGGCGTACTGACAACCAACATTTGCAGACAGCACGACCCGACTGTACACACATTATAATAGGCGACTCTCTAATGAAAAGTCTATACAGCGATCGGATGGCCACTTCAGACAAAGATATTGTTTCTATAACTCCATTGCCTGGGGCTGGTGTTGACCGGCTAACAGACAAGGTTAGGAGGTTGGCTGTAAATCGTAACGTTAAAAAGGTAAGTGTTCATATTGGTATTAATGACACCATGAACAACCAGCAAATCACAGCATCTTAGCTGCTGGCGCTCTTGAAAGGATTACGTCACACTTTTTCTAACTCGTCCATTTTCTTCTCCTCCATCATATCACCGAGTTATGGATTCCAGCGTCGTCTAGCTGACATAAATAGCAACATTTTTCAGAAGTTTTGTTCTCACAACAACATACAGTTCATCAACAACACACCGGTGTTTACTTCACAGTCTGGAGCACCTAAAAAGAGATTTTATAGGATCAAGTACATTTGTCTACATTGGGCAGCAGCTTTCTCGCTAAAAATATCAAATACCCAGAACGTACACAACCTACATCCAATACTGGATCGCGTAGGACACTTTTAGCTACACAACCTGAAACTCAAGCCAGACAACATACTCCCGCCACATCAAGTACCAATAGGCCAGAAGAGAGGAGACCACTCATAACCACGGCACCTGATATCCAAGCCAGACGGAACATTTCCACCACACCAAATCCGTACAATACGCCCTCTTTCACACATGAGAGTGATAATTATGAAGATATGTTCCCTCTTCTCCACAGCAAGGATCAATCCAGTAGTAACAACAACGTGCCACCACAACCTCCTGTTAGCCACGAATCAGAGCCTATAGTTGGAAGTCGTTACACACCCGTGAGAAATCAACATTATCCATTCCATTGTAACCCAGAGTTGTTATACCTCACACGTTTTAGCCCAGCTTCACTTCGTCAGGCACTTATGATGTCGCTGTACGAAGGACCAACACGGCCTGGTATTTACTAGCAATTCAGCACAAAGCAAAACCGAATCTCGGTACAAGAAAGAGCCTCTCCTAGAAAGTTTATGCGCATATTTGGTTATTGTTTTATATAGCAACGTATTAGATTGTACGTGGCTATAAACATTGACTCGTATTGAAGTCACAGAGATTGACACTTAGTTAGATATCTTTTATAATACTTTTTATCGCGTTTATACTGTGAGTGAGGGGGTCTTCACTGATCATCCTTACTGATCTTTATACGGTTGTGTGTGTGTGTGTGTATATATATATATATATATATATATATATATATATATATATATATATATATATATATAGAGAGAGAGAGAGAGAGAGAGAGAGAGAGAGAGATTACTGTTTCTCTGTACTTTAGAGTGTGTATTGTTATAAGGGACGTAAGTTGTATTCATTTTGTGTTGTAAAAAATTCATGATTACGCATTGATAAAATGTCTAATAAGTACGAACACTGGCTCAGTAATAATGGGTTCAGAATCAGGCATTTAAATATTTGCCATCTATTAGGGAAGCTGCCTGAACTATCACTTATAGTTAATCAAAATTTTCACATTGTCGGCGTTAGCGAAAGTCGATTAAATAGCAACATCTCAGATGATGACATCGCTATCAGAGGCTTTAAAACCACTAGAAGAGATCCCTATCAGAAACAAGAGACGGGTATTGCAGTTTATATTTCTAACTCGTTTAACGCCCACCGTAGGCTAGATTTTGAAACCTGTGCGATTGAGTGTGTATGGCTTGAGGTTAAGCTTCAAAATCGCATACCCTTAGTAGTTGGCTATCTTTGTCGAAACCCCAGTGCAGGAAATATTTGGTATGAAAAATACACCACTATGATGGATGTAGTCTTTAGTAATGCTAGAGAAATAATACTGCTAGGCGACTTCAACATAGACACTAACAAATAAAACAAAACATGGGAAAATATAATAGAGTCATAACTTTCAACAGTTAGTCAAACAAGCCACTAGAATAACAAAATGATCTGCAACACTTATAGATAATATCTATACTACGTGTGCTGACAATGTCACAGAATGTACTGTACCTATTAATGCAATGAGCGATCACTACCCAGTATGTTGCACGTGGTCGAAAAGAGGTACCAAAACTCCGAAACACAAACATATAGGTATAAAATATAGAAATTACAAAAACTTAAATCAAGATGCCTTTTTACAAGACTTGCTCAACTCATCTCTGGACTATGTTTACCAACTTCCTGACCCAGATGATGCTCTGGACCACTGGCTGAAGACCTTTCTGAGCGTGTTTGATAAGCACACTAAGCGCCCGTGGATCACACAAGAGGTAGTTGAATTTATGAGAGACCGGGACATGGCACATAACAATAGAGATCTAACTATGTACCGTAGTCTGAGAAACAAAGTTCAATATGTTATTCGAAAGGAAAAGAAAAACTATTTTAAGAACTTGATAATTGATAAAACCAACACTAAAGATATATGGAAAGCAATTAATACCTTGACAAACAAACGCAAATCATCACAATCGTTACCATCACATCAGGTTTTTTTTTTTTTTTTTTTTTTTTTTTTTTTTTTTTGCGTATCCTTTACAGGACTTAGCTGTCAACAGCAGCATCTTTCAGCTGTCTGTTGATCTCTTGGCAAGATTACGCTCAGTAGTTTGCCATTGCTTTCTGAGCGGCCGGCTCAGTATCCGCAAGTCACGAGCGGGGGTCGAACCACCTCAGTTCTCGCTCCGCTGCGAGACTCTGCGTGATAAACGGGATTACAGAGAGAAAGTGTTGTAACCCCACAGCCAGAGAGACCGGCTCACATCAGGTTACACGTGATCAATTCAGTAGTTTCTTTCAGTCTGACATAAACAAACTGAAGGCCGCAATACCAGATGTGCCTCATGACATATCTTTATTATCATCATTCTGTGAGAGCAAATGCTATGGAGACATTCCCACAAACATACCGCTAATGACGACCACTGAAGTATTTACTCATCTCAGTAGCCTAAAAACAATAACTCATCAGGACTAGATGGAATCAGTAATCAGATCCTTCGCTATGCTGCACCGGCGATCTGCGAGTCACTAACTTTTATATACAATCAATGTCTCATCAAATGTCACTTCTCATCAGCCGTTAAAATCGCTAAAGTGTATCCTAATTTAAAAGCTGGTTCATTAGACGATGGTATCATGAGTAATTATAGGCCAATTTCCATATGTTAGTTAGTTAGTTAGTCGACAGATCATCCTCATTGCACATCGAACCATTCAGTCCATAAGTGCTCGGATCCCCTCCTCAGCAAATCCCGCAGCGTGTAGCGGCTAACGACGCCAGTTCTGTGTTGGTTTATCAATCTTCTTTGGCTTCCTGCGTAGTGTTATTGTTTGGCCACCCCTCTTTTAATTTGCTGTTCTCGCAGTCTGGCCATGGTTGTAGATTCACAGTCATCACTTGGTTCACGCAGAAGTCTTACTTCTCGTAGAGCATTCAGAATGTCAGCCTGGTGCATGGCGTGTACGCCTTCCACAGTAGTCTCACCTGCGAGCTTGTCAGCCCGCTCATTTCCTTGTACTCCCGCATGCCCTGGCACGAAGATGAAACTAATCTTTGCCAGCCGAGACCGCTCCAGAGGCAGCAACCATTCTCTTCGGATCGACCCCTCCTCTATCTTCTTGATCATGTTCATTGAGTCGCTAAGGAAGCATGCCCTAGTGAATGTCTGTGTCTCGAGCCATGTTATTGCTTTACTTACTGCCATGACCTCCATAGTCAGACTACTTGTGGTTTCATGAAAGCACCAGAGACCTCCTTCACAATTCTCCCTCCGGTCCGAGCTGTAAAGGCCCATGAGCTTCTCACATGTCGGACGACCGACCCATCTGTGTAGATGACCGCATCACCGTCTAGCGAATTCTCGAAAATCAACGCTTGTACTTCAGCCTCCATAGCAGCCGGATTTTCCTGTCTGCATTTTCTATCTAGTTGGATGCAAACTGAAAAGGATGTGCAGAAATCTGTTGGCACTTGCACCCACTCCTCGCCAGGTTCTAAGTCCTCAAGTGAACACACCTGTTGAAGAATGTCTTCGGCTTGACCCGTCCACGACCGTCCTCTTTTTAACCTGCTGCCCTTCACCATGATAATTTCACTATGCAGTGGATGTTGTGTGTTTGCGTTAACTCTGAGGTAGGCGCGTGCCCTGCAAACTTGTATTCTGTCTTCAATGGTTGGAAAATCAAGAAGGTAGCGCATCGCCCTGCATGCCGTATCTCTTGTACATCCAAGAATAATGCGCATAGCTTTATTCTGTATCCTTTCCATCCTTTCTATCTGCTTTCGGCTGAGAGTCAGGATTGCCATTGCATACTCCAAAACAGACATGACCAGCCCCTAGTACAGAAGACAAAGATGGCGCTGGTCACAGTTTGCTGCCGCCATCACCCGCATCGCAGCCAAACCCCGCTTGGCCTTTGTTATCACCTTGTCTATGTGCTCATTATAAGCAAGGCTTCGATCAAACCGTAGCCCCAGGTAATTCATTGCCTGCGTTCTTCCACCGTCTCTGAACACAGCATTACAGTTGGTGTTGGAGTGTTGACAATATGATTATTCAACGAGAACCAAGTCACTGTTGCCTTTGTTGGGTTGACCATTGCCCCAGCTTCATCACACCAAGTACTTATGCGATTGAGTTCGGTTTGTACTTCCACAGCAACCTGCTCTCTATCATTACCCTGACGATACACTAAAACATCATCGGCATATGACAATTTCCTGCCAGGTCCAGTGATCTGCTCACTGGTGATTCTCACTGTGTAGGCGTTGAACAGTACCGGAGATAATGGTGATCCCTGTGGTAGGCCAAGATATATTGTTGTTGGTTCCGAAGTCCAACTGCCACATATAAAAACTACTTTCCGTTGGAAGAGGGCTGCAGCGATCCAACTAAGGAGGAATGGACTTACTTTTAGCTCAAGAAGCTGAAGCATTAAAAAATCCAATGGTACTCTGTTGTATGCGTCCTCAAGATCAATCGCTGCAGCAAAGGTTTCAATGCCTGAGTTGAAACCTTCATAGACATCATGGGCAAAGACTGCTGCATTGGTCCAGGTTTCTCTTTTTGGACGGTACCCACCCAGGGTAGATGGAAAAACACCTTGCCTCTCTAGCTGGCTTGATATTTTCATGGCAATTACCTTCTCCAGCTTGCCTATTGTATTCTGCATGGTTATAATTCGATATCCCTGAATTTTTTTGTGGTCTTTGTCAGGCTTCGTCAAGAGAATCAGATAGCTGTGTAACCATTCCTCCTTGATGCTAACACTCTCTATACTGTTGTTGTACATGTCTGCTAGTTTCTCTAGGTCATTGTCGGTACACCTATTGATGTCGTCGTATCTTATGCCATCAGGCCCTGGAGCGCTGTTTTTTTATCGTCGAAGTACAGCCTTGATTTCTTTCGCTGTCACTGTGTCTTCATCCGAAGTGTTCTGGGCTTTGCACCTGTCTGACGTGACCTCCTTGGCCCGATTTCGGCCTCCAATGTCTGTCTGGTTGCTCTGCTCTAGATAGCGTTCAAAGAGGGCTTTGCCCTTGTCCTCGTCAGTCCTCTGCCAGATGAGGTCAGCACCTTGGAAGTCAAAAATGCTCTTATTCTTGACTACACCACTCATGTTTTTATGTATTCGCCAGAACAATTTCAGTGACTTGTCTGTGCTTACTCTTTGACACACCTCTGCCCATTTTTCGCTTTTAACCACCTTGACCAGTTTTTTTAAATAGCTTACTTTTATGTGCATCTCTCTTTCTAAGTGCATGCAGTGACTAGGATTACCAGCTCTGTTCTTCTTGGCATTTCGCCATCTCCTTACAGCACTACGCTTATCCAACCAAGCCTTCTCCACCTCGAAATTCCACCAAGGTGGCTGCCTCAGCTTTTTTTCCTGCCCTGAAGCTGTCTACGCTTGTCACGTCTTATTTTACTCACCACACCTTGCCCTGTACTGTCATACTGGAAAGTCTTTACCTTTAGCTTGTGCTGCCTGGTTCTGCCTTTCTCCACCAATATGCTGCAAGAGTGGTGGTCGCTGCCGTGGTGTCCTAGGACACCCCATCTACACACTGTAGTGAGTGAAGGTGAAACCAGTGCCAGATCAATAGCACTGTCCTCATCGCCTGGACGTCTTGCTGTCCTGGTGACACAGCCACTGTTGATACAAACCAGGTCAATGGTTTCAAGTGCAGTCTCGAGCTCCTCCCCTTGTGTATTGGAGGAAATGTTTCCCCATGATCTGCCTTTAGCGTTGAAGTCGCCACAGAAAATAATATTTCTCTCGTGACCTAATATGCCACTTAAGCACTGCCACTTCTGGGCGTCCATACTCGCATTGCGGGCATAAACATTAACCAACACGAATGGTATACTGGAATGAACTCTCAACGCCTGTATTTGTATATCGTCACTGTTCCAACTGGACATGTCTAGCACTGACGCCACCATGCTGTCGCGAACGAGAATCGCCATTCCCAGATGTCGTCTGTTGTAGAAACATCTGAAGCCGGCAATTCGGAGTAGCTTATCGCCCAGTCTCGTCTCCTGGAGTGCTACAATATCGTTCCTGTAAACCAGGGTTTCTAAAACAGAGCCCCGTTGTTTTACGCTGGCGCAGTTCCAATACAGAATACGGATATTCCTGAGTCCTAGACGGTGACACTTGAGTCTAAAACCTCTCAAACCACCACGCTTATCTTGCTTCTTTCTGCCTGCGCAGCATCCACGCCGCCTCGTTAGGTTGCCTGCTGACCGCTCGGAGAACACACGTTGTTCCGCCATGTTGAAAAACCGAAAAACACAGAAACTACACACGCTGCTAAAAATTCACGCAAGGATTGCTTCGCTCGATGCAAGAACTCCCTAGCATCCGCGCAGATCTTGAGTAGAAACTTCTGGTTTTACATCCTGGCACACAAATTACACGCAAGAGATGAATAACTCCATCTCCTACGCGAAAAAGTTAACGATCACAAAACAACCCGACCGTCCGTCGCCATCTTGAAACCGGAAACCGGCCAATTTCCATATTATCCTCGTTATCCAAACTACTAGAAAAGCACATCCACAAAAAGCACTAGAGCACTTAGTTCGCCACAATCTAATAGCTGACTGTCAGTCAGGATTTCGGCCAAAATATTCCTGCCATACGGCCCTAACAAACATGATAGAAAACTGGCATCAAAATATTAACAACAATACTCTATGTGGAACGATGTTTATAGACTTTTTTAAAAAAAGCATTCGATATGATAAATCATACTATCCTAATTAAAAAACTAGAAACAATGAAAGTAAGCTTTAATATAGTGACATTAATAAACTCATGCCAGTCTCTCCGGCCGAGGGGTTACAACACTTTCTTCGTAATCCCGTTTATCACGCAGAGTCTCGTAGCGGGTGAGAAATGGAAGCGGTTCGACTCCCGCTGGTGACTTGCGGGATAACTGAGCCGGCCGCTCAGAAAGCAATGGCAAACTACTGAGCGTAATCTTGCCAAGAAATCAACAGACAGCTGAAAGATGCTGCTTTTGACAGCGGTGTCCTGTAAAAGGATATGCGAATTTTAAAAAATAAATAAAATAAACTCACTCTTATTAGACAGAAAACAAGTAGTATTACACAATAAATCTCTATCCCAAGCCTTTACCATTAATACTGGAGTACTTCAGGGATCTATACTTGGCCCTTTGTTATTTGATATTTATATAAATGATATTCCCTTATATCTGTCATCGTCCTGCGATGTATTTGCAGACGACTGCACAGTATATACAAACGCAATTGATCGTAATGTGCTAGAATTATCCTTGCAACAGGAAATAAATAGTGTAGTTAACTGGAGTCATGCAAACCGCATGCAAATTAACTTCTAAACCAAAATCTATGTTAATAGGAACGAGGCAAAGACTTCACACTCTAAACTCGCAGGGGACTCTTCAGCTGCACATTGGTAGCACACCTATAGAAAGTGTAACCGAGCACAAGGCACTGTGTCTTATCATAGATCAAAATCTATCCTTTAATTTCCATTTTCATGCTTTAGTTAAACAAATAGCCAAAAAAATATACCAACTTGCCAAAATTAAAAACTTCCACGACGAAAACACAAGAAAGATATTCTATACTTCCCACATACAAACACATACTGATTATTGCTCCACAATCTAAACTGGATGCTCCAAATCAATAACAAAACGCCTTTATTCACTCTAGAAAAGGGCAGTGCATCCAATCAATGGTGATAAGTTTACAGAAAATTATAACCTACATGAACGTCTTCAGTTACTGCCACTCCACAAACGCCTACTTTTTAATAAGGCTAAACTAACTCACATAATCCTATTTCAAAATGTCCCAAGCTACTGTGGCCATTGTTTAAATATAACGCAAGACATAGTGAACGACTACATATACTTCATGTCCCTAAACCTAGGATAGACTTATATAAAACAAGCTTAGCATACTCTGCCACTCAGTTGTGGAATAATCTTTCACAAGAAATCAAAGACACCACCAATCATTATACATACAGTCGCAACCTGTTTGAACACTACTTCAGGACAGACTAAATGCCCCCTTTAAAAAACAGTAGCAACAAAGACAATAATAATGGTAAATTATCTCGAACGACACCTAGCCCGAAAAAAAGGAAAAAAAAAAACATTCCCATATGGGTGGCACGTTACACCCACCTTGGGTATTTATGATGCCCATGTTAAACATTGCCTCAACGAGTCATGTATTATTGATTGTTTATCATGCGTTTTAATGCTTATTGTTCTTTTGTTGTCAAAGAATTGCTTCATAAGAGATGTTGAATGAAATAATTATGAGAAAAAATAGAGAAGAAGGACAGAATGTCAGACGGGCCTGCGTGCCCAATTCTTAACCCTTTGAAAATAAAGATTTCCGTTCTATCTATCTATCTATCTATCTATCTATCTATCTATCTATCTATCTATCTATCTATCTATCTATCTATCTATCTATCTATCTATCTATCTATCTATCTATCTATCTATCTATCTATCTATCTATCTATCGATCTATCTATCTATCTGTCTGTCTGTCTGTCTGTCTGTCTATCTATCTATCTATCTATCTATCTATCTGTCTATCTATCATTGTGTGATGTTCGCCAATCACAATCAGTGGCCCCACAAAGATGGCCTACGTATAGGCCATCTCAACATCTATCATTTGCCCAATAAATTACCTGAGCTTTCAGTAATACTGTGCAAACAGTTCCATGTGTTTGGAATCACAGAGAGTCGTCTCAACGACAAAATAACCAACTCTGAAATCTCTTTTAAGGGGTTTAAAGTAATTCGAAGAGACGCAAATCAAAAATTAGAGACAGGTATTGCTATATACATTTCCAATTCTCTCAACTATTCCCGTAGAAGTGATCTCGAGACAGAAGAGATAGAACGTGTTTGGTTAGAGGTGAAGCCAGTCAGCCAGGAACCGTTTCTCATTGGATACCTTTATCGGAATCCTTGTGCTGGGTATAGTTGGTATGATTGTTTCACTACAATGACGGATAGATTGTTTACAGCAGGTAGAGAAGGCATGATATTAGGTGACTTTAGCATAGATATAACTAAATCCAACCAGGCATGGGACGATATCATTCTATCTTACAATTTCAAACAACTAATAAATCGTCCCACAAGAGTTACAGACACCTCCTCAACTATAATTGATCATATATATGTTACTTGTCCAGTTAATATTATCGAATGTTCTATTCCTGTTAGTGCAGTTAGTGATCATTATCCAATATGTTGTACATGGTCGAAAATTGGGTTCAGGACTCCTAAAAATAAACATTTAAGCATCAAATTTAGACATTTTAAAGCTCTCAACCAAAATTTATTTTTTGACGACTTAAAAAATGCAGCCCTTGAACATGTTTACCAACTTCCTGATCCGGATGATGCACTAGCTTACTGGACAAAGACAGTCTACAATGTATTTGATAAACATGTGCCAGTCAAAGAAGTTCGAGTCAAGAATCAACATAAATCCCCATGGATCACTAGTGAAGTTCTCGAAATCATGAGAGAACGAGATGCAGCACACAAAAATAAAGATTTTATCAATTACTTCAGACAAAGAAATAAAGTTAAATATGAAATTCGTAGGATAAAGAAAGATCATTTCAAAAATTTGATTGTAGATAAATCAAATAACACAAATATATGGAAGGCTATTAACTCGCTAACCAACAAGAAACACTCTTCAGAGTCAGCAATACCAAACATGCGAGGATTTCAGTTACTTCTTTGAATCAGAAATAGATAATCTAAAGTCAATACCAGACTCAGTATGTAATTTAAGTTCACTGTCATCATACTGTGAAGGGAAGTGCTCTAGAAACATTCCCCCTGAGGTTCCCTTTATGTCTGTTGCAGAAGTATATAAATATCTCTCAAATCTCAGAGCAACAAATTCAGAAGGCTTAGATGGTATCAGTAATAGAATTCTTCGGGTAGCTGCACCAGTTATTAGTGAGTCCTTAACGTTCATATATAACCAGTGCCTGTCCAAAAACTACTTTCCATCAGCCTTTAAAGTTGCTAAAGTTTATCCTCTACTTAAAAATGGCTCAACTGATAATTGCGTCTTGGGTAATTATAGACCTATGTCCTTACTATCGTCGCTATCAAAGCCATTAGAAAAACACACACATAAGATAACACTACATTATTTAATTAACAACTATCTAATAATTGACAGTCAATCTGGGTTTCGACCGAAATATTCTTGCCATAGTGCCCTTACAAAAATGACCGATAACTGGCATCTTTGTATCAACAATGGCAACATTTGTGGAGCAGTATTTGTAGACTTTAAAAAAAGCCTATGATATGGTAGATCATGATATTTTAATTAGAAAATTCAAACAAATGAAGAATAGCACCAATATGGTGAACCTAATTACGTCATTTTATCTGATAGACAACAAGTAGTGTCCTTCAATAACTCTATCAAGACCCACACAACTTAATATTGGTGTGCCTCAGGGCTCAATACTAGGTCCGCTGCTTTTTGCAGTGTATATTAACGATCTTCCTTTATAACTTAATACTTCGTGTGACCTATTTACGGATGACTGCACTATATACACCAGTCAAGAGAGCCTTAGTGACTTAGAGAGCTCTTTACAAAACGAACTTGACAACCTTAGTAGATGAAGCAATGAAAACCGCATGTTAATTAACATCGGCAAACCAAATCCATGTTAATCACGACCAGACAAAAACTACAGACCCTAGCCATAACTGGGACACCGCTCGAGCTTCACGTGGACACGTTACCTATAATTAATGTAAATGAACATAAAACATTAGGTCTTTTAATTGACAGACATTTAAACTGGAGCTCTCATGTTCACGTCATTACCAAGAGAATAGCACAAAAAAAGATTACCAACTTGCTACAATTCAGCACTTTTTGGATGAAAGCATACGAAAAATATTATATGCATGCTATATTCAATCACCTCTTGATTATTGTTCCACAGTCTGGGATGGTTGCCCTAAATATAATTTGAAACGACTGTTCGCTTCAAAACCGCGCTATACGTCTAGTTTCTAGCATAAAGCACGTTGAAAGTAATAAATTATACAGCCATCTAAGACTTCTACCACTTCGAAAGCGTTTCCTTTTTAACAAAGCCAAAATTAGTGGGGAAAAATTATATCTGAAAATACCCCAGAGTATCTTCTACCGTTAATTCAATCTAATGCAATGAACAGTAAGTGCTTAAATTTATTACGGGTTCCTAAGCCTAGATTGGACTAATACAAAACTTGTTTCGCGTATTCTGGTGCTCACTTGTGGAATAGCCTTCCACCAGATCTGAAAACTCCAATGAGTCCCTACACATTCAACCGAAAACTCTTTCAATACCTACTTCATACCGACTATATGCCTCCATAAGTCACCTACTGGTATCATTGTTTCACTATAATTCTTCACTGTGTGTGTGTGAGTGAGAGAGTGGGTGAGAGAGTGAGTGAGAAAGAGTGTGAGTGGGAGAATTAGTATGAGGCAGAGAGAGTGAGAGAGTATGCATGCGCGTGTGCCTGAGTGAGTGTAAAAGTGAGTGAGTGAGTATGGACGTATGTTTGAGAGATTGAGTGAAAGAATGAGTGAATCTGAGAGAATGGGTGTGTTGTGTGCCTGCCTGTCTGTGTGATAGAGTGAGAAATTGAGTGAGTGTGAGTTAGAGAGTCAGCGAGTGCGTGAGTGAGTAATGGAGCGTGAGTATGTGAGAGAGAATTTGTAGGTATGCCTGTATGCGCGTGAGTGAGTGAGTGTGAGAGCTAGTGAGTGTGTAAGAGAGAGAGAGAGTGGGTGAGTGAGAGAGTGCATGAGAAAGTGAACGAGTGAGAGTGGGTGAGTGTGTGTGTCTGTATGCTTGTCTGTGTGTGCGAATAAGAGAGTGATTTAGTGTGGTTTAGAGAGTGATCGAGTGCGTGTGAGTGTGTGAGAGAGAGAGAGAGAGAGAGAGAGAGAGAAAGTAAGAGAGTGAGTGTAAGTGGGAGAGTGAGTGAGAGATTGAGTGAGAGTGAATATGTTAGTATGTGTGTGTGTGTGTGTGTGTATGTGTGTGTGTGTGTGTGTGTGTGTGTGTGTGTAAGTGAGGGCGAGTGTGAGAGTGTATAAGCATGATATATATAATGAGTGTGAGTGAGGGAGAGAATGAGACAATGAGAGAGTTAGTGTGCCAGTGTGTGTGATAGAAATATATATATATATATATATATATATATATATATATATATATATATATATATATATAGAGAGAGAGAGAGAGAGAGAGAGAGAGAGAGAGAGAGAGAGAGAGAGAGATGAGCGCAAGCATATCAGTATGCCATATTTTGTTCTGTATCATCATCTTTCATATTAGCATTGTTACTGCCAATTGAATTTAACGTGCACTGCTTATTTCATCATGTTTATGTCCATTCCAGGAATTATCTTACTGGATTGGACCACAATGATATTTTTACGTTACACAATGTATACCATATTTTCATCACAATTTTCCATATTTTCCATGTTTTCCCATTTTTTTCCAATTTTGAATGTTCTTGTGAGGATGCTCACTATAGTCGACAGTGTGTACGAGTGAAAAGTGTGGGAGTTTATTCATATTAGTTTTAGTGATTATGTGAGGCAGCGTGTATGTGTGTGATTGGATGGGTGTGTCTATGTGTGTGTGTGTGTTTATATGTGTGGATGTATGTGTGTGTGTGTCGTATGTGTGTATGGATGTATATGTGTGTGTAAATGTGTGTATGTGTGTGTGCTTGTGTGTGTATGTCTGTAAATGTGTTAAGGTGTGCGTTCATGTGTGTTTATACGTGTTTATATGTATGTGTTGTGTATATGTGTGTATGTGTGTGTGTGTGTGCTCGTGTATGTATGTGTATATGTTTGTGTATGTAAGTGTGCATGCATGAAGGGTATGCGAGGGAGTGTGTATTCATGTGTTATGTGAGTACGTATGTGTAAGTATGTGTATGCGGGTGTGAATGTGTGTAGGCGTATGTGTATATTTGCGTATGTATGTTGTTTGTGGGTGTGTGTGTGTGTGTGTGTGTAGTGTGTGTGTATAGTGTGTGTGAGAGAGAAGAGAGAGAGAGAGAGAGAGAGAGAGAGAGAGAGAGAGAGAGAGAGAGAGAGAGAGAGAGATTTGGGCGCACGTATGGCATCTAACATGCTATTCCATATTTTTTGTGTATTCTTATTTTCATATTATCATTGTGAATGCCCCTTGATTTTAACATGCATAGAATGAACACATGTAAATTACTGTAGAGTGAGTGAGAGAGTTAGTGAGTGCGAGTGAGAGAGTGAATGAGTATGAGAGTGTGTGAATGTCTAAAAGAGAGAGAGGGAGAGAGAGAGAGAGAGAGAGAGAGAGAGAGAGAGAGAGAGAGAGAGAGAGAGAGAGAGAGAGAGTTGAGCGCAAGCATGTCATGTATCATGCTGTTCCATATTTTTTATGTATTCTCATCTTTCATATTACGTGGGTAGCGGGGTAGGGGTAGGGGTATCCCCTATCAAAGGAGAAGTAAGGCGCCTCCTTCCCTCCGCTAGCCTACGGGACACCCTTGGGCAAGGGTTACGCTCCCGGGTAGGTGGAACCCGTTAGCTTTGGACAGCAATCCATCTAGGAGACGGAAAACTCCAAATATAATCCCCCAAGTTCAAGGTGGACCAGCGTGCTGAGGAACTGGATGGCCATGGTTTAACTGGTCGTGAACGTTGGACGTCTGGCAGGCGTGGGGGCGGCACCAGGCGTATGGACTCCTGCGGGACATCCCCTGCCTCTTCCCTAGCAGGCAGGCAATGCTAGGGTGACCGTTTATTTCCTGCAATATCCAAACTTTGTCTATGGATTTATTTAAACATGGGAATCGTCGCCGGAGCTACGGAGCACGTGCTCTGCGCTTTACACATCCCTCAGAGGCTAGCGAAGAGAGAGAGAGAGTGAGGAAGAGAAGACGAGGAAATGGTGTGAGACGACGGCATAGAAATAAGAGGGCAGGCGCCAGGAGAACAAGACGAAAAGTGGAGAGACTAGGTTTCAACTACGTAAGAGTGGGATACTAGAATTGTCGCAGTGCCAGACAGAGAGGTCCTGTATTGGAGAGACTAATATATGATTTTGACGTCCTCATGCTCCAGGAGCTAAATACAGGCAAATACCATTGCCCTGGGTACGCCAGTTATATAAACCCTACTGGGCAGAAGAGACATGGACAAGGTCTGCTGGTGAAGGAAGGAGTGAAGCATGTGGTACTCGACTTGAGCCAGTGGAATCACAGTGCAAGAGAGGTCCAGGGTATACAAATGGAGATTGGTGGCTTAAGTTGGAACATCATAAATGTATATGCCACAGTGGACTGTTTTGTCAGAAAGGAACACTGGGACTGGCTTAAGGAACTGGAGGAATTACCAGGTGATAGGTTACTCATATGTGGAGACTTCAATGCAAGGAACAGAGATTGGGACAGTAGTGGAGAAAACCGTCAGGGAATTGCCCTTGCAGATGCCATGGTGGACTCCGATGTAGTCTGCATAAATGATGGTAGGCCGACAAGAATGGCAATGAGGCCTGGCGATGCAGACACAGCTATTGACTTGGCACTTGTCTCCCAGTCATCAGTCCTTGATGTAAAGTGGAATGTGTTGAATGACCATGGGAGTGATCACATGCCATGCTCAGTCCTGATCTCTAAACCCAGGAAAGTTAAAGCTGGGAGAGCGCGCAAGACCTTCCGGTATTAATGGTCCGATTGCCTTCTTGGACGCCTCAGACAAGGGGCATGCAACAGGACTGTTAAAACTCCATTTTTGCAGCCCCCATGGTGGACCCCAGAAGTAGACCAGGCTTGGAAAGCAAAGAGAGCTGCAGTGAAGCAGTTAAAGAAAGTACGACAGACACTTCGAAGCTCACGAGAGGAAGTGGACACAGCGGAAAATGTCAAGAAAGACAAGGTGGAGGTTTTCAAGCGCTGTGCTGCAGAGGCCAAAAAGGCAAAATGGGAATGTTTCATGAAAGAGATTGGAGGTGATAAAACACTACAAAAATTCTGGAAACTGCACAGGCAAATGCAGAGAAAAGATCGGCCGATGACAGTGGGAACAATCTATAGAGATGTTGGTGTGCGCGTGACAACAGACAAAGAGAAAGGGGAGGCGTTTCTCCAGAGATTTTTAGAGCAGACCAATCATAATGATGCGGACACCAGGGATGCAGTTAGATAGGAGCTATCTGGCACCACGAAGAATATGCAGTACGAAGACATCATACGGGTGGAAGATGTTAAACACATTTCGAAAAAGGCAAAAGACACGGCACCAGGGCCTGATGGGGTCAGGTATGGCCACATGAAGGGTTTGAGCGAAGCAGACCTGGAGGAGATGACCGACTGCTTTAACCAGAGCATTAGGACAGCATCAGTACCGCAGGATTGGGTGGTGCACAGCTATCTCATCCCTCTCCCAAAACCATTAAAGGATCAGTTAAAGCTTAGCGGCTTTAGGATCATCACCCTTCAAAATACATTTGGGAAGGTTTTAGAGAAGATAGTCGCTGTCAAGCTGCAAGAGTTTTTGGAAAGCGGGAAGCTTCTTCCAAGAGGCCTGGGGAGCTACAGGCCAGGTAAAGATACCTGGTCAAATGCAGCCACTTTTGCCTTTGATGTTTATGAGGGGTTCCAGAGTAGACAGGAAACGATGGCTGTAGCTCTTGATCTCGAGGATACGTACAATAGAGTTCGATATGATATTTTGATGACCGCACTGATGGAGAAGGGGGTCAATCCCTGGTTGGTGAACTAGATAGCAGCCGTCCTGCACTCTCATCGGGTTGCTCTGCGTCTGGGCGCATGGACCTCAGAGCCACATATGTTAACCCCGGGACTGCCACAGGGATCTGCAGTCTCACCGGTGCTCTTTAATGTGTATACGAGCAAGATTGCAAACCTAGAAGCACCAGGGGTTGGAAGAATACTAACATTTGCAGATGATATTCTTGCATATAGGCAGGGGAGAGATAGGGAGCAAACAGCCCAGGAGTTACAGGCGACAGTAGATAAAGTGATTGACTGGTGCACAGAAATGAGTGCTGTCATCCACCCAGAAAAGGCAGCTGTTTTGTGGTGCTCTCTGGACAACAGGATTGTAAGAGCTGATGTCCCAAGCCTCGCGATAGATGGTAGAAATGTCAGCAGAGAGAACAAACTGAAGTATCTGGGGATCACATTTGACAGGAGCCTATCCTTCAAGGACCATGTGGAGACGGTCGTGACAAGAACTCAAAAGGGACACAATGCACTTAAAACTATGGCTGCAAAGGACATAGAGCAGAGAATGCTTTTCACACTATACCAGCACTTGATCCTCTCAGTAATTGATTATGGATTAGGTCTGCTCATTGTCTCAGAAAGTCAGATGGTGAAGTTAGAGCGCATACAGAACGAAGCTATGCGGGTCATTCTGGGATGCACTAGAGACACCCCAGTAGTGTCTATGCGTTACATCCTTGGTCTGCCGACTGTTGCTGGTAGGCTCAAGGTGATGCAGGCGAAGGCATACCTCAGAGTAGCTGCAGACACAGACCACCCACTGCATGAGGCGCTGGACGCAGTTAAGGGTCAGCGACTGATAAGAGGGAAATCATGGATGGCTCAGGCGGAGGATACGATCAGACAGGTGTGCCCCCTGGAGAACATTAGGCGTTGAGAGGAGTGGGTCAGAGTGCCAGCGGAGCAGTCAGACTTGTGCAGAGTTATAATCACATTAAGCCGGGAGTGCAGGGAGTGGCCAGCGGGGGCCACGGAAGTGGAAATCCAGCAACTAATTCAGGACAATGCTCACTCGAGTGATGTGGTTATCTACACAGATGGTTCGGTGTCAAGAGGTGAGAGCAGTGGCTGGGGGTTCATAGCCAAAGCTAGTGGTCAATGTTTGGGGCAGGAGAGCCTGGCATATGATACCACAACAGCCAGCTTAAGAATGTAAGTGGAGGTAGTCACTGCGGCTCTCCGCTGGATGGAGAATACGACACACACACACATCGTGATTGTAACTGACTCAGAAAGCATGCTGACGAGGGTGAGAACGGGCAGACTTCGTGCGGAGTGGCTTGCTTCGTTTCGGAGGTCACGGGTGACAAGCATTGCCTGGATCTTTTCTCCGGGGCATGCCGGTGTTCTGGGAAATGAACAGGCGGACAGATTGGCTGGCTCTGCAGAACTTGGTGGAGTATTGATACATGACAAGGCTGACGTGGTTGCGGCCTTATGGGAGCACGTGCACACCCCGGAGGAACAAAGGGATTACCATGGTCTGGCAAGAATGAGACAAGGAGTGATTAAGGGATCTGCCCGACGCTCAACGCTCAAAGGAAAGGCGAGATGGACTTATAATCAGATTGCTACTGGTACTATTAGTGTTGGAACTCTTCGCTGGCTGCTGAGGATGGGGACGGAGCACTTATGGGAATTCCCCGAATGCTGTGATGTCGATTCCTAAATCAATCAATCAATCAATCAATCTTTCATATTACGAGGTATCATTTTGTATACCACACTTGATTTTATCATGTATAATATAATCGCATGCACACTACTGTAGAGTGAGTGAGAGATTTATATATATATATATATATATATATATATATATATATATATATATATATATATATATATATATATATATATATATATATGTGTGTGTGTGTGTGTGTGTGTGTGAGAAGAGAGAGAGAGCGAGAGAGAGAGAGAGAGAGAGAGAGAGAGAGAGAGAGAGAGAGAGAGAGAGAGAGAGAGAGAGAGAATTGAATTGCATAACTAATTTTTAAGTTACAAAATGTATATGTACAATTTTTCTCCATTTTCTTTACAATTTTGCGACAATGCTCACGACAGTCGTCACTGTATGTGTGTGTAAATTGTGGGAGTTTGATCATAATAGTAGGTTGGGGGATGGGGGATGTGTGTGTGGGTGGATTCGTGGTGTGTGTGGGTGGGCTCACGATGTGTGGGTGGGCGGGGTGGGATTGTGTGGCTGGGTACGTGCGGAATGTATGGGTTGGCGGGGAGATGTGTGAGTGGGAGGGGATGTGTGTTTGTCTAGGTGGTTGTGGGTGAGTGGGTGGAGGGAGATATGTGGTTGGATGATTGCTGGTGGGTTATGGGATGGGTGGGGGATATATGGTTGGGTTGGGACATGTGGGTATTGGGATATATGGTGGGTGGGAGATGTGTGCAGGTGGGGTGGTTGTGGGTTTGGGGATGTGTGTGTGTGGGTGAGGGATGTGTATGGGTGTGGGATGTTTGGGTGGGTGGGTGGGGATTGGGTGTGTGGGTGAGAGATGTGTGGTTGAATGTGTGTGGGGGTGTGGGGGATGTGTGTGGGTTGGGGAAGGGGTGCGTGATGGGTGTGGGTGTTGGATTTGGGGATGTGTGTGTGGGTGGGTGATATGTCTGGCTCGGTGGGTGTGTGTGTGGCTGGATGGAGGATATATATGTGGGTAGTGAGGGTGATTGTAGCTTGGGGATGAGTAGGAGATGTGTGGGGAGATGTGTGTGTGTGGGTGAGGGATGTGTCTTCGGGATGTGTGTGGGTGTAGTGTTATGTGGGAGGGGAGGGGAGATGGGTGTGGATAAAGGATGTGTGTGTGGGTGGGTGGGGTGTGGTTGGGTCTACGGGTGGGTGAAGGATGTGTGTGAGGGTGGGGGATGTGTGTTTAGATTGGTGGTTGGGGTGTGTGAGTGTGGGTGGGTAGATAGGAGATGTATGTGTTGATGAATGGGTGAGGGATGTGTGGGTGTTAGTGGTTGAGGGATAAGTACGTGTGTCTAGGGATGTGTGAGGGGATGAGTGTATGTGTTGGGGATGTGTGTGTGGGTTGTGTGTGCGTGGATGGGAGGTGTGTGTTTGTGAATGGGGGATGTGTTGGTGGGCGGGGATGTGTGTGAGGGATGTGTGTATGGGTGGGGAGATTGTTTGTGTTTGGGGATGTGTGTATATGGGTAGGGGTGTGTGGTTAATGGATGCGTGGCTGGGGGATGGGTGGGTGGAGGATGTGTGGTTGGGTAGAGGATGTGTGGGTGGGTGATTGTATATGAGTAAGGGTGTGTGGTTAAGGGATGTTTGGTTGGGGGATGGGTGCCAATAGGTAATTTCTCTCATTGACTTATAAACAACTCGTTACGCTTTGAACAATGTGACGAATGATTAAGCGACTCCAAATGAAAACGATACTCACTCTTTTATTTCAAGTCGAGCGGAACAAATAATAGCGTACAGTTATCGGGTGATATTAAACTGCCCCCGAGATGTAGGAGCGGCGTTTAATTAATAAATGTTTCACACGAAAACTCCCTGCCTTGCCCCAATGTCCTCTTTGAGGTGCAAACTTGCCATTTCACAGTTCAGAGTTGCAGCGCGTCTAGGGTTTTCGAGTCCTGTCTTAAGTATCCATTTGCCAATCGATCTTTCCTCCTGAATTCTATTCGCCTAAGCACGGAATCAGTCGCATACAGCGCTTCACACACGGCTCTCTGGAAGACACGTCCTTTCCTTTCGAATCACACACACAGAAAGTCCTTTGTTGTTCTGTGACGCTATATTCGTTTCCAATGGTATCTTCCTTTCCTATTTGTCCATTTTTGTGCAGAACTGGGAAAATCCCATTCATGACTTTTGTGGAGTGTACCGTCATATGGCATAATGCCCCCTCCTAGATAAAAAAAAATGTTTTCATTTTTTTTTTCTATGGATATATGTAGTACTTTGCAAATATATGCATTAACCTTTAACAACGAAACCTGGAAAATTCCTAGTCTCTCCCTTTATCTACTCTACAAAAAAAAATAATACTGTCATATGACGGGCACGCCCACCTGTCTAATACCCCATTAGACGTCGTGTGGCTGATCATGGTAGATCATACCAACTAATAACCATATTAGTCCCTACCTTGTCTTAATAGACAAGTGTGTCCTCACTCTTGGTAATACCATAAGTTTTGGACGAGAGGACTAATGGGTTTCCCAGTATTCCATATTGGTCGTTTTTGTTGTTCCTCTATATAATCCATGTATATTTATATGTTGGTAGGGTAGACGTAACTATCCATGTCTTGCGAGACTTTATGGAGCCATTTGCTATGTACGACTGTCCAATACGTGTGTATATCTTTAAACCATCAGTCGATTCCGTAGATGTTAATGGATCGATTGGCAAAATATTTTCCCAAAATTAATTCAACTAAAAACCACTCACTCCATCACAATGAACAATTGAATAATAATTATCAATATACATATTCTAACGTACTGACTTATCTACGTAACTTATTAATATAACAAATTAACTCAAACTAAGTAATTGTTCAATTGGAATTAACCAATACGATTACACAACACAATCTACAAATACTTGACCGCAGTTTTCCACGTAAAATAATGACGGTCAAACATCCATCCAATGTGTAGGACATATTATTGGACCATTGCATCCGTGTATATGTCTCTGTCAATAAATGTAAATTAACCACACATGTATCTATTTGATTATACTATGTATTACTAACAGTATTAATTTAAAGTCACCGATTGTATCAACATTGTTTATTAATTAGGTGCTATTTGATTGACTTTTTTTTTTTTTTTTTTTAAAGTTTCCCAACAATTTATGAACAGAACAGATACAATAAACTATAGCTGAATAAATTATAATATATATTAGTCTTACTATATACTACAATCGACTTAGAATGTCTGCAAGATTATTATCCTTTCCAGGAATGTGACAAATATCGAATTCATAATCTTGTAATAGCAAAGACCATCTATGAATTCTAGAGTTCTTAGGATGACCAGATTTGAAAATCTGTAGAGGTTTGTTATCAGAAAGAACAAGAAATTTCCTACCAAGTAAATATCTGGAAAATTTCTCAATACTTTCACTTAATGCCAATGCTTCAAGTTCAGTGATAGCATAATTCCTCTGTGTCTCTGATAACTTTTTACTGAAGTAAAGAATTGGATGTAACTTCCCTTCATATAATTGAAGTAATACACCTGAAATAGCGTGTAAACTAGCATCCGTTTGTAATACAAAATCTTTTGAGACATCAGGCAATTTCAGAATAGGATAGACACTGAACAACGTTTTTATCTGTTGTAATAGTTTATCATGGTCATCTGTCCAAACTATTTTTGTAGGCTGACCTTTCTTTAATTGTTCAGAAAATGTTGCTGTCATATCAGCAAAATTAGGAATGAACTTTTGATAATAATTAATCAGACCTAGTATACTCCTTAATTCTTTTTTTGATGTTGGAGGTTTGATATTAAGAATTTTAGTAACTACCATTGGATTAGTTTTCCTGAATCCGTTAGAAATTCTATGACCAAGGAATTGTATCTCAGTAAAACCTATTTCAATTTTACTTGGTTTAGCTTTCAACCCGTGTTGTTGTATTTTCTGAAATACCTGTTTCAGAATTTTAACATGTGTGTCAATATCTGAAGTGTGCACACAGATGTCATCCATATAAGTCGCTACATTGGAAATTCCATGTAGTAGTCTTCTCATCATTCGCATAAATGTGCTCGGTGCATTTTGTAGCCCAAATGGAAGATATGCCCATTCATATAGACCCAATGGTGTACTGAAAGCTGTAATATGCATTGATTCTTCATCCATGGGAATTTGCCAATATCCCTTGGTGAGATCAATTTTCGAAAAGAGTTTCGAGTTTGCCATGCCCTCGATTAACTCATCAATGTTTGGCATTGATTCTGCGTCTAATAGTGTTAATGCATTTACTTTTCTATAATCCACGCATAAACGTAATGAACCATCTTTCTTTTTCACAATTACTACCGGAGAACAGTAGTTTGAGATAGATTTTCTTATAATTCCCGTTTTATCCAGTTCTGAAATCTCTGCAGTAACTTTCTCTAGATAATGTATTGGGATGGGATAAGGTTTCACTTTAACTGGGACATTCGAGAGTAAAGTTATCTTATGTTTGATAAGTGATGTTTGTCCCGGTGTGTCGGAAAATATTGTACTAAACTCTTTTATTGCTGCAATAAGTTTATCTTTGTCTTGGATCGATAGATCCTGACATATTTGTATAGATTGCCAACTACTCTCACTATTAACTATCGGTGTTGGAATCTGTTGTTTGATAGCATCTTCTTGCTGTTCGTTAATAACCCAACAAGCTGCTGCTATTCTATGTGGAATTTGTTTCGTTACCTGTGATGTGTTGTTATCACGTGGGATATATGGTTTTAACATATTTATGTGAAATATTTTATGTTTCCCATTTACATCTATCCTATAATCCACATCACTAATTTTCTTGATCACTTTAAATGGACCTTGCCATGAAGTAACTAAACAGTTTCGAGGATCAGGTAATAATAACCAAACCTCTTCTTCTTCTTTCAAGACTATTGTCTTGGCGTTCCTATTATCATACTGTCTGTACTTTTCTCCAGCTTTACTTAGTGCAGATTTTGCGATCTGGCAAGCTGTAATGATTTTGTCTCTCAACTGTGTCACCATTTCGTATGCTTCTCTTTTAGGATAATCATATGTCTTATTCGTAAGCATATCGTTATACAATAATAATGGACCACGTGGATTTGCTCCGTATACTAACTCAAATGGAGAAAATCCCGTACTAGATTGTGGTACCTCTCGGTATGCAAATAGTACCGCTGGTAGTAAAATATCCCAATCTTTGGGTCTATCCGCTGCTACTTTTGCTAGAGTTCGCTTAAGGACTCCATTATAATTTTCGTTGACCCCATTTGTCATTGGGTGCCAAGGAGAACTAAAGACTTGTGGAATACCAAGTATTTTCATTGCTTCTTGAGTAGCTGTTGATATGAATTGACTACCTCTATCAGATAGTATGCAACTCGGGAATCCAATTCTACTGAAAATTGATAACAACGAATCTAATATGGATCTACTCGTAATATGTTTGAGAGGAATAGCCTCTGGCCAACGAGTACAAAGATCAATCATGGTTAAGATGAACCTATTACCACGATCAGTAGTAGTGTTCAATGGACCCACAATATCTATAGCAATTTTCTGAAATGGTCTAGATGCCAAATCCGTTTTCTGAACGTGTGCTTTCGGATGTTTACCTTTTTGTGTGGTCATTTGACATAATGTACATGATCGTATATGTGTTGTAATGTCTTTGGTAAAACCAGGCCAATAAAATTGTGTTAGTAATCTGCTGGTAGTTTTGGAGATACCCATATGACCCGCAAACGGTGAATCATGTGCGAGTTTCAGCGCTTCTACGCGATATTTTGTTGGAAGTACTGTTTGTATGCAACGTGTTGTACCCCTAGTGTACCGTCTTGATAAAATATTATTGTCTAGGAAAAATTTCCAATTTCCACGTTTAGCTTGTTTTTACGGTTCTTGTATATGTTTAAAACATGTTTGTAATGTTGGATCCTGTTTTTGTTCACTCGGTAAGTCAGTTGTCAGTCTGATACTGTTCTGTATATTGTCAATGTCTGTCTGAGAAGGTTGATCACTGTTATTTCGATTTTTAGATCTTGTAACTGCATTCGTTCGCGCGTGTTCAATCTCCCATTGCATTGCCTCTTCATGAGTGAACTGATTTGCATTGGGTATATTCCCAATTAGTAGTCCAGCACAAGGGTTAGGTAGTACTGCTGCATTTATTGTGCCTTCAAAGTATGGTGATTGTATTGTAATTGTGGCAATTTTATATCTTTCGATTGTTCCTCCAAAAGTTCTGCAGTCAACTGTTTCACATGTATAGTCTTCTGTTTTTATCAGTCTTTTATCAACTCCAACAATTGAAGCTCCTGAATCACGGATACATGTAGTAGGTTCACCATTCACCCATGCCTGGTGAACTTTTATTTTGCCATTTTGAATATTAACGGCATTAGCTTCATGGATTGTCTCGACAGATTCATCAATAAGACTGTCTGCTACAGTCTTGTTAGTCTTGTCATCATATTGTTGTATGATAGATGCATGTGTCTCTTCTAAGTCATCTGAGTCACTACTCGAAAACACATATGCGGTACTCGCTTCCTTCCAAGAATTCTTCATTGGACAAGACCTGCTAGTGTGCCCGTACGCCCGACACGAGAAACATTTGACGCTTCTCTTGAATGAGTCATACTTACTTCTTTTCTTCGCTGTGATGTCACGAAGATAATCTGTATACCCAGGGTGTCGATCACACATTTCCAAATGTCCATGAGACAATTTGCAATACTGACATCTGGATAGGTGTCCTTTTCTTGGTCTGTCACCCTCTCTGTTAGAATACTGGTATGGGCTATTTCTATTCCTATTACCACTAAATTTTCTAAATTTGCCATTGCCTTTCTGAAATCTAGCACTTGCTCCTATTACCAGTTCTGGCTGTGCACAACTTGCGAATATGTCTCGATGTGCATTGAAATATGATTCTCCTCTCGTTTCCATTTCCTTAAGATCTTTGCATTTATTCTCCACTAGAAATATAGACATGGCCTCTGGTACTGCAGATAGTAATCTATCTCTAATTATTAAGTCTCGGATTTTATTATAATCAGACCCAATATCAGCGGCTTTAGTCCATTTATCAAAAGATGAGGTTAACTCAGAAACAAAGTCAAGGAAAGTTTGGTTAGATTTCGGAGTAAGTGTTTTAAACTTAGTACGTAAGCCCGATTCATCTAAACTAAAGTGTGCCAAAACACGATCTCTCATGTATTTGTAGTTGGTACGTAAGTCCTCAGGTATTAACTCGATTACCTTTAAAGGCTCCAATGCGAGATGCCTGTGGAACAGAATCGGTACGTCTAGTTCCGGAACCTTGTAGTACTTTACAAGCACTTCAAAATTGGTAATCCAAGAACTGACAGAATCACCTTGCTGGAAATTGCGAAAAAGACCTTGATACTTTTTCACTGGATCATTTTGTTTTGCTTGAATTCTTTCTCGTTCAATCTGAGCTTCACGATCCAGTTCCAATGACTTGACTTTCAAATTACCTTCAACTTCCTTGTCCTTAAGAAGTTGTTCGGCCAAAAGTTTTTCTTTCTCAAATGCCAGTTGCTTATCTTTCATCTCCCGTTCCAGCGTTAATTCCTTTTCTCTAGCGGCAATTTTGTCACGTTCCAAAGCCATCTCTTTTTCTTTTAACTCTTTCTCAAGAGCCAATCTCTCTCGTTCCTGTGAAGCTTGAAGCTGTTTTGCTTCTTTCTCTGCTGCCAATTTTTCAGCTCTCTCTTCACGTTGCTGTGTCTGAAAATCTTTCAATTCTTGCTTCGCCCAATTCCTGAGGTCTGCACCGGTCAAACCAGACCTTTCACCCATGTCCATGAAGTCTTGAAGTGTTGACATGTTGTCTTAAAGATCTGTAAATTATACCGCTACAATAGTAGATATGTGCCACACAGCCGATAGAATGCGTAGGTAGACAATGACAAGCGTATTCAAATATATATACGCAAGTTGAATGAGAAGTCAAATCGAAATCAATAATATAGAAGAGTATAAACACGCGAGAAGAATAGCAACTCGGCGCAAGATAGATAACGTCCTAACCGTTACAAAACGTAAGCACTAGAAATTAGTAGTAAAAATATATATTCAATATAAAGTACAGCGACACAATACTAACATTGACAAAAGACGATTGACGCAAGACGACAATACATATTTTCATTCACAACAGACAAAATTATTACTCCTAAAAAATTTAAGTAACAACACAATAAACACTTTATATACTACTTACAATTACGATACCAACAATGTGTGTTATCACACGCAAGATCAACACGAACAACTTCGTATTGACCTGACGATAGTCAACACAAACGATTTCCAAAGTAATCAAGCGTGCTTAACCACTTTAGAAATACCCATTCCAACCACCCGCATTGCTAATTTGTAATTGCTTTTGTTAACATTTCTAATCAGCACCTTATTAATATACAACAGATGTTGGACAATCGACCACAATAAACAATACTGGCCTTAACGAGTTTCCAAATCCATCCAGTGTCCCATGAATGTAAACTGTTGATTTGACTGACGATAATGTTCTGAATTGACGTAACTAGTATTTGCTGTCCGTTCGATTGACGTATGAATAGAACAATTAAACTGTGTCTCCGTGTTAGTTGCTCCCGTTTGCGTATGACGATAGTGTAATAAACTTACACTAGTACCCTGAACCCACGTGGTTCGTGGCCGGCTTCAGCGAAACTTAGTCGGCTGTGGTACCATCGACGACCCTTGAATAACTGGAAACGACGCTGACCAACAGCGTGACTCCTATGTATGGCGTCGAAAAGCGTAATGATCCAGTTCCCTGGTTTGAGTTACTTCATTGAAAATGGCCATCATTGCTTCCCGTGCGAACGTTGGTGATAAAGTTGAAAAGGCGTGCATGAACTCTCTGGGGTAAATGTCGTTGTGAATTAGTGTCTTTACTATATTATGTTGAGGGTGGCAAAGGTGTGGAAGGGACATCCCAACATGTGTAGTCCATATAGTAATGAAAATAAATATCTTGTGACTGAGTTCTTGATGTCTTCCTGGCCAGTGCAAATGACGTTAGTAACTAGCGCCAGTGGCTAGTTAATAATATTCCTTGTTGGAAGACGATGTACCCAAGGCCGACATATCATAAGTCCGGTGTGTCTATACTTTAATGCGATTAAGTCAATATTATGTCACTTAAATGTCCGATCAGGTATTTTTAGTGCAATATATTGTGCAACATTGATGTGTGTTGATATCTTTCATAACGTTATCAGTGTCCACAAGTTCGTTGTTTGAAGTGTAACAATGTCCGTAAAATCTCTGAGTGTTGCAGCATAAAATCATCCAACACGTAATCAAAATGTTCAGTCTTGTGACGTATATTGTATTTACAATACGTATCTATCCAGTAGTTGAAAGCTCCAAATCCTCCTGTTGTGTGGTGCGTATGTACTGTCTACTCGTGTCCCGTTGGAGAATATCAAGGGTAACATTCCATGTCGACGACAACTGTGTTGATCCTGAGCGAGTGAGGTGTCGGTTCAGCGTAATGTTCTACAATCTGTCCGTGATAACGTGTGCGGTGTTGACTGTGTATAATAAAGTAATGTTCACGCGTCTAGTATGATTTGCAAATGGAGACTCACTGTGGACTATGTTCGATCTCAACACATGTCGAAGTCAGTTCTAATGAAATCATAAGTATAGGTACTTGTAATACGTCTATGAAAAATAGACATTTCGGAGAGCATTATTTTGTGCATTAAATGTACTTACTGCAAATCTGTCACTGAATATTCTTCAAATTAAAACGAAGAAAAGATCGTTTGTAGTTGTGACTATTGTGACAATTTATATTGTAACGTTGATCATTCTCTACTGAGTGTTCATTATGTGCACCAGTGTGCGTTTTGCCTTTTGTTTGCTGATGTGCATATGTATAATAAATGGTTGTGTTCTTTCTTAACGTTCAGCATAATGATTGTTCGTTATAAATACTCTCCATCATATACTTTATATATATATATACTTTCCTACCTTCCTTTCTCCTTTGATTGTTCAAGTTGCTCTTATGAATGATTCATTCACGATGTTCTAACCATTGTGTATGGAGGCCGACATTTTTACTTTTCACACTCTTGACGTTCTTCCGATGCGACTCCGTGTGTTCCGGCGCGCTATTTATGTTTCTCTGTGCCGAGTTTCGTTCGTGCGCATTTCTTGTTTACTAATAGCTTTCGCGGGAAATCTTTGTTGACAATTGGATCTTAAAAACCGGCGAGCATCCCATCTTTATGCCAATAGGTAATTTCTCTCATTGACTTATAAACAACTCGTTACGCTTTGAACAATGTGACGAATGATTAAGCGACTCCAAATGAAAACGATACTCACTCTTTTATTTCAAGTCGAGCGGAACAAATAATAGCGTACAGTTATCGGGTGATATTAAACTGCCCCCGAGATGTAGGAGCGGCGTTTAATTAATAAATGTTTCACACGAAAACTCCCTGCCTTGCCCCAATGTCCTCTTTGAGGTGCAAACTTGCCATTTCACAGTTCAGAGTTGCAGCGCGTCTAGGGTTTTCGAGTCCTGTCTTAAGTATCCATTTGCCAATCGATCTTTCCTCCTGAATTCTATTCGCCTAAGCACGGAATCAGTCGCATACAGCGCTTCACACACGGCTCTCTGGAAGACACGTCCTTTCCTTTCGAATCACACACACAGAAAGTCCTTTGTTGTTCTGTGACGCTATATTCGTTTCCAATGGTATCTTCCTTTCCTATTTGTCCATTTTTGTGCAGAACTGGGAAAATCCCATTCATGACTTTTGTGGAGTGTACCGTCATATGGCAATGGGTGGGTAGAGGATGTGAGGGTGGGTAGAGGATATGTGGGTGGGTGAGTGTGTAGGTTAGGAGATGGTGGGGGATGTTTGTAGGGGTGGGCTCGGGATTTGTGAGTGGGCTGGGGAGATGGGAGATTATGTGGGTGGGTGCGAAATTTGTGTGTGGGTAGGTGCGGGATATGTGAGTTGGCGGGGAGATGTGTGTGCGCGTAGGAGATGTGTGGCTGAGGAATGTGTGTTTGGCTGGGTGGTTGGAGGTGTGTGGGGGGAGGAAGATATGTGGGTGAGTGATTGTTGGTGGGTAATGGGACGGGTAGAGGATATGTGAGTGGGTGGGGAGATGTGTGTAAGTGGGTGGATGTGCGTGGGTAGGGGATGTGTGGGTTGGGGAATGTATGTGTGCTTGGGGTGTGGGTGGATGGGATGTGTGGTGGGTGAGAGGTGTGTGTGGGTGGGGAGATGTGTAGATGTATGGATTTGGTGGTGGGTGGGGGAATGTATGTGTGTGTGGGTTATTTGTGTGGGGGAGATGGATGGGGGAATTGTAGTGAATGGGGGATGTGTTGGTGGGTGGTGGATGTTTCTCATAACATAGTAATATGCATTGTTTATGTTTACAACATTCATTTGACAATATTTTTTCCTATGCACTGTTGATGACAGAAAGATGAGTGATTGGAAGGGCCGAATGTAAGACGGGCCTGCGTGTCCAATTTGTTACCCTTTGAAAATAAAGTCTGTTCTATCTATCTATCTATCTATCTATCTATCTATCTATCTATCTATCTATCTATCTATCTATCTATCTATCTATCTATCTATCTATCTATCTATCTATCTATCTATAGCCTGCCTGCCTGCCTGCCTGTCTGTCTGTCTGTCTGTCTGTCTGTCTGTCTGTCTGCCTGCCTGTCTGTCTGTCTGTCTGTCTGTCTGTCTGTCTGTCTGTCTGTCTCAGAGGATACTGTGTACCCGTACGAACATATCACTGTCTCCATTAACCCACAATATCCCACTGTTGTATAAGGATTTTATATTGCTCATATAGACTACTTTTACTAGAAAATAAAGAATGTGTATACTTTTCATACCTGAGTGTTTTTGTGTTGTTATTCTGCATGAATATTTACAGCAGCTGAAAATAAGAATATGACCCTGTCGGTTAAACGAGTGACGGTTAAACGAAGTTTTAATGTATTAGCAAAACACCATTCACGGTTGCGGCCACAGTGCCAATTGGCCGATATAAATGTGGGTTTAGCAACATATGCCAAATATACATAAAAGCAAGTACAGGGGTTTTGTACTTTCATTCACGGATGTATACAAGTACAGCCTGTTCTTGCTTATTCTTATGCATTTCTTTTCGACGGTGTCTGTCCATCGGGAGTGATAACGATCATTCATTTCATCCACTGGAGTTGGAAATTTCGAGCGTGACTTCTAAGATGGCTGGTAAGGCATACTTTATCTCGAAATGTTCTTTGACAATGTGGGCAAGGAATCCATGATGTTCCAGGAGGAGGATCTTCTGCTGTGATTTTTTAGTTCAGCCTTTTTTATCACAGCTCTCGCAATCCTGTTTGCTTCACAAGTGACTACACTCTTGCGTAATGATATACACCACGAATTTCGATCTTTGGCAGCAGTCTCCCAAGTGTCGAGATGAATTCCAAAAGCTTTTAGTGAGATCTTTAGTGTCTTTAAAGCGTTTCCACTGGCCGCCTTGGGAGCGTTTACCATAGCGCAGCTCACCGTTAAAAAATTGGCATACAAGTCAAGTGACCAGCCCAGCAAATCGTAATCTTCATTTGTAGAGTGTGGATACTGGGCATGGACACTCTTTCTAAGACATCAGTTTCTGGGATCTTGTCTTGGGATTTAATATTCAATAGCTTCCTAAGGCAGACTGTGGAAGTGTTTAATTTCCGGGCGTGTCGCTGGTAAACAGTCCATTTTGTACAAGCAAATAGCAGTGTGGATAATACGACTGCTTTGTATACTTTCAGCTTTGTTTGCAGGCTTATTCCAGTTCTGTCCTATACATTCTTGTACAGTCTGCCATAGGCCGCACTGGCCTTGGAGATTCTTGCATTCACTGCGTCATCAATTGTGGCAGCTTGTGACACAGTGCAGCCAAGATATGCGAATTTGTCCACAACACTTAGTCTATGACCATTAACTTTGATATTTAGCTCATTGTGATTAATCCCAGGAGCTGACTGGTGCATAACTACAATCTTCTCCGAGTTGATATTAAGCCCAAAGTTGGTACGGGCACATGAGAAATCTGAAACGCTGTGTTGCATATCTGCCTCTGAGATGGCATATAGAGCGCAATCGTCAGCTAACAAAAGCCATCTGACGGTGACGCTTGTAGTTTTGGTTTTAGTTTACATCCTTCTGAGATGGAACAACTTTCCATCCATGAGGTAGTTGATGCCTATTCCAATGTTGTTGTTTTAGAAGGCATTAGTCAGCATAGCTGAAAACATGAGGCTGAACAGTGTTGGTACTACGACATAGCCTTGCTTCACTCCATTGGTGACAGAAAAGGGCTCAGACAATTTACCATTTTCCTGGACTCTTGCCTGCATGCCATCATGAAATAGCCGCACTATTTGGACAAACTTTCATTGACAGCCATTTTTTGCCTTAATAGTCCACAGTCCTTCTCTTCTGACTGTATCAAAAGCCTTGATAAGATCAACAAACGTGGAGAACATTTCGGATTTCTGTTCCTGGCATTTCTCTTGCAACTGCCTGGCACTAAAAATCATGTCAACAGTTCCTCGTTCTTTTCTAAAGCCACATTGACTCACAGGAAGACGACCATGGTCGAGATGGGCTGTGAGACGATTGAGAAGAATTATGACGAGTATCTTCAGTGTAATTGAGAGCAAGGAGATGCCTTGATAGCACATACAAAGACGTATTCGCAACAAAATAGAATCGGAATCAGATATACTCGATCGCTGTTAAAAAGGTTATAAGAACCCCTTCACCCTCACCGGGCATTGGGCTGAGTCTGTTGGCAATGTAATACCTAAATCCTCGGAGGAAACTTTACCAACTAAGGCTTAGTAAAATATTTAATACGCATATGAAGCTCGCTGGTTTGCGCGGGGTAGCGGGGTAGGGGTATCCCCTATCAAAGGAGAAGTAAGGCGCCTCCTTCCCTCCGCTAGCCTACGGGACACCCTTGGGCAAGGTGGAGTACCCGTTTAGCCCCCCGATCAGGGTTACGTGAAGCCATGGGTGCAGGTGGTGGATGAAGATGTAGAGCAGCCGACAGATAGTTGTAGGTTATGGTCTACACCTTCACGACGGTAGGCAGAGGATCTCCTTTTTTGAGGAGACAATGGCTACGGTCACTGACCAGTATGGTCACTGCTGGGAAGGAAAGCAATGGCAAACTACCTTCTTTACACATGCCAAGAAAATCATGTTGTGTTCACTTGTAGAATGGGCAAAAGAACAAGAATTGGTTGTAGGAAACACCTGGTTTAAACAACATCCTAGAAGATTATGGACATGGAGGAGTCCAGACAGCAGGATTAAAAACCAGATAGATTACATCCTGATGAGCAAAAGGTTTCGAAATGCATTAACAGTTGTAAAAACAGTTCCAAATGCAGACTGTTACAGTGATCACAGATTAATTACTGGCACATTGAGGGTAAAGTTAAAGAAAGTCAAGTATACAGCAGGAAACCCTAAATATGACTTGTGCAAATTGAAAACTGACAAAGAAATACAAGATAATTTTAACATAGAAGTAAAGAACAAATTTGATTTATTGTCTGATCTAGAGATCCTGTTTCAAGATGTAGATGATCAATGGGAAATGCTGAAGAATTCAATCAGTTGTGCAGCAGAAAAAACTATTCCAAAAGTAAAGAAAGTTGGCCGTAAGACATGGATGACTGAAGAAATTTTACAACTAATGGAAACAAGAAGACAGAACAAAAATAATCCTGCCAAATATGAAGAAATTCACAGAAAAGTCAGAACCTTATGTAAGGAGGCTAAAGAAACATGGCTTGAGAAAAATTGCAGAGAAATTGAAAAACAACACAACAGTAAAAATGCGAAACTAATGCACAAAAGAATTCAGGAGATTACTAATCAAAGAACACGTACATCAGCAGGCTGCCTAAAGACAAAAGATGGAAGAGTCATAATAGAAAAAGATCAGATTTTACATGTATGGTCAGATTACGTGAAAAACCTTTATGACGATAGCAGAGACGAACAATATATTGTTCAAAATAACAATGAAGGGCCAGCAATTTTGAAGATGGAGGTTCAGAATGCTCTTAATCATATGAAATCTGGCAAAACCCCCGGTCCAGACAGCGTCACAACAGAAATGATTAATGCTTTAGAAGAATATGGAATAGATAAAGTTACCAGTCTGCTTAATACAATATATGATACTGGAAACATACCTCATGAGTTATGTAATTCTGTATTTATTGCAATCCCAAAGAAATCAGGAGCCTTGGAATGTGATCAACATCGAACAATTAGTATAATGAGTCACATCACGAAGATTTTGCTAAGAATTATCATGCAAAGAGTTAGGAGGAAAATACAACCTGAAATAGGAGAAGAACAATGTGGGTTTGTAGTAGGCAAGGGTACAGTAAATGCTGTGTATATACTGAGAACCGTAATCGAACGTTCTATAGAAGTAAACAAAGATCTACACCTTTGCTTCATTGACTACACAAAGGCTTTTGATAAAGTGAGACATGTCAACATGATAAGGATGCTTGAAGATCTACAAATTGATGGGAAAGACCTTAGACTTGTAAAAAACATATATTGGAAACAACAAGCTGCCATAAGAGTTGATAATGAAGTAAGCCAATATCAGCCTATTAAGAGAGGTGTGAGACAGGGATGTGTAATGTCTCCAGATCTGTTTTCCCTGTACAGTGAAAATATTTTCAGAAATATTGAAAATATGGAAGGAATCAACATTGGGGGACGATGCATCAATAACATTAGATATGCAGATGATACAGTCTTGATTGCAGACAATGAACAGGACCTGCAAAATTTAGTAGATGCGGTTGTTACACATAGTGAACAACAAGGGTTAGAATTAAATTGTAAAAAGACACAGATTATGGTCGTCACTAAGAAGAACGAAATACCACAGTGTAATATACAAGTAAATGGGAATACTCTTCAACAAGTGAATAGGTACAATTACCTCGGAACAGTAATAACATCTGATGGGAGATGCCTTGAAGAGATTAGAACAAGAATCGCCATGGCAAAAGTAGCCTTTAGCAAGATGAAAAACATACTGACCAATAAAAAGATGTCAATTGAAACGAGAAAAAGAGTGTTGAGATGCTACATAGAACCTGTACTTTTATATGGATGTGAAGCTTGGACAATGAGCAGCCAGGCTGAAAAATATCTGATGGCTGTAGAAATGTGGTTTCTGAGGAAAATGCAAAGAATACCATGGACAGCCAGAAAGACCAATGAACAAGTCCTTCAAGAAACAAATGAAGATCGTAAACTGATCAGAGACATTAGACGTAGACAGTCACAATTTTTTGGGCATGTTATGAGAAGAAATGATTTGGAGAACTTGGTGACAACTGGTAAGATCGAGGGGAACAGACCAAGGGGAAGACCTAGAAACAAGTATCTGGATGGCTTGGCCTTGTGGCATGGTCGAGACAAAAACACGGAACTGATCCACGACTCTGTTGATCGAGTGAGATGGCAGAACATGACCGCCCACGCTTACCGGCATGGCACATGATGGATGGATGAAGCTCGCCGAATGGAAACACACGCACAAAGATACAGTCGGACGTTTCGATCAAACTCTTTATCAACGGAAAAACATTTAGATCACACATTTTGGTTGTTCAAAGAGTTGTCAGTATTCTTCTGTAAAACCACATCTCTAAGACCTCAAGGAATTAACTATGGTTGTTTGTTCCAGGATGCACAGTTAGTTCCATTACAGAACGTCCCACGGGGTGTATTTTGTGCCGCTGAGTATGAGTCTCATTGTTTCATTTTACACCTTGTCTAATCTTTCTAGCCGGCTTCCTGGCCTAGAAGTTAGCGACTTTTCTCCGTAATCTCGTATACTCTCGTAAGTAACGTGACGAGAGTGAGAATCAGCAGTGGTTCGAATCGCGTCAGTAGCTTAGGGGTATGTGAGCCGGCCGCTCAGAAAGCAATGGCAAACTACTAAGCGTAATCTTGCCAAACAATAAACAATCATCTGAAATATGGTGATGTTGTCAACGATGTCCTGTAAAGGATATGCAAATATATTTTTTAAATCTTTCTAGCTGGGTAATGCTGACAGTGTGGTGACCCAGACCGTAATCTGTAACGTTTGGCACAAGTCCTTGGTAAGATTAATAATATTAAGATAAGAAATCATATTTTAAAAGCAAAGTAAGAAAAGGACCCTTTTACAAGCATTGGGCATATGGTGCTAGACCCATATATGTATCTGATTTTTGATCGTGAGTGTGGTCAGTATCAAGTATCACCATCAATAACACATAAGAACACCCGACATTTAACCCGAAGCAGAGATCACGCTATTAAATACTTAGAGTTTAACTTACAACCGATTCTGCACAAGCCTCAACAGGCAGAAGCCAACAATTCCTACTGACCACAGCAATAATGAAAACGCGTACAATTAAAGTTTATATTTTACACCGTACCAACTACAGCTATAATGAAAATAAAACTACAGCTTATGCTCCATCGAACAATTAAAGTTTTGAAATAAAACAGATCTACCAAATGAAAATCAATAAACAATTAATTTTATTAAATCTTTATTATAATAATTTAATAATATAATAAAATAATAATATTATAAATTCTCGGGACAGTGAATTATTTTAGTTTATAAAAATAAACCGGGACATCTCAATCTGTGTGAATTTCTGATTCCACTAAATGTCTTAAACCGCTTTGAATTTGTTTACTATTTCCTTATGTTTTCATCTTTTCTCTTATTTCCTTTATTATCTTGTGTCTTCTTTCTTCTTGTGTTCATCTGGTGCAGAACTTTATATGCTATCCGTGTCTTCTTTACCTTTTTTTTTTTTTGTTACAGAAGGATTTGTTTCTTTTGGTGTCTGGTGTATTTATTCACGCAACATGTAACATGTAACATCGTTCGTCAATAGTCAATAGTATCTACGTGGCATTATATCTCTTGGATAACTGTACAGTAACATTTCCACTAATATCTTTGTCCCTTTAAAGTAACGCTAGCTCCGTGTTATGTGGCTTCAATGTTAACATACATATACTCTAACAGTATCAAAAATATTAATGTTTGCTTCTTCTATTCTAGACAGCTGCGAACTCCAAGAGTTGAACAATTTGATATGTTAACTATTTCGCCGCGAGACACAGCAACAACTGCCTGGGGGAGAATAATAAAGAAAATTATATACCGTATGCTCCACTCCGGGATCCGTGGTAGCGTTGTGATTAGACGCTATATAGCCCGTGCAGTGGTCATGCGTTCAATGCCCCATCGAATATTTAAGATTGACCTGGGCTCCCTGGTTCAAGCAACCTAAAAAGCGTACCAGAACATGTTTTGGGAAGTAAAGGTGGCCGGTGTGATACTAATAACATGACCCATAAGTGCCAATTGGACTATAAAAATATACGGTATAGCAATGAGCGTTAGGACACGTAAAAAGGGATCTTTACATACTCCCTTGACTATGCTTCCGCCTCCGAATATACAGTCAATTGCTGATACAGCACGAGTTACAAGAAACACTGAATAAATCTCAGCATGCTTATACTGACCGAATGCGTCCAGAAAACCCGCAATTTGGGCCACCAACAAGCCATGACAAATGAAACCTGCACTGAGACAACCCAATTTACCGGATTCGTCCACAGAACTACGAAACTTGTCGAACCATTTTATGACTCTGTTCGAAGCCATTCTGTAAGTTTGATCAGTTTCTGTCAATTGTGTCCCCACAAATAGCCTTCTTGTGGAGGAAATTAGATGTCTTTGTATGAACATTTCTGTTGCCCCGTGATGGCTTTAACATGGTTAAGCGATTCCACAAGAAGAGAGCTGTTCTCGTGAGCCACTGACAAGTTGGAAATTGAGGTGGGCGCTACTTTTAGTTTTTGGACATGCGAACTATCTATATGCTTACTGTATTGGAGCACGTGAACATTCATTCATGTCATGACTTCAAATAGAAATAGATGCTTTTCTAGTGTAGAAATCTAAAAAATGTGTTTTGCTTATATTTTCGAATCGCAGTGATTGGAGAATAAATGTGCCAGGCAATATATAGCAGGATTAATTTAGTGATAATGTGTAGATGTGCAAACTACCTGTATTTAAAAGAAGAAAAACAAATTCGTTGTGTCAAAGATTCGGACAGCACAAGATGTTCTGGTTTTAAATTGAAGTTTTATTATAATTAACTGTTCATACAGACAGCACAGAGTGTTCTGTTGTGAAGTTGTTGTTTTATTATTATTAACTTTTCAAGAATGCTGAAGTTGTTTCTTGTCTGCTGAGGAGATTGTTCACTATTTTAGTTTTCATAATAAACCAACACTTTGTGTTATGTCATTAGATTACATAGTCTGTAGACTTGCAATGCGTCATGTTACATCAGATTGTATCATATTATATAAGAATGTTTAGTCTGAAGACTGGCATTGTGTCATACCATATCAGATTATATAGTCTGACGACTGGCATTGTATCATGTCATATCAGATTATTTAGCCTCAAGACTGGCATTGTATCATGTCATATCATATTATTTAATCTGAAGACAGACTGGCATTGTATCATGTCATATCATATTATTTAATCTGAAGACAGACTGGCATTGTATCATGTCATATCAGATTATTTAGTCTGAAGACTGGCATTGTGTCATGTCATATCAGATTATTTAGTCTAAAGACTGGCAATGTGTCATGTCATATCAAATTATTTATTCTGAAGACTGGCATTGTGTCATACCATATCAGATTATTTAGTCTGAAGACTGGCATTGTGTCATGTCATATCAGATTATTTAGTCTAAAGACAGGCAATGTGTCATGTCATATCAGATTATTTAGTCTGAAGACTGGCATTGTATCATATCATATCAGATTATTTAGTCTAAAGACTGGCAATGTATATATATCATATCAGATTACGAGGGTAAGTTAATAAGTAAGTTACAAATGGCTGTAGAAAAATAACTAAACATGATAACAACTTGAAACCAGTTTATTTTTATACATTCATTGTCCCTTTATTTCTCAACATGATTTCCACTAACATTGATGCATTTATCCCATCGTTTTATCAATCCTCCCAAACCGTCTGCATAGAACTGTGTGCTTTGTTTTCATTTACCGGCCATCCCACAGAACTGTGTGACTTACTTATTGACTCGCCCTCGTAACTGTTTCTACCCAGCTATGCACCGCTTTACGGGACAAACATTTGTCAGCATAAATACTGACAAACCACCTTGGTGGGAGACATTTCGCGAATGACGCCAAAGTTGAATGTGAAGTGAAAACGTGGTTTAGAAACAGAGCACGCAGTTCTATGCGGCCGGTTTGGGAGGACTGATAAAACGATGGGATAAGTGCATCAATGTTGGTGGAAATTATGTTGAGAAATAAATGGACAATGTATGTATAAAAATAAACTGGTTTCAAGTTGTTATCATATTTAGTTATTTTTCTACAGCCATTTGTGACTTACTTATTAACTTACCCTCGTATATAGTCTGAAGACTGGTATTGTATCATGTCATATCAGATTATTTAATCTGTAGACTGGCAATGTGTCATGTCATATCAAATTATTTAGTCTGAAGACTGGCATTGTGTCGTGTCATATAAGATTATTTAGTCTGATTACTGGTATCAACTGTATGAGCATGTCCATCCTTCATTCTAGATTTGTAACTTACTATAACCTATACCTCGGAAGATAGTATGCTGGTTTTCCCTTAATTTCCACACTAACTTCAACGGTTTGTGACCACCACGTATGACAGCATTCTCCGACTACCAGGATAAGAGAGTATCCTGTCTTCTCAAGTACAAACCAAACTATTTATTGCGGTGGATATTCGGTTCCGTGAACTGTGTCTGTCACACTCTATAGTATAAGCTGTTTCCAAGATATTTACTTGAGGTGTGCGTGCAAAGGCACAATATGAGAATTATAACTAGAACAAGAACTATGGTACAAGTGACTCGCCACTAACACACTTTATATAGTTCATAATTAGACACTTATGACCGACCCTATTTATTGCGTTGTGTAAATTCAGCTTGAAGTGAAAATTACATCTTTCCGGACTATAAAAAAACGCATATTGTTATAAATTAGGTGGAAACCAATGATATATTTATGATAATTTCACAATAGAATAGCATTTCGTGTTGTTACGTGAAAGAGGAATATAGCTGTGAAAGAAAATATAGTAGTATACATCATGACTTTGTTGGTGAATTACGTAAAAGATCAACTTCACAGCTTTGTTCAGTATGTGCACATTCTGCAGCCATGGCGGGATCGCGCCAGGGAGTCTCATAGAGTTCTCCTGGCTATCGTCTTCGTCACTAACTTGGTCGATAACCTCTTGCTAACATCCGTTGGTAAGTTACTTTTTTGTGTTCAAAAAGCCGTGTGGTTTTTGCTGTATACAGTGTTATCTCTTGTCTGTCGGGGCGATGGTCATTTATTCGAATCCCCTTTAAGGAGGGTTTTAATTTTTTGTTTTTAATTACCGGAAAATGTCATCGGAAATACAGGAGACGCATAATATTAACCACATCACTCACCGATTTCAGACTGATCTATACACATTTGGGGCTAGCACATATACGTAATACGCCTCAGTGTGTGTAAAAGAGTCGTTTACTCAGTTTAGTTTTTGCATCTGCTCATATTTGTCCATGCTATAATACCGTCACACGGGTTTAGTTAGTTCATTTCAGACTATCACCATTTCACCTCTGATACATTCATAAGTGCTCCCATCCTTTCTGTAGCAAATCAGTCAGCATACAGCAACTAAGTGTGTAGTCCGATATTGATTTTCAAACTTCCTCACACGTTTTATGTGCTGCTCTTTTCTGCGAACACCGATCAACTGTCCGAATACTCGTATTCTGGCTATTGATGCTGATTCATTCATTGAAAGTTGTCGTTTAGGTAAGATTCTGAGAGTTCATGATGTAGGCCCTATCTATTGGTTGACTCTGGGATATAGTGGCAGTCGCTACCAGGCTATCCGCTCTTTCGTTGCCCACAATGCCACACGGGTGTAAAGCTCCGTAAGATACAACTATGTCAGGTCATAGCGCTATATTGTGACTATTTGCTTCCTTCTTCGCAATGTTGTTCTTTTCCATCTGAGACAAAACCCCGACATTCAGGTTAGAACTCGGTGTATCGGATAATTTCGAGACCTGATGTCTAGCAGACATAACAGTCACAATAGACTAGTCTTTAACTCTTTCTGTTCACGCAAAGCAGTATGCGTGATCAAGCAAACTATAATGTGGTACTGTATTGTCCGCGTGTATCAAACAAACTATAATGTGGTACTGTATTGTCTGCTAGTATCAAACAAACTATAATGTGGTATTGTATTGTCTGCGAGTATCAAACAAACTGTAATATAGTAATGTATTGTCCGCGTGTATCAAACAAACTATTATGTGGTACTGTATTGTCCGCGTGTATCAAACAAACTATAATGTGGTACTGTATTGTCCGCGTGTATAAAAAAAACTATAATGTGGTACTGTATTGTCCGCGTGTATCAAGCAAACTATAATGTCGTACTGTATTGTCCGCGTGTATCAAGCAAACTATAATGCGTTATTTTGTCTTTTAAGATATTACCAGCTTGCAGTACAGTGCTGGAATATGTAGGCCATCTGCTGCAGGACGATGGGGATATGATGACAAAAATTAAAATAATAAACTCTGCAAAAACTAATACAATTACAACTTCTATGGGTTGGAACGCATAGAATGACAACTCAGAATACTAAAAGTATGCATATTTGCTTGTAGATCTACAAATTAATGAGAAAGACCGTAGACTTGTAAAAACATGTATTCAACAAGCTGCCATAAGGATTTATAATGAAGTAGGTCATTATCAGCCTCTTAAGAGAGATGTGCGACAGATCTTCTTTTCCCTATACAGTGAAAATATGTAATGACTGATTCACCAATCTTGAATTTTGTATACATGTGGTTGTGTAATCTATTGTGTCCTGTTCTGAGGCGCAGAATAATGCTTGTTCTGGTCTGTCCATAATGTGGTAGTCATCTTGAGCAGGTTTTGGTGGCATTCTGACTGATTTGATCATTCTTTTCTTTTGGTTGTATGTAACGGGCACACCAGGCTGTTCTTCATTTGCTCCTTCCTTAGCCAATCGATCAACTCTGTCGTTTCCATGTATTCACTGTGGGGTGGTATCCACTGTATGGTAACTTTATGCTGACTGCTAAATTCAGACAGTAGTGTCCTTAGTACTGGCAATTTCCCAGACAGGATCGCCTCGATTACTGATTTTACATCTGTCAGTAGCACCACAGGTTGTGTACCATGGCTGGTATTAAGTAATTTCTCTGCCGCTGTCAATGCAGAGGTTAACGCACTCATTTATGAACACTCAGATAGCCCCGAAGTGCTCATCTATACAGATGGATCTGTTTTAAAGCAGCAGAGAAGTGCGTGGGCATTTACAGCCCGTTCAGCGGGCCGAACCGTTCAAGAATCCAGTGGTGCCCACTCTATGACCACGAGCAGCATGACGATGGAGGTGATGGCAGTTACACAGGCTTTCATATAACTGGAATCACAGCATTATACCAACGTGTGTGTACTAAGTGATTCAATGAGCATGATTCAGAAGGTCGAAGCTGGATCTGTACGTAGACAGTGGACTGAATCGCTGCGGAAGTCTGTTGTCCGTAAAGTCACCTTCATCTTCGTCCCGGGACATGCGGGAGTCGAGGGAAATGAACGAGCTGACAAACTGGCTGGCTCTGCACCCCTTGTAGATGGCCAGCCCATGGATCGTGCCGATGTTATTAACGTCCTTAAAGATTTGGCGAGAACAGAGGATTTTGACGTCAGTGATTCCACATCGCTGTCCAGGATGAAAGACCTGGGAGTAAGAATCGGCACAGCCAGACGCGAGAGGTACATCGGGAAAACAAAGTGCCTCGTCAACCAACACAGAACTGGCACTATTAGCCATCGGACGCTGATGCATATGCTGGGGGGAGGATCTGAGCACCTATGGACATGTCCGGAGTGCAACGAAGATACCCCAACTGATAACTGATAACTGAATAACTGATAAGTAATTTCTCTGTTGCTATCTTGATTGCCTCAATTTCAGCATCATAGTTATGGCAGTACTTTTCTGTTGGTACTCTGACTGTCCCTAGTATTATTTAGGTATTCTATGTACACTCCCGCTCCTCCATTTCGAACAGCATTTTGTGCTGACCCATCTGTGTAGACACGGATCCAGAGGTCCTGTGGGTATTCTTCATCTAGGAAGCTGAGAGTGACTGTTCTGCGCTGCACACTGTTCTGTTCTTCCTTGTCAAATACTCCTCTCAATTTTGTCTGGATTTGTAGTGATAGCCTATGTTCATCTTTCCATGGAGTTCGCTCTGGAATAGTTGTCAGGGGGATACCAACTGTGGGAAGATCGGTGGTTTCTCTGCAGAGTCGTTTGGCCTGGTGGATAAAACTACTACTTTTCAACCGCCACATAGCCAAGTTTTCAAATCGGTTCTTCATAGGGTGGCCTGGCAAGCTGAGGAACGTGTCTGCTAGTATTAGTGTTTTTTGTATCTCTTCGTTCTCTCAGTGCTTGTGTCCTCCCCATTTTCTCCATTGCCACTATAGGGGTTGATCTCATCCCTCCTGTGATGACTCTAAGTGCTTTATTTTGCACCTTGTCCAGCTCTTGTAGTGTGGTTTTTTTATGATGAACACCACGCAGTCGTATTCCAGGTGTGGTCGTATGCTCTGTTGATAAACTTTGCTAAGTATTTTCCCACTCGCTACCCATGTGGTTCCACTTAGTTTTCTCAGGATGGCTATTTTCCTTCTGGCCTTTCCTACAGCTTTGTTGATGTGCTTTCTCCATGTCAGCCTGCCATCAAATGTCTTCTCTAAGGGGTGTTACATTTATCTGGATGATCCCTGCCTTTTGTTTTGGAGAGAGGGTAAATAGAGTGCTGCTGTACTTGTCAGTGTTTATGCTGACACACCGTCTATTTGCCCATGCAAAAAATGTATCTACAGCTCATTGTAGTGATCTGGTGGCCACTGATGCATGTTCATTTGTACTCCATAGAACCCGGTCATCAGCGTACATTGTCGCTTTAATTCCATGCGGTAGATTAGCAACAAGATCATTGATGGAGATTAGAAAAAGTGTGGGGGACAAGACTCCGCCCCGCGGAACACCGTGACGCAATAGTACTTTCTTGCTCTTGAGTCCGCCTATCTTTACTTGGCTCTTCTGTTGTGCAAGTATGCTTTCAACAATGTGTACATTGTTTCATTGACTTTACGGTTTCTCAGTTTCTTCATCAGATCTTCTTTCCAGAATTTGTCAAAGGCTTTCTTCAGATCTATCCATGCAGTAAGCACCAGCTTCTTCTGTTGAAATGCATCCTCAATTTCTTGAGAGAGGTAGGTTGTCTGATCTTCCGTAGAGTCGAACTGCCTAAAGCCAGCTTGCTGTGGCACAAGGTTGTTTTCACTTTAAATGTACCACTGCAGTCTGTGATTGATGATGCGCTCCATTGTTTTGCAGAGACAGCTGGTGAGGCTAAGTGGTCTGTAGCTGGAGGCAATGAAACTATCTTTCCCTGATTTTAGGAGGGATATCATGATCGCTTCTCTCTAGGCTTGTGGAACACTGCCTAGCTCCAGCTGTTATTGAAGATCTGCAACAGCTTTGCTTTGGCCTCGGTTCCTAGGTTCCTGATCACGATCACGAGATGATCCACGACTCTGGTGATCGAATGAGATGGCAAAACGTGACCGCCAACGCTTATCGGCATGACACATGATGGATGATAAATGGATTCACGACTCAGTGAACGCTTGAGATGGCGAAATATGACCGCACACGCTTATTGGCATGGCACGTGGTGATGATGATATTTCCTGTGCCAACATATGAGTGTGAAGTTTAGATATTTAAAAAGAATGAAATGAAAAGCACGTATTCACTTCTAAATATACATACATTACTGAAATATGATTGAAATTCATTGGACGGTGTAGCATAACGCAACCAACATTATTCATTTACCAACACCTGCCGCAAAAAGAGGAAACAACATTAAAAGAAATTGACTTCACAACCGCAAATGGAGACTAGGACTTAAAACTTAACATCGAAACTGGAACTGCATAAGTGACAGATGACGTGGATTCTTAGAAAGATTGCATCAGGCAAAGCTCGGAAGACCATTGGACGAAAAGGGACATGTGACCCGCTTTCGTGCCAAAGCATAATTAGCATATGTTACTATTTCATCAGAAATGTTAATAAGCCCGCACTCTTTTCTGAAACCCGCCTCATGAACAGATGTGAGAAGATTGTGTGACCAAAAGTTTCAATGGGCAATGCAGAATGTCTGGATCCTAGGTGAGCTTGTTAGGCCTTAGATTAAACTGATAACCCGATGTATCAAGTGTCAAAAGAACGGTATCCAGTGTTTGTGATGTCAATTGAAATGTATTATTATTAATTAAAACCTCTGAAATGTAAAAATGCTCGACTGTAGATTCTAACGACGCAGAGCCATTCCCGGGCAAAATGACTCTCTAATATTCTCTTAGATGAAACTGCAATCTCTGATATTCTTAGAGATAATTATTAACTTTAAGAAGTGCATTATACTACTACATTCTATTCTAAACAACTGTGAGGAGTGATGATTCTAAAACAATCTTGTGCATTTCACCAGAAACACTGATAAAAGATGCTATCACTATCTACAGCTGAAATGACAGTTCGTGTACTAGAATAAGTGCCTTGTTCTAAAACAGACTTATCTATGCCTATTTACAATCTAGAAAGCTGAAAGAGAAATCAATCTTTCCTTTCTCCTTCATCTATTGAATCAATAGGGTTTGACGGAATAAATATTTATATTTATGTCAAATTTTAATTAGATAAGGGCACACATGAACTGCATTACATGAGAAAGTTGTGCTTCGCGGAACACCATCACGCGCAGTGAACTTAACTCATTACTCAACATAACTTAAAACTCAACACCACTCATCACCACACAACCCAACACTCAACATCACAACAACAGATAATGGGAGAGAGTTATTAGACACAAGAAGAAGAAGAAGTTAATTGGGAAAACACAGAGAATTATTTATACACGCGATAAACACCATTTAGTGGCAGAAATGTTATAAATGTATGTCATTTATTTACATGCATCTTGACATATTCTCACTCTTGTCAATGTCTTGCTAAACACGTTCACTGACCCCAGGTCAAATGAGAACTTACATACAGCAGGAACAAGTTGATACAAGGCGTACACCGTGTGATAAACTCTGACCACCCCCAAATTAACCCAACACTAGCTTGGAGAGAAAAGGAGGGGAGGGGAACTAGTTCCTACTTCAGGAATTTAGATTTCTTCCGACCTACTTCTTATTATTGTATTGGTAGGAATGTATATATTTATGCGAATATTCATCAGTGATCTTGGTGGCTACATACCAACAACCACCCAACACATCAGCAAACTAACCACCTGAATCAGACCTGACAGAGGGAAGCCGAGAGAAAGAGATGAACCACAAGTGAGATGGAAGATGACTTGGCCATGAGCAGAGTATGGGGAGGCCTTCAGAGGAGCTATACGGGCATACCTGAAGTGGATCCATCAGTCAATGGACCCTGGCTTACCTAATCTTCCAGTCACCAGGTTACTTTTCTCATTGGTACACACCACACCCAATTTCAGGAAACTGATAGTTAATTGTTGATTCATCTTCACACTTAATATGTATAACATCAAAATGTTTACCATGTTTCACACTTGTTGACATCTCATATATTGATGCTTGATTGATTGTCTGGGACAATGGTCCAATGTGCAACTTTTCTACTATCTTGTGTAAATCACAATAGAGATGTATGTACTGGCCAGAAGGCTCAGGCCCAGTCAATAAATGATTAACATGAATTGACCTTCTGTTAATTTATCAGTTCAAACCTATCTGTGAGTCAACAACTTCTTTGTACATCATGTTGTCAGAATCTAATGTGATTGATTGTGTGTTTGATTGTTTAAAAATAAATTAACTCATAATGACTTACTAAAAATGGGGATAGAAGACTCTAGATCTATCAACTGCTCAACATCCATGTTTTCTTCATCTAAATCAGGCTGAGAAAATTCTCCAGACTTTCCTCAGATTTGATAACCAATAAAGGGGCTCCAGAGCTATCAGAATCATTGGAGAAGGGGCAGATTCCCAGTTAGTATTACCATTCTCACCAGGGCCATAATCTATATCTCCTAGACATACTTAATAGAACGAGGCCTGCAGATAACTCAAGGTTCATATTCTGGGGTTATTGAAGATAGAAGAGGATGGGGCTCTACTTCTTTTGTTAGAGATGGGGCATGCACTACAGTGATCTCCCACTCCCTTCAAAAATATATGACATATTGTCGGCTACGTCCTGGATGGTTCCCATATATTAACCTTTAAACAATTACGTAAAACATTAACACAATTATCCTTAGATTTTGAACATTGTCATTTTCTTATATTGATTGACAGCCACATGATATGAAAGACATTTACAGATAAATAAGAGTAGGTGACTGATTATTACTCCTGGAGAAGGGGGCCATGTTCCAATAGGCTTATACTTCAGAAAGAGGTGCTCCAGATGAAATATATAGAGTGTGTCTACTATACCAACACTACTTCTCTTCCAGAGAAGGTGTTCTTTTCCTGTGGAGTCTGAACTTAACAGCATTTCATCAACCACGGGAAAATCTTATCCGTTGGGAAAACTCTGTCTAATTTCAGATTCTTTTCTTTACTAGGAATTAAATCTGGTTATTTCAGTGCCTGCTGCCTTTGGCTTTTCCAGCATTGACAGACAGACATAACATAGGGTGTTTTTAATATTGCATATGCTCTGTTGTATATTTGCAGATCAGGGACTGACAAGCTTACGCGGATCAGACTAACTGCAGTTATATTTTTAAGCAGAACAAAGAAATAAATTATAGACATGGCGGAAACTGCAAAGTTTAGAGCCCAAATAACAGAAACAGGTAGGGAATGCGGGTTAGATGGCCTTGAGCTGGCTAACTATGTTTCAGATGCATTCGACAAAAGAGAAAGACTGCAAGCGGAATTGGTTCTCAAAGAAAAACAGCTTCAGGCTGAATTGGCTGAGAGGGAAAAACGACTTCAGGCAGAATTGGAGGAGAAAGAGAAACGACTACAGGCTGAAATGGAGGATAAGGAGAGAGATCGTCAACACCAACTAGAGTTGAGGAGAATGGAAATTGAAGTGGAGATCCGGAGAATAGAGAAAGGGAGTGGTCCTACACCCTCAACCTCATCAGGATCGCCAGTAACAGAACCACCTCCTCACGTCACTCAACTTAATTCAGGAGCTATGTCATTTCCTCTGGAACCCTTTAATGAACAGACTGACCACATCGAAGGATTTTTATCACGCTTCGAGGCAATGGCTGTCAGCTGTGGGCTTGAAGAAAGTAGATGGGCGACGAAGTTAGCGCAGGCATTAAGATCCACGGCGTATGATGTGTTCTCAAGACTCACTAGAGAGGAACAACAGAACTACACAACACTTAAGACGGCACTCTTGAGCCGATTCGAAGTGGACGCCGAATCTTATAAACTCAGGTTCAAAGCCGCAAGGAAGGAACCGGGTGAGAGTTACGCACAACTAGTCGAAAGACTGAAGTCATACATACAAAGATGGACTTGCTTGGGAGGATTATAGGAAAATTTTGAAGGACTCCGTGAAATGATCATCATTGATCAGATCAAGGGGAAAATGCAGAACGAAATGAAGGCATTCTTAACCCAAAACGGGGCTGACCGCCTGGAAACTATAATCATCCTGGCAGAGAGATTTGAGAAATCTCAGAAGGAGATGGGAGGAAAGGGACGTTCAAACAACACCCCCTCTCAAAACAAAACTCCACAGCCAAAAGAGGGTGAAAACACTGTAGCCACCGGGAAAAAGGGGAAATCCCAGAAAAACACACAAAACTCAGTCCAAACAGCGCCGAAGGAGGACAAACCATTCTGTACCCATTGCAAAATTAGAGGTCACACATTTCAGAATTGCAGGAAGAAGCCACCTCCACACACAGCGGCATGTTTGGCCAACCGAAAAGAGAAAAAAGTGAGCACTGGTGAAACGTCCAAACAGACACCTCATCAAGACACATCATCTCGTATTCCGGTTGTAGAATCTATCTTGCTAAATGGATTCAAAACGACCTGTTTATATGATACTGGATTATCATATGACTGTGTTATCTCATCATCCTTAGTTCACCCTGAACAGGTGACAGAGGAAATAGTGGAATTACAGGGACCACAGAAGAGTTCAACAAAAATGTCTCTTCCAGTGGCAAAAGTGAACATAGCCTCGAGGTATGTCACCGGGACAATCAAGGCAGCAGTCTTGGACGATCCGATATATCCTGTAATCCTCGGCTGTAGATTTATCGTTCTAGGAGAACCTGTTCAACCTGTGGCGATGGCGACCATGACCACTCGATCCCAGGCAACAAAAACTCCAGAAATAACTACGCCAATCCCTCGAACGGAGGAACTGAAGAGGGCACAAGAGGCCGACAGCACCTTGGAACCCTGCTTCAGAAAACTGCCAAAATCACATTTACCTCTACGTAAAGGTGATTTGTTCATGAAGTCAGCACTTCTTTACAGAAAAGCAGGACGAGCTGGACAAGAGTTTAATCAACTTGTTGTACCAACTCAATACAGGACTCAGATCTTAGAGATGGGTCATAGTCTACCATTCAGTGGGCACATGGGTATCAACGCTACTACACAGCGGATTACCACTCACTTCTTTTGGCCAGGGATGAATTCAGACATACAACGGTTTGTAAAATCATGCCCACAGTGTCAGAAAGTATCACCAAAACACCGGACACCACCGGCAATGTTGGGTGAATCGCCAATCACTGGAATTCCATTTGAGAAAGTGGCTGTAGACATAATCGGACCTCTCTCAGCAACGAAGAGGCGAAACCGATTCATATTAACGCTTGTGGACACAACAACCATGTGGGTCGAAGCAGTTCCTATGCCCAGCTGTGACTCCAAACACGTCGCTGATGCATTATTAGGAATATTCACACGTCTAGGATTCCCACAAAGGATCTTGACGGACAACGGTTCACAGTTTCGTGGTAAGCTCATGGAAGAGACCTTCAGACTTTTTCATGCACGCCATATCTTCAGTTCACCATATCACCCTCAGTCAAATAGACTTGTGGAAAGATGGAACGGGACATTGATTAGTATCCTGCGCAAAATTGCCCAGGAGAAGACAGAGGATTGGGACTTGTATTTACCCGCAGCTTTATTCGCTTACAGGGAAGTACCCCATCACTCAACAGGTTTTGCTCCAGCCACACTGTTGTTTGGACGACCGATCAAGGGACCACTGGAGGCGTTACTGCGAACATGGACTGATAATACTACAGATGATACAGTCGTGACTGCATCTACATATGTTGCCGAGTTGAAAAATCGTTTACAACACAGTTGGAAACAAGCGAATGTCAATCTACGTCAAGCCAGACGAAGAATTGCTCGTAACTTCAACCGCAAGGCAAAGGATAGAGAGTTAGAGGTAGGAGAGAAGGTGATGTTGCTGCTTCCAACCAGTCAGAATAAGCTGCAAAATAGGATGGAGAGGACCTTATGTAGTGACGGAGAAGATCTCACGTACCAACTACAGAATTTCAGTCAAAGGCAAGATGAAAGTATTTCACATAAACCTCTTGAAGAAATATCATGAAAGACCCTCAACCACCGAACCTGCACATCTGATGGCCATGAGTGTGGCTACTGAAGTCGAAGAAGGATCAACAATGGGAGTCGAGTGCCAACTGCAAGCCAAAGAGACCTTTAAGGATGTGGAAATCAATCCCAACTTAACAAAGGATCAGCAAAAGCAGATTAGGGAACTTATGGCAAAATATGCAGAAGTACTTACTGATAAGCCAGGAAGAACTGATTTGGAGGAATTTGACATGAAGTTGAATGACACAGTGCCTGTGCGAGTCAAGACGTACCCAGTTCCTTATGCAAAGCAAAAGACTTTAGAGGAAGAAATACAACAGCTGCTCACCGCAGGAATAATCTCACCATCTGAATCACCTTACAGTGCTAGCGTCGTCTTATTGAGAAAGCCAAGTGGAGAACATAGATTGTGCATCGATTATCGACAGCTCAATGCTATAACTGAATTCCAAGCAGAACCTCTGCCTGATCAGAATAAACTCTTCACAGCACTCAACCGAGCTAAGTACTGTACTAGGATTGATCTCAGTAAGGGATATTACCAGATTCCTGTAAAACCGGAAGTTAGACCATGGTTAGCTTTCAGCACGCCTGGAGGACACTATGAGTTCAACGTTCTTCCCTTCGGATTAAGTAATGCTCCCAGCGTCTTTACACGTATGATGAGAAAATTACTTGACCCACTACAGCATCCAGACATCAGTCACTTCATGGATGACATCCTGATCGCCACTGAAACATTTGAAGAGCATGTAGAAACACTGCATATTTTGTTCAGGCGCCTCAGAGAAACTGGATTGACGGCTAGACCAAAGAAGTGTCAGATAGGATTCCAAGAATTGGACTTTCTAGGTCATAAGATATCTCATGGACTAATAACTCCACAAGAGGGAAATGTGGATAAACTCCAGAGAGCACCTCGTCCAAAAACAAAGAAGGATGTAAGATCATTTGTATCCTTATGTGGATTCTATCAAAAATACATCAAGGACTTCAATACTCTGTCAGCACCTTTAACGGATCTTACCAAAACGGGGAAACCAGAGAAAGTCACTTGGTCAGCTGACTGTGAGAGAGCTTTCACAGCACTAAAGCAAGCATTAACTGCTCATCCAGTCTTACATCTACCAGACCTCGACCAACCATTCGTGCTGCGCACCGATGCCAGTAACATAGGAATTGGGGCAACGCTGTTGCAGAGAAAGGGAGATGTACCATCAGAGCTATTCCCTGTAGCCTATGCTAGCAGGAAATTGAATGCAGCAGAGAGAAATTACAGTACTATCGAGAGAGAATGTCTTGCGCTCGTATGGAGTGTACAGAAATTTCAGGCATACCTATATGGCAAACATTTCACAGTGCAATGTGACCATCAACCACTCATGTTTCTCGCAGCATCTAAGACTCTGAATGCCCGACTTATGAGGTGGTCGCTGCTTCTTCAACCTTACTCGTTCCAGGTTGAGTATGTTCCTGGGAAAATGAATGTGGGAGCGGACTTCCTGAGTCGACACCCAGTGCCTGATGAACCAGGTCAATCAGATGCAGAAGAGAATACAAGGGAGGAAAAATGGGAACAGCTTGATAACTGAAAATGTTGGAAACATAGTTCCATACCATAGAACAATCTGGAGTGGGGCCATGTAGCATAACGCAACCAACATTATTCATTTACCAACACCTGCCGCAAAAAGAGGAAACAACATTAAAAGAAATTGACTTCACAACCGCAAATGGAGACTAGGACTTAAAACTTAACATCGAAACTGGAACTGCATAAGTGACAGATGACGTGGATTCTTAGAAAGATTGCATCAGGCAAAGCTCGGAAGACCATTGGACGAAAAGGGACATGTGACCCGCTTTCGCGCCAAAGCATAATTAGCATATGTTACTATTTCATCAGAAATGTTAATAAGCCCGCACTCTTTTCTGAAACCCGCCTCATGAACAGATGTGAGAAGATTGTGTGACCAAAAGTTTCAATGGGCAAGGCAGAATGTCTGGATCCTAGGTGAGCTTGTTAGGCCTTAGATTAAACTGATAACCCGATGTATCAAGTGTCAAAAGAACGGTATCCAGTGTTTGTGATGTCAATTGAAATGTATTATTATTAATTAAAACCTCTGAAATGTAAAAATGCTCGACTGTAGATTCTAACGACGCAGAGCCATTCCCGGGCAAAATGACTCTCTAATATTCTCTTAGATGAAACTGCAATCTCTGATATTCTTAGAGATAATTATTAACTTTAAGAAGTGCATTATACTACTACATTCTATTCTAAACAACTGTGAGGAGTGATGATTCTAAAGCAATCTTGTGCATTTCACCAGAAACACTGATAAAAGATGCTATCACTATCTACAGCTGAAATGACAGTTCGTGTACTAGAATAAGTGCCTTGTTCTAAAACAGACTTATCTATGCCTATTTACAATCTAGAAAGCTGAAAGAGAAATCAATCTTTCCTTTCTCCTTCATCTATTGAATCAATAGGGTTTGACGGAATAAATATTTATATTTATGTCAAATTTTAATTAGATAAGGGCACACATGAACTGCATTACATGAGAAAGTTGTGCTTCGCGGAACACCATCACGCGCAGTGAACTTAACTCATTACTCAACATAACTTAAAACTCAACACCACTCATCACCACACAACCCAACACTCAACATCACAACAACAGATAATGGGAGAGAGTTATTAGACACAAGAAGAAGAAGTTAATTGGGAAAACACAGAGAATTATTTATACACGCGATAAACACCATTTAGAGGCAGAAATGTTATAAATGTATGTCATTTATTTACATGCATCTTGACATATTCTCACTCTTGTCAATGTCTTGCTGTACACGTTCACTGACCCCAGGTCAAATGAGAACTTACATACAGCAGGAACAAGTTGATACAAGGCGTACACCGTGTGATAAACTCTGACCACCCCCAAATTAACCCAACACTAGCTTAGAGAGAAAAGGAGGGGAGGGGAACTAGTTCCTACTTCAGGAATTTAGATTTCTTCCGACCTACTTCTTATTATTGTATTGGTAGGAATGTATATATTTATGCGAATATTCATCAGTGATCTTGGTGGCTACATACCAACAACCACCCAACACATCAGCAAACTAACCACCTGAATCAGACCTGACAGAGGGAAGCCGAGAGAAAGAGATGAACCACAAGTGAGATGGAAGATGACTTGGCCATGAGCAGAGTATGGGGAGGCCTTCAGAGGAGCTATACGGGCATACCTGAAGTGGATCCATCAGTCAATGGACCCTGGCTTACCTAATCTTCCTGTCACCAGGTTACTTTTCTCATTGGTACACACCACACCCAATTTCAGGAAACTGATAGTTAATTGTTGATTCATCTTCACACTTAATATGTATAACATCAAAATGTTTACTATGTTTCACACTTGTTGACATCTCATATATTGATGCTTGATTGATTGTCTGGGACAATGGTCCAATGTGCAACTTTTCTATTATCTTGTGTAAATCACAATAGAGATGTATGTACTGGCCAGAAGGCTCAGGCCCAGTCAATAAATGATTAACATGAATTGACCTTCTGTTAATTTATCAGTTCAAACCTATCTGTGAGTCAACAACTTCTTTGTACATCATGTTGTCAGAATCTAATGTGATTTATTATGTGTTTGATTGTTTAAAAATAAATTAACTCATAATGACTTACTAAAAATGGGGATAGAAGACTCTAGATCTATCAACTGCTCAACATCCATGTTTTCTTCATCTAAATCAGGCTGAGAAAATTCTCCAGACTTTCCTCAGATTTGATAACCAATAAGGGGGCTCCAGAGCTATTTAATCATTGGAGAAGGGGCAGATTCCCAGTTAGTAATTACCATTCTCACCAGGGCCATAATCTATATCTCCTAGACATACTTAATAGAACGAGGCCTGCAGATAACTCAAGGTTCATATTCTGGGGTTATTGAAGATACAAGAGGATGGGGCTCTACTTCTTTTGTTAGAGATGGGGCATGCACTACAGTGATCTCCCACTCCCTTCAAAAATATATGACAGACGGACAGGAGTACAAATAGATTAGTCCAACAGTAACTCATTATTCAAGAAGATTGGCTATTAAGCAAAAATAAATGAGAAAAATTAAGTATTTATGAATTGCAAAAAGACTCGAAAGTCTAGAAAATATAATTATGGAGGAAAGTGTATCGTGATGACGCGAAATAGGAGGACCACCGCATAAAAGGGGTGGCTTCTGGACAGACACACTTAGCGATGTCGACAAGGGGAACGTACGATCACAGACGTCTCGGAGGTGTCTACGCACGACAGGATAAAAACGACTGGGAGTCATAATTCCTGAGAGTGTCAAGAAGGTAAAAGGGCCGAAACATTCAGCGAGGGAGGAAAATTCCGATGATCAGGCGCCTCCTGTCGTGCTTGCTCCATGTTTGTACTACTAGTAAATAGCCTCTACGACAGTTAGATTCCAATTTCACGGCAAAGGGTCACCCCATTATGCTCCGTTCCTGTGCCAGTCAATATCACACAAAATGCCCCTCACTGCCCCACGTGAAAAGTGGATCAGACGGGAGTCTCGAGAAACCAACACCCCACACATATATACCATGCATAATAGCCGCTGCCAGAATGCCAACACAAACGTCCGCACGAAAATTACAGTTCATCGCCAATGGAGGCGGCAGTCACTAGAAAACCAGCAGCCACACATTACTGCATAAAGCAACCCAGTTAACTATACATAAAGGCAACCGACGTATAATTAACCACGTCGTCCATTGAGTGCCAATTGGTCTATACAAATATGGAGCTAGCACCATATACTCAATAAACCTCATGGTGTGTGACAGGATCAAGTACTTCACTTACTTACACATGACACCGAGTAACATTGCTGTAAGTTAATGCAACTAATTTCCAGTGATTGAACTATTGTTTGCGAGCAGCGGAAGAGTAGTGGCTAGACGGTCACCTGCTGGCCTGGTGGTCATGTCTTCGATCCACGCTGGGGCGGTTTAAATTTTTAAAATTGACCTGGGCTCCCTGGTCGACCCAGCCTAAAAGGGGACTGGAAAGTGTCATGAGTAATAATGACGGTTGCGGTGATATTGACCGCATAGTCCACCGCGTGCCGATTGATTTATAAAATATGCGTCTAGCAACATGTGTCCAATGTGCATTATCCAATGTCCAATGTGCCGTGTGAAAATATCCCTTTACTTATTTTTAACTTTAATCATTGCTTATTATTTTCTTCCACAGTGCCGATTATACCTCAGTTTCTGCTCAACCTGGACAGGGAGGAATTTGATATTGCCAAGCACAATGTTACCAAAATTATCAGACCAGAGGCTAGTGCTCAACTATACGATGGTGATCAAAAGTATGACAACGTGACTATTGTGGGTCGGCTCAACTTCACCCACCATGCCGACCAGGGGTTTTCAGTGTCCTCTGTTGCAATGAGTGAAAATGCACGTGTTGGTTGGTTGCTGTCTTCTAAGGCGATAGTTCAGCTTTTCGCTAATCCATTTGTAGGGCCTTTGTGTAACAAGTACGAAACATTGTATATAATACTCATTAATTTCGTTTTTAAATGCTATGGATCTATAATGTGTTAAGACTATCACATTTTGTAGGCCCGAATGCATAGAGGAATAGGTGGTCGGTATTTTTGTCACTAAGCGGGCGATAAGCAAAGGCGCGGACACTCTTCCGACCGCGCTCATGGCATTATCAACCTCTTAAACCCCTTATCGATTACACTAACGCGCCTTCTAACAATTAATTTACACTGGACTAAAGTTAATAACGGGACCGCGGTAGCGTTGTGGCTAGACGTTTATCCAGAAATATCAGTGGTTGCGAACACCTGAGGTCACTAAGACAACGCATAACGACATTGAAGGTTTTGATTGGCGCTCATAGAAGTAGAAGAAAGAAGTAGAGATTATGTGGTAAATTAGGCAACATAAAAATTGAAAGCTATTGATACTATATCGACATTCGACTCTGTTATCCTGGAACGACGACAGTTCATCGCTCTAGGAATAAGGTGTACTTCCACGAATCGACAACTCGAAATCTTTAATAAAGGTGTTATCTTTAGCCAGTTCCTATTCTTCCTTCTAGTTTCATTAGTGTCAATCAATACCTGTTAATTTATACGTGACTAGATGCTTGACTGCCTACCAGGTGTGTATGGGTTCGAATAGGCCTGGAGATGGATTTTAAAAATGATCGTGGACTCCCAGGTAGACCCAGACTGTAATGGTTACCAGGAAATGTTTTGTAAGGTAAAGTCAGGCGGCGTGTTACTGACCCCATCACCCATCGAGTGTCAATTTATCTGTTCAAATATGGGAATAGCACCATTTACCCAGCACTCTCCAAGGCGTGGGAAAGTTGCCTTTATAATTTTAGCATTTTGAATCTGTTAAGCTCAGTCGCATGCTGACTATCTGAGGTTACCTAGTGCACATGACTTCCTTTACCGGGGTAAGCTAGTCATATGGGGCATCAGTTTATGCCGTTTACCTGAATGTGTTACTCATTGTCTTTTGCTGGGCTGTCTACGGCTTAACTCAGCTAACCTTTGTTTAAAGAAACGAACCCTGAAAGGTAGCGGAGGTGGGGACAATGACCATTTCACAGTTTTGTGGTATTTTGTAGAGATAACTGTACAACCAGATCGCCCCCTCTCTATGATAAACGTCTATGTTGGTCCACCTTCGCATATATAACATATGTGTGACAAATCTCTATTTTTATAGGCCAAATATATAACTATTCCTGTGTTGTTAATTAATAGTCGGTGATACTATTCAGTGACGTTTAATTTAACACGCAAATAGTTTTGTTAATATTTGCATACATTTACATGTTAACATATATACAGAAAATAATTGTTGCGTGAAATTCTAAAAATCAAGTATTGCCTACTAATACTCAAGGAATAACTACAAACTGTAATGTAACAAGTAATTTCACGTAACTGCATTGTAGTTTTAATAAACACACCATTTTCACTTTCATTATAACCATCATTACTGGTTGACGAAATGTGCGCAGTTACTCTCATTACTACATACCGTTATATTAATTCCACTATAATTATGTTACTAAATACCATAATGTTTATTCCATTATAACTGTATTACAAATTGTTCCATCTGTTCTTTAAAGAGTAGGTTACCCACTAGTGCTACTTGTTGGGGCATCTTTATTCTTCATTTCATCTATTGGTAAGTGCACATCTTGAACCGTCTAAAAGTTATTTTTAAAAGATTGCGTTTTAACATAATCCATTGTGGCTCTCTCTCTCTCTCACTCTCTCTCTCACTCTCTCTCCCTCTCTGTCTGTCTGTCTGTCTGTCTGTCTGTCTGTCTGCCTGTCTCTCTCTCTCTCTATCTATCTATCTATATATATATATATATATATATATATATATATGTTTGTGTGTGTGTGTGTGTGTGCGCGCGTGTGCGTGCATGCGCGTGAGTGTGTTTGTGTGTGAGTGTGTGTGTTTATTTATTTATTTTTTTTTGGTGTGTGTGTAGACGAATATATGACTTTTATTATTATTATTATTATTATTATTATTATTATTATTATTATTATTATTATTATTATTATTATCATTATTTTTATTATAATTATCTTATATGATCAGTTGTAACCACAATTTATGACTTGACATTCATAGAGAAAGAAAAACATACCACATGGTATTATTTAACTACTACCTTGTGATGAAGAAATACAACATTTTTATTATGAAGTAGATACGGCGATGTCTCAAATTAAATAACAAGAAATAAACACAATACTAGATGATTTTAATGCAAAAGTAGGAAAGTGAAAATTGGAATATGTAGGGGGGAATTGTGGCTTAGGTACAACAAATTAAAGAGGAGAGCAACTCCTGGGCAAATATTAATTATATGATAATTAGAAACACATGGTTTAAAAACCTTGAAAGACTACTTTACGCGTGGAAAAGCCCTGATAAGAAAATACTCAAACAAATTGACTACATACTTGTTAATAAAAGGTTTAGAAATGCGTTAACTAATGTAAAGTAATAATGAGAGAGATCAATGAGACGCCAGGAATACTAATAGGAGGTTATAATATAAACAATATACGCTATGCAGATGACACAGTATTGGTGGCGAATAATTCAACAGACCTACAACATGGATATTGTTGGAATAACAGATAGTGCAAAGTAAGGACTCTCCTTGAATATCAAGAAAACTGTAACAATGGTGATATAAAAGAAAATGGTGACACCAAAATGTGACATAGAAATAGAAGGGAAAATTCTTAAACAAGTGGAAAATTTTAAGTACCTAGGAGCATTTATAACATCAGATGGAAGAAGTACACCAGAGGTTAAGAGCAGAATAGGGCAAGCAAAAGCCGCATTTAAGAAAATGAAGAGTATCTTATGCAATAAATCACTGTCACTGAATGTAATAAAGAGAGTACTAAAATGCTATGTAGAACCAGTTTTGCTGTATGGGAATGCATCTTGGAATGTAAATGAACAAATTAAGAAGAAATTAGAAGCAACAGAGATGTGGTTCCTGAGACGAATATTGAGAATTCCTTGGACTGCCAGAATAACTAACAACGACTGCCTGAAACAGGCTAATGCAAATAAAACATTATATACAACAATAAGAACGATACAAACAGCGCTTGTTCGGTCATGTGATGAAAAGAGAGGCATTGGAGAACATCGTGGCAACTGGAAAGTTCGATGGGAAGAGAGGCAGAGGTAGACCAAGAGAAATTATGCTGGATGGATTGAGACGGTGACATGGAGGGATAGCATCAGCAGAGTTGATCCAGAACACCAAAGACCGAGAACTGTGGATAGCCATGAACGCCTACGCCAGTTGGCAGGACACTTGATGATGATCACTGTAAAGACAATGCCGGTGCTGACTGTAATAGTGATATTGTACAACTATGTGGACTAATAAAAGTAAGACTGAAGAGAGGGGGAAAAAGTGGTTAAGAATATGAGACTTAATGAGAGGTTTTGAAGGTAGATAAGGAAATTCAAGAACGATACAGAGTGACTGTAAAAAATAGGTACAATGCAATAGCTACACTACAGAGTATAAATGAACAATGGGAAATGTTAAGGAACTCCATTCATCAAACGAGCAAAGAAATATTACCGGTGGAAGCCAAAAGACCCTGAACAAAGGATGACTGAAGAAATCTTAAAGTTGATGGCCAAAATAAAACAGAGTAAAAATGTCAAACAAGAATATGATAAGATAAATAAAGAAATAAGAGATAAGTTTGTGAAGGCAAAAGAAAGTTGGTTACACGAGCAGTGCAAGAAAAAAAAATGGAATTAAATTTCATTAAAGATTTTTAAATAAACATATGCACAGACAAATCAGTGAGCTCACAGGAAGAAATATTAGAATAAATACATGTGTTTAAAATCAAAAACAGGAAAATATTAAAGGAGGATGATGCTATAATGAAGAAGTGGAATAAGCATAAAATAGAATTATATGATGGAGAAAGTGCAGAATTAACAGAAGAAAGATCTTATAATATGAAGAAAGGAAAAACAACTGGGCCAGATGGAATCTTAGTAGAAGAATTAGAAGTACTGGGAGAATTGGGAGTAGATATATTAAGCAAATTGTTGAATGATATTTACAGCAGTGGATATCTATCGATTGTTATGATGCAATCTGTATGTATAGCTATACCAAAAAGACCAGGAGCAAATGAATTCGAAGATTTTCGTACGATTAACCTCATACACCATTTCAGTAAGCTTCTACTCAGAACTCAGAAAATAAAAATGGAAATTGGTGAAAAACAATATGGATTTGTGGAAGGAAAGGGTACAAACAATGCAATATATACATTACGAACACTAATAGAAAGACCAAGAGAGACACGAAAAGACATATATTTGTGCTTCATAGATTATACTAAGGCGTTTGATAAAGTAAAACATGATGGACTGATGAAAATGTTGGAAGATATTAACATTGATGGGAAAGATGTCAGAATAAAAAAGAATATTTACTAAAACCATAAGCAGCAATTAAAATGGGAAATACATAGGGCAAATGTAAACAAATAAGGCTGGGAGTATGACATGGCTGTGTTTTGTCATTGGATCTCTTCTCCCTCTATAGCGAAGTAATAATGAGAGAGATCAAAGAGAAGCCTGGAATACTAATCGGATGTTATAATATAAACAATATACGCTATGCAGATGATACAGTATTGGTTCCGGATAATGCAACAGACCTACAACAATTGTTGGACATTGTAGCAACTTTGAGTGTAAAGAAAAGAACTCTCCTTGAATATCAAGAAAACAGTAACAATGCTGATATCAAAGAAAAAGGTGACACTAAAATATCAAATAGAAATAAACAGGAACATTCTTAACCAAGTGGATAATTGTAAATAGTTGTAAATAACCACAGTGCTGACTGTGATACAGATCATTCTTTGGTTGTTGCAAGGGTTAGACTAAGACCAAAGAGAATCTACACAGCTAAACACAAGTCTAGCCCCAGGATTAATATTATTAACACTCACGATCCTGGAAAGTGCTTTGAATTTCAACAGCAACTTGAAGACGCTTTCAATTATGCATCAGATAATTGCATCCAAACAGCCAGATACTGCAGCCCTTGATTGATAAAAAGAAGATAGCTCTCTTAAGAAATGTAGCATGATGGAACAGAATTCCTCATTCCCAGTCCGACACATTTCATAAAGATACTTTAAGTCTTAACGGGGACCATCCCAAATAGAAGGGCTATTATTAGATCGTATGTTCTAGAACGAGTTGGAAGAGGCGGCGGTATGCACTTGTCTTTTGATTGGCTAATAGGTAATGAGCCCACGCTATTCCTGGGCCATATCTTAAAATCTAATTAGTAGGAGCGGGAATTTCACCAGGAGCGGTCGCTAGTGTGATGTGATGACCCAACAATGCCCTTAAAGATTCAATAATATATTGTTCTCTGGACAGCAGGTACCACTTTAAAACATACTTTAATGTTGTAGTTGTGCCTGATAAACGAATGAGAAGAATGTATGAGTATTTTATGAATAAAATGTGAAAGTGGAAAACCTAACTTCTGTGCACCAGAATTCTGAACACTGCATCTTCAACCTTGACACGTCTTTCACGCTGTATACTCCAAATGCATATCAATCCCTTGTTGTGACTGGTTGCGTATGCTTGATGAATGTGTGGCACACTCATGCAGATTCGCAAACCCAAACCCCTTGTGCATTCTTCATGCCTAGGATAACTCATTCTTAATTCAACTGTACCTTTGCTCTCGTGCGAGTTAACAAATGGCAGTCTGAATGGGAATGAGTGATGTAAACATGTACAAGTTCCTTTGTAAAAAGCTGAGAATGTTGGAGTGAGTGAGTTGGTGAGTTAATAAATAGCCTCTCACATCTAGTGGAAGGAAAGATGCTTCAATATCCATATGTAAACAGGTTGTGTGTGGCACGCCGGAATTGCTAAGTCCATGTGATGCCTGGTAGCTATAAGCTCAAGAGAATTAATATAATTTCTCTCTGAAGTATTACACTGGTACCTTTACTGTTGGATGGCTCATATAAACTAGTTCCTAAGAGAACCATAGGTGTGTGAACCTGTGTCTTAGTTGGCTGAATATAATGTATGGCTCATGCAAATTTACAAGGACTAAACATGTTTTTCCCATATGTGCTTTGGTGCATATGTGAACAGTTGTTATGCAATTGAGCTTCTGTTACCTACTGTAGTAGACATGAAAATTACTCAGTGGGGAAAGAGCACATGATGATGATAAAGATGACGTACCTGTGAGTCAGGTCTGTCTGAGAAAAGGGGGTGAGGTCTGGCATTGCTGTGTGGGTGAATATGGAATAGGACATTCATGCACCAACATCACAGCCATAGGAATGGATGTCTGGTCTGCTAATTGGGTAAATGCCATTAGTTAATCCATATTGCATAATGCAGTTGTAAATGCCTATTTTCCATTTCCCTTCACAATGCCTGTCCCATGTTGCTATGTCACAATGATTGCTGTACTGTGTCTGGTCCTCCTTGTGCCCAGGTCTACTGTGGTTAAAACATGATGGAACTTAGACCACATGAATGCTTGTAATTGTGTTAAGCTACCCTGTCTCAGCATATAGTCTTGTGATTACCACAGTACATCAGAGTGAAATACACTGCATCATCAAACCAGGAGAGGTGTGTTTGGACCACACCCATCCTTTTCCTCCCCATCCCCAATCTGTGTCTGTTGATGTAAAATAACATTATCTTTTAACATATGTAAAGAGATGTTGTGCCATTTTATATATCGACAGAGAACAGTATGGTGGAGAGGCCATCCATATATCATCTGGGACAACTAAACAGGAGTCCTAGATCCAGAAGTGACTCCCTATCAAAATGTAGGAATCTCAAGAAGAGTTTCTCTCTCAGCTCTCTAACAGCTGAATGCATAAATGGGAGAATAACACAATCTGAAGCACTACAAATGTGGTGAACTGGACAGTGATCTTTGAGTCAGTCAAAAGGTCAAATGAGACTAACATCAAATCTTGTTCTATGAACTACATTCATGGAGAACTGTGGGGTAACTTGGAGTGTTTGTTTATCTAAGACAAAACTTAGAAAATATCCAGCTGGATGCTCACACAGTGATTCTTGAAGAATGTGATTGAACAGTAGGGAAGTTGATCTCGCTAAGTGAGTAGCTGCAATGTATGGGACATTCTGTATGTCATTATTGAAGTACCCAGTGACAGCCTTCACAAACAGCCTGATCAACCGTGAGATGCAGTACCATATCATCATACCAAATCTTGTCTTCAAGAGGAATGAATCTGCCATGAAGCTTATTCTGGGGAAGCTGCTAACTGGAGCTAGTCCAACATCCATGCTGATGATAAAAGGATTCAACAGACCCAGAACAGTAGTTTCTTCCTTGAGTTGCCCATGGATAGGATTTCCTAAATTCCCAAGAGACAGGAAATGATGATAGTTACCGATACTGTAACGGGATGGTGTAGTTAGATATTGGAGAGGAGAAAGCGGAGAATTAGTTGTTGGGTGGTGGAGTAAATAAGAAGTGTTGTATCTTGTTTATCAACCTGCATGTGTGACATATTTTATGCATTTTCTATGCAATAATTGAAGTGTTGACATGACAGGAGATGAGGCAATGGTCACCACTATACTCACCATCAGCTCAATAAATTGTGTATTTAGTGAACCAGTGTTTGAAGTACATGTCCCCAGTGAATTTCTTGTACAGTTGCTGTCAAGTGTTGTCTCTGGTGACTGTCTTAAGTGCTGTGGTTGGTTATACATATTGTGAAAAGTCCTGTATAGATGTTGTCAAGTATCACATGATGTCTATCTTGTACAATTGTGGCGTAAACAATTCCTTGTGAATGTATGTCCCACTTTTGGCAGGAAACTGTCATGTAGATGTCTTGTCCAACAGATGTAATGTACCGTTGTTGTTGAAGTTTGTTTGTCTACAAATAAATGAGTCCTAAAGTCCTAAAGACTAATTGAACTGATATAGGTCACAAAATGACAAAAAATATAGGGAAAGATCTATGTGACGGACGAACAGCACACTGGCAACATTATAATGAGTGAGAGGGATCCTCAGTTGTACAGGCGCTAATAGTTCAGATCTTCTCTGGCCTTGGGTGAACTAGTTACTTCTTATATAAATTTCTGTGTAGATACATAGTGGTCTCACAGTGGGGGTTTGAGCCAAAGAAAAAAAAATGTTCTCCAAAACAGGCTATTGCGGGAATGATTAGCTCATTTGAGTGACCTCTAGACAAAACGTGCTAAATCATATCCTTTATCTTGTTATTTATTATTCAAGATATATCTCCAGAGAACACTACAAACTAGGTCCTCTGTCAATCATCAAATAATTTGTCACACGAAACAAGGAAAGACCAGCGCGTAACACTCTGAGTGAGCTGAAGCAAGCGAGGAAGGATGTACAAAAGGCTGCCAGGCAGTGTGCGAATGACTATTGGATCAAGTTATGTGAGTCCATTCAAATCGCAAGTTATAAGGGAAACATCAGAAGCATGTATGAAGGGATAAAGAAAGCCTGTGGTCCAATGATCAAAAGAAGTGCACCGCTGAAAACCTTGACTGGAGAAATCATCACTGATAAGAAACAGCAGATGGATAGATGGGTCGAGCACTATTTAGAGCCTTACTCAAGTGAGACCAAGCTAGCGGATGATGCCCTCAACGCCATAGAGGCCCTGCCAAATCTTGACCACCTGGACACACTTCCCACTTTAACAGAAGTTAAGTGTGCTATAAACGAGCTTGCATCTGGCAAGGCTCCAGGTAAGGATGGGATTCCAATAGAGGTAATCAGGAGTGGGCAAGACACACTTGCTCTACAGATCCACCAGCTAATAGAGCTATGCTGGCGAGAAGGACAAGTCCCACAGGATTTCAAAGATTCAAGCATCATAACGCTGTACAAGACCAAGGGAGATCGGAGCGACTGTAACAACTATAGGGGTATCTCACTTCTGTGTATTGTTGGGAAAGTATTTGCCAGAATTGTCCTGCGCAGACTTCAAGTCCTGGGAGATCAAGTCTACCCCGAATCACAGTGCGGCTTCCGTCAGAACCGGTCTACCATTGATATGATATTCTCATTGCGCCAGATGCAAGAAAAATGCCGGGAACAAAATCAGCCACTGTTTATTGCGTTCATCGACCTCACAAAGGCATTCGATTTGGTCAGTCGTGAGGGTCTGTTCAAAGCACTAAAGAAGATTGGTTGCCCACCAACTCTTCTGTCCATTGTGGAATCGTTCCACACAGGCATGAAGGGTATAATCAAGTTTGATGGCTCAACTTCAGAAGAGTTTGAAATCAAGAGTGGAGTTAAGCAAGGTTGTGTACTATCCCCCACCCTCCTTGGGATATACTTTTCACTTCTACTGAAATATCCCTTTCGTGATCAGGATGACGGTATATACATTCACTCACGCTCAGATAGTGGCCTCTATAATGCTCAGAGATTGAAGGCCAAGACCAAAATTAGCAGGGTACTAATCAGAGAGTTGCTTTTTGCGGATGATGCTGCGATTACGACCCACTCTGAAGAAGAATTACAACATCTACTATCTGCATTCTCCAATGCTTGTTCTGAATTTGGTTTAACAATTAACAAAAAGAAGACACAGATTATGTCACAAGGTGCACATGGTGTACCATCAATCATTATTGACGACGCCGAACTGGAGATAGTAGACCATTTTACATATCTAGGATCAGAGGTAAATAGCAAATTATCCCTCGATCAGGAAATCAACATCAGGATTGGCAAGGCAGCAACAACAATGAACATGTTAACAAAAAAGAGTCTGGGAGAATAGGAAGCTTACTGCCAAAACAAAAGTCCTCGTCTACCAAGCCTGTGTCCTTAGTACTCTTCTTTATGGCAGTGAAACCTGGACAACTTACTCACGCCAAGAGAAACGTTTAAACAGCTTTCATATGCGGTGTCTGCGAAGAATACTTGGTATTAAGTGGCAAGACAAAATCACAAATACTGAAGTATTGGAAAGATCAGGTTGTGTGACGGTGTATTCCATGCTCAGTCTTCGTAGACTTAGATGGATAGGACACGTTAGGAGGATGGATAATGGTAGAATACCAAAGGACATCTTTTTTGGTGAATTACAGACGGGTAGGAGATCTCAGGGTCGGCCTCTACTACGATACAAAGATGTGTGTAAGCGGGACATGATTGATACTGTCATTGATAATGCACATTGGGAGCACGTCGCCGCTGAACGTGTTGCACGGAGGGCAACTATCAGAAATGGAATAAAGACAAAGGAGAAAATGATTGCAGATAAAGCACACACAGAGCGTGAGAGACGTAAGATGGTGCAAAATGGTGGAAATGACCATGTTTTCACATGCACCTACTGTGGGCAAACATTTGCAGCAAGAATTGGCCTTACCAGCCACACTCGCCACCGCCATGGATCGTAGTTATTAAGCCTTTTTGAAGCACAATGTACCAAACTATCGTCTGTCAAGACGGAAAGGTGCCAATTAAATTGTAAATACCTAGGAGTATCTATAACATCAGATGAAAGGTGCATAACAGAGATCAAGAGCAGATAGGACAAGCGAAATCCGCGTTTCAGAAAAATGAAAAATACCTTAAGCATTAAGCCACTATCATTAAAAGTAAGGAGGAGTGTGCTGAAATGCTATACAGAACCTGTTTTGCTGTATGGCCGTGAATCTTGGAATGCAACTTAACAAATTAGGAA